>SJYW01042544.1:22632-54093 GCA_006410735.1 Raphicerus campestris | reverse complement strand
GCAGCCCACCAGGCTCCCCTGTCCCTGGGATTCTCCAGGAAAGAGTGCTGGAGTGGGGTGCCATCGCCTTCTCCAATGCATGAAAGTGAAAAGTGAAAGTGAAGTCGCTCAGTCGTGTCCAACTGTGTGCGACCCCAGCTGCCCACCAGGCTCCTCTGTCCATGGGATTTTCCAGGAAAGAGTGCTGGAGTGGGGTGCCATCACCTTCTCCAATGGAATACTACTCAGCCATTAAAAAGAATAAAATTTTGCCATTCACAACACCACAGGTGGACTTGGAGGGGATTATGCCAAGTGAAAGAAGCCAAAGACAAATACTGTATGGCATCACTTATTTGTGGAACCTAAAAAGTATAACAAACTAGTGAATATAACAGAGGAGAAAGAGAGTCATAGATTCAGAGAACAAACTAGTGGTTGCCAGTGGAGGGGGTGCCATGGGGGTAGGGGACTAAGAGGTGCAAACTATTGGCTGTAAGGATTGAGTTTAAGGATATACTGTGTGACACTGGGAGTATAGCCAACATTTTGCAATAAATGTAAGTGGAAAGTAACCTTTTAAAGTTGTATTAAAATAATAAATATATATGTATTAAAATATGTAAAAAAAAAAAAAAAAGTAAAACTGGGACTCACCAAGAGTAGAGCTCTAAAAATGACTGATGCCAGGTTCTAAACTAGAGATGCCGACATAACTGGTCTGTGTGTGGCCAGCATGTTGACTCTTCACAGTCCAGGAGGACTCCAGCCCTAGACCAAGCTGGCTCAATCTCTCTACACTTTGGTTAAGCTGTTTAGCTCCATACTCAAGCCTGAGCATCCCTCTCCTCTGTGAGGCAGTAGGGCCTGTGATCAGTTTTCCACAGTCCCTTCCACTCCTTATCCAGCCCCAACCCCACACTGAAGCCGAGTTTCCCTCAGTCAGTCACTAATGTTTTCCCTGTCAATTTCCGAAAAGCTAAAAAATGAATAAATAAAAGGTATGTTTCTTGTCCCCAGGTCTACCCAAAGAGAGATGACCAGCAAAGTCCCATGTTTCTTCCACCTAGTCTGGTTTTCTTACTTCTCTTGAGGGCGTTTAAATCTGTGGCCCCGGCATTGTCTTCATTTCATGAAGGATGAAATGTCCTTCAAGTCATCATCATTCCTGTCATAGGGGAGAAAACTAAGGCTCAAGGTCATACAGCTGTTAGACCCTCTCAGGTCAGTTTAACTCAGAAGCCCAGGCTCTTAAGATCTACAGGATTCTACAGTCTCCAGAGGAGCTGTGTTTGTACCCTACACTATTCCCTGAGAGCTCTGGCTGTTGGAAAATCCCGCTTTCTATGGGACTCAAATTGCTTTTCATCTCAAATATAATGTTCATATAAAAAGAAAGGGAAGGAAGGAGGGCCTGTGGTCCAGATGCTTTTTGGCTGACCAGCAGGTCCTGTTCAGCTAGGGACCAGCCGTGTCTCTGCTGTCTGGAGAGACCGCCCTGGGGTATGGGACCCCAGAATGTCCAGAGTCAATGCTGAGGGCTCAAAAGAAAGCTAGGTGCTTATTCGCCAACAGGCAAGAAGCAATGGGTCCTTAGAGACCAGCCATATAGGGTTGGAGGTGGCAGTCAGAGGATAGAGTGGAGGTGAGAGCCTGCAACACAGGCTCTGATTTGGAGCTGAGGTTGAAGGGATGCACTTTGAAGATGGGAGCAGGGGTTCTCAAATCAAAGAACAAATGTGGCTTCTAGAAGCTAGAAAAAGCAAAAAAGGAAATTCTCCCCTACATCCTCCAAAAGGAGCACTGGACAGTTGACCACTTGACTGTAGGACTTCTGACCTTGAGAAACATAAGAAAGAAATTTCTGTGTTATATTAAAACAAGTCGTGCTCATCTGTTAACAGCAGCAAAAGGAACGAACACCATTAAAGGTTTGGACCCTTCCACCGTAGAAGTTGCCTATGGCTGTTGTAACAAAGCATCACAAACAGATGGGCTTATACGACAGAAGTGTATTGTCCTACAGTTCAGGAGGCAACAAGTCTGAGATCAAGATGCCTGCAGGCTCACATCCCTCAGCACAGGGAAAAAGCTGCTCCCAGCCACGCTCCTAGCTTCTGGTAGATTCCTGCCTTGTAGTAGCATGACTCCTATCTTCACATCACATCGTCCCTGTGTGCACATCTCTCCCTGGGTCCACATTTCCTTTTGACAAGGACACAGTCATTCAGGATGGGGGCGCACCCTACTGAGCTTATTTTAACCTGGTCATCTGCAAAGACTCTTTTTAAATAAGGTCACATTCACAGATACTGATGGTGATGACTTCCATCTCTCTTAGGGGCACACAGTTCAACCTATACACAATACTACTCCTAAAATCTGCTGCCTTTAAATACAGGCCGTGCTGCTGAGCCCACTGAAACTGCCCAGGAGCAGAGACCAGCTGCCTGGGGACAGTGTCCACCCACAGCTCCCTGTAGTTTATCACAGTCCATGAGGCGTGGGGTGCTGTGGTCCCCCCACATCCCCTACAGGCAGCAAATGCCTCCAGGTAAGGACCATGTGGCCCCTCCTCCCACAGCCTTCAACCCCTCCCTGCTGCCTGTCTCATGTCACCTGAGGCTGGGCCCTGCACTGGGCACTGGTTTTTCTCGTCCGCCTCCCAGGGGAACCATGCAGCTAGCCTGCTCTGCTCCTAGCTTCCCCGTTGCATCCTCAGCACTGTTGATGAGCCACACCCCCGGTAAGCCTTTGCTGAGATGATGCATTCCTCATCTGTAGTTCCTGTCCTTCCGCTGAGTCCAGCAAACACATCAGCACCAAGTCACTCTGTGGTGACTGAAGAAATGGTTCCAGAGAAGCTTCCCTACATATAGAGACACTGAGCTTGCCCGGTTTTTTGGCTTGTTTGTTTAGGCCACGCCATGCAGCATGTGGGATCTCAGTGCCCCCACCAGGGGTCCAGTCTATGCCCTCTGTATTGGAAGTGCAGAGTCTTAACCACTGATCCACTGGGGAAGTCCCTAGCCTGGTTTTAAACACTGTTTGTGAGGTGGGGGCATTCTCTGAATGATCAGGGCTCTCGGGGTGCACGTGGCCTCCTAAGCTCAAGTGAAAATTAAACTGGGACTTCCCTGGTGGTCCAGTGGTTAAGAATCTGCCTGTCAATGCGGGAGACATGGGGATGATTCCTGGTCTGGGAAGACTCCACAAGCTGTGGGGCAACTAGGCCCGTGCACCACAATTACTAAGCCCATGCTCTAGAGCCCACAAACAACTACTGAAGTTCATGCACTTGGAGCCTGTGCTTCACAGCAACAGAAGCCACCACGGCGAGAAGCCTGCACACTGCCAAGAACAGCCCTGGCTTGCTGCAGCTAGAGAAAGCCTGCATACAGCAGCGCAGACCCAGCACAACTAAAAATAAGTAAAGAAAAGAAAAGTAAACCAGAGTGGATTCTTTTGAGGCTGAGACCCGATCTTACAGCAAAGTTCTTCCTTAAGAGTAACACTGAAAGTGAAAGCGTTAGTCATTCAGTCATGTCCGACTCTGTGATCCAACAGGCTGTGGCCCGCCAGGCTCCTCCATCCATGGAAATCTCCAGGCAAGAATACTGGAGTAGGTCGCCATTCCCTTCTCCAGGGGCTCCTCCTGACCTAGGAATCCAACCCAGGTCTCCTGCATTGCAGGCAGACTCTTTACCATCTGAGCTACCAGGGAGCCTACCAACTATCATTAGCAAGAGGGCTTACAACAATCCAGGACCTGGGCTTAATGAAGCCAGAATTGGCCACTTACTCATCTATCGTTGAGACCACCCAGAATCAATCTCATCCTTAAGCCTTCAGGGATTTGAGTGAAGTTCTTCTGTTTTTCCCTACTGAGACTCCTCTTCTCCAACCCCAAACTGTTCTTTCTCATTAAGACATGTTTCAAGCTCTTGCCCCATCTTACTCTCTTACTCACCCTCTCTAAATATAATCCAGTTTTCTAAGGCCCTAAACAATGTTCCAAGTGTGATCTGACCAGTGAAGACTCAGGTAGATCAGCCACCTCCATTGTTCTAGGTGATATATCTCTTCTAACACATCCTAAGATCACAGTGCCATTTTTGGAACCCATTCGGAAAATCTCCAAGGTCTCTGGTAGGAATCAGGTACCATAAGCTGCTAAAAAGATGACATTCTAATCCTCGTGCTACAGCGGAGTAAACTAAAGCTTGGAGGGGAGTGACCTGCTGATGAGCATCTGTCCAATTACTCATGGTTCTCCTGTCTCCAAATCTCAAGTTCTCCCCTCCTTTAACCAAGATATTTTGGTCTCTCAGTTTCTTCATCTGAAAAATGCAGAAACTGGATCTCTCCCAGCTCTGGCATGCTCTGACTTGTCTTCTAAATGCAGAGTCCAAAAGCCAAAGGGTGAACAGAACAAAGAAGCCTTGCACCTAGATCTAAAACTCCCAAGAGAAACAAAAAAGTTTCCTTTTCTACTCCTCATCCTAGCCTTACCTATTTTGGAAACCTGGGGCTAAGTGATGAATACCGTTGGTTAATGGTAGTTCTAACTTTGATAGTTACCCAAGCCTTTGGGCCGCAGCGCTACAATGTTCTTGGCAAGTCAGCCCACGTCATCTCTCCTATATCTTCCCTGTTCACACTCCACAAAAGTATGTCTCACTGCACATCCCATTTTCAAATTTTTTTTCCTCTCACTCCCTTAGCAAGCCAAATGATACTCTCCCAAAATGCCTTTAAAACAAGAACACAGAGTCCTCCACAAACCCCAGGTGCAAAATGGATTTCGGAAAGCCGCTCTTCTTCCGGCCCTGTGTTCTCACATGAGGAGCACTGCCCCAGGGCTGTCTCAAAAGCTTCATCCTTCTCTATGTTCTCAGTAACATCTTCTCCCTGGGTACGTGTGCCCACTGGTGCCCCACCTGTTTTCCTCCTGGTATGAGAAGCACAGAGTCACAGTGTAAGGAACACAGTGGGTGTCACCATCCACATTCGACAGGTGAGAACTCAGCACAGAGGGGACAGGGAGCTGAGCCAAGATCAAGGAGCTGGTTAGTGCTGGCGCTGAGAAAAGACTAAGTGTCCTTTCCACTACAGTGTGTCTGGAAACGGGACTGCCATCATGAAACAAGGGACAGATCTCTGTCCCTGACATCTGCCTCTCTCCAGTCTGCCTCCCTGATTCCAATCACCCTCTGTCGAAGAGCCAGACACCACCTGCAGAAAGCATTTCCTGGGTGCCTCAGCCCATAGCCCTTGCTCCCTCTGAAATCCAAAATGTGCTTCGGCTCCCTGCTACCTTGGCCCTTAGCACTGATCACTGGCTCAAGGCAGTAACCCCTTTCCATGACCAACGAGCCAGCTTCCACAAACCTAGGGCACCCTGGCCTGGCACCAGCACACAGGGAGCCTCCACTAACAGCACTTGCGCCACTACTGTTATCGCTCGGGGTTCCAGCTGCTGTGACTGCGAGACGAGCTACCCCCAAACTGAGTGACCCAGGAAGTCTTCTGCTCATGGACTCTGTGGTTTAGACATTCAGCACACACAGAGAGCAGCAGTCTGGGCTCCAGCTGGAAGGCATGAAGGGTTAAGGGTGACCTGAAATCTAGGAACTAGAGTTATCCAAAGTCTCCCTCACTCACACGACCAACAGTTGATACTGGCTGATGGCTGGGAGCCCTGGTTCCTTTGCCTGTGATCTGTCCCCATGAGCTAGCTTGGGCTTCCTTACAGTGTGGCATCCAACTTCCAAGGGCAAGAGTCTGGGGAGGAGAGACCCTGGAAGCTGTATCCTTCTTACAGCCTGGCCCCGAGTCACAGAGAATCGGTGTTGCGAGACTCTGTGAGTCAATCTTGCTGGAAGGAGTGGCAGTACCATTGTAAGAGCATAGATGAGGCCACCTTTGAAAAATATAATCTCTAAAAAAAAAGAAAGAAAGAAAGAAAAATACAATCTCTATAATCCTTACTATTATCTTTTATCATCACTTCTCCTTTAGGATGGGTCTCCTTCACGTGGCTCCTCCATCCTTTCTGACCATACAGCTGCCCCAGCTTTTTACCAGATAGATCTGGCCCTGCAGTGGACAAACCTCAAGCTCAGGCTCAGATTCCTGCCACAGCCCACACGAACACAAGCAGCAATGACCTTTCTCCTAATTTCTGTGCAGCAGGAGGTATATACATATATATCCCTAGGACCTGGTCCCAGGCAGGGGGATGAAAAAAAATGTAATTCCTAAGAGATTTCAGGATAGAATTTTCTAGTTGCTAACAATTTTTGCTAGTGATACTGTGTAGACTGAAACTGTTCTCAGCTAAGTATCTACACTTCCTGGCATCATTTGCCAAGACAGATGGTTAGTGAGAAATAAACGGTTGTCATGAAGGACCTCCTGGAAAGTCTTCTAATGAAGTTGACTTGGCTGACAGATGCATTTTCCTACCCTACCCTTTCCTCATTCTTCTTGTCTAGACTCAGATATGATGGCTGGAAGGGTAGCATCCTTCTTGTGCCTACGAGATAGCTTTGAGAATAGAACAGAAAGATGGAAGGCTGGTGCCTGATAACATCATGGAGCCATCACAGTAGTTGTAAAGTATCTATTTGTATTAAGCAAAAGATTTTTAAAAAGCCCCTATCTTGGATGCATTATTTTGTATCTTTACTATTTGTATCCAAGTACATTTACTGAGTGCCCTTCCTAACCTTGACCTCACATGCTAGTAAAGTAATGCTCAAAATTCTCCAAGCTAGGCTTCAGCAATACGTGAACCATGAACTTCCAGATGTTCAAGCTGGTTTTAGAAAAGGCAGAGGAACCAGAGATCAAATTGCCAACATCCGCTGGATCATGGAAAAAGCAAGAGAGTTTCAGAAAAACATCTATATCTGCTTTATTGACTATGCTAAAGCCTTTGACTGTGTGGATCACAATAAACTGTGGAAAATTCTGAAAGAGATGGGAATACCAGACCACCTGACCTGCCTCTTAAGAAATCTATATGCAGGTCAGGAAGCAAGAGTTAGAACTGAACATGGAACAACAGAGTGGTTCCAAATAGGAAAAGGAGTACGTCAAGGCTGTATATTGTCACCCTGCTTATTTCACTTCTATGCAGAGTACATCATGAGAAATGCTGGGCTGGAAGAAGCACAAGCTGGAATCAAGATTACCGGGAGAAATATCAATAACCTCAGATATGCAGATGACACCACCCTTATGGCAGAGAGTGAAGAGGAACTAAGCCTCTTGATGAAAGTGAAAGAGGAGAGTGAAAAAGTTGGCTTAAAGCTCAACATTGAGAAAACGAAGATCATAGCATCTAGTCCCATCACTTCATGGGAAATAGATGGGGAAACAGTGGGAACAGTGTCAGGCTTTATTTTGGGGGGCTCCAAAATCACTGCAGATGGTGACTGCAGCCGTGAAATTAAAAGATGCTTTCTCCTTGGAAGGAAAGTTATGACCAACCTAGATAGCATATTCAAAAGCAGAGACATTACTTTGCCAACAAAGGTCCGTCTAGTCAAGGCTATGGTTTTGCCAGTGGTCATGTATGGATGTGAGATTTGGACTGTGAAGAAAGCTGAGCACTGAAGAACTGATGCTTTTGAACTGTGGTGTTGGAGAAGACTCTTGAGAGTCCCTTGGACTGCAAGGAGATCCGACCAGTCCATTCTGAAGGAGATCAACCCTGGGTGTTCATTTGAAGGACTGTAGCTGAAGCTGAAACTCCAATACTTTGGCCACCTCATGCAAAGAGCTGACTCATTGGAAAAGACTCTGATGCTGGGGGTGATTGGGGGTAAGAGAAGAAGGGGACAACAGAGGATGAGAGGATGAGATGGCTGCATGGCCTCACCAACTTGATGGACATGAGTTTGGGTAAACTCCAGGAGTTGGTGATGGACCGGGAGGCCTGGCATGCTGCGATTCATGGGGTCGCAAAGAGTCAGACACAACTGAGCAACTGAACTGAAGAGTTACTGATAAGAGTCTTTTATCACCACCAGCTTTTAGATTAGTTTTCCTGCTTCAAACCTCACCCAACTCCAATCAAATCTTCCTTACATGTGAATCTGTTAAAGACTTTCTGCTGCTATGAAGTCTTCACTGGCTTCCCAGCACTTCTAGACAAATTTGTACTCTTCAGTATGACATTTGAGATTCTTCACACCCAGGCCAGAATCCAGATTTATCCCCTCCTTCACCCTTCAGACAACATGTGCTCAAGCCACCACACAATTCTCAGCATTCTGGCTTGCAACAGTCCTCTGATACAACATCTCTACCTGAAATGTTCTATGTGATAAACACCTTAAGTGGCTAAAGCCACTTACTTCAGGAAGTCTTCCCTGATGTCCACAGAGTAAGCCATAGCCTCCCATGGGCTTCTAAGACAAGTTCTTTGTAAATAACTCAAATCTGCAGTATTTGCCACACATTGTTACAATTACTTATTTTTCTGATCAGCCTGTCACTTAGGCTGTGGGCTCCCCAGAAGGCAGGGACAGAGCCTTACTGGTCTGTTTATCCGAGCTCTTGGCAAATTTTGAGATGAGTTGGTGGGTGATAAATGAATGCACAGACTCTGCCACCTGAGGATTCAGAGTCTTCATCCTTAATGCAGCAGGGGCTTTGGGTGATGGCTGGGCTAAAGAAGGATGCAGGGAGATTAACCAGAAACCTAAAAGAGGTGCCTGCCCGATGCTCATGCTGTGCATGGGGTCCATGGATATCCTGACACTGTCCCTGGGGACAGGGCAAAGGGCAGGGTAAATATGGACTCCACATCCCTTCCACATGGTATCAAAAGGCAAAGGAGGGTGGACAACCCTCCCCCAGCCCCAGTCCACACTGCAGTCCATCAACCCCCATCCAGGGGAAACCCCAGAGGTGGGAAAACCTCAGCCCTGCTTTGGGCCACCAAACCATAGGGCAGGTGCCAACGGCTCCAACGAGAATCCCCACCAGAGACTAATTTCATTCTAAAGCCCTTCCCCCCACAAGCTCATCTCGTCTCCACAAGGCTAAGCAGAGCCCTGATTGGTACTATTATGGACCCATTTTACAAGTGGGGATGTGGTGCCCAGAGAGGCAAGTTGTGCCCAAGCTCACACAGCCAGCAAGAAGCCAAGCTGGGGGCAAAAATATAAGTACCAGGGCTGCACAGCAGCCGCCGACTGTGGCAGCATCAGGGGATGCCAGGCCCTTGACTCACTCGTGAGGCCCAGCTCCCACGCAGCCCCCTTTAAGGAGTGCTGGGTCTTCCAGCAGGGCTCCAGTCTTAATTTTAGCTTGGAGGCTTGCCACTGGAGGCTTCAGCCAGCGGCAGGCTGAAGTTATGCGGGACAGCTGTCAGCCGGCACGCTGGGTGGGGCCTATTTAGCCAGCAGGGGCACAAGTCTGGGGACATTGGTGTCCGTGCCCCAGGACTTCTCAGCCCCGCCAGCCACACGGCTCCCATCTCCTCCTGCAGGTCCCCTGGCTCCACGATGATGGCCGAGGAGCGCACAGACCTGGAGGCCCAGATCGTCAAGGACATTCACTTCAAGGAGATCGATCTGGTGAACCGGGACCCTAAGAACATCAACGAGGACATAGTGAAGGTAGGCTTGCAGGCCCGCCCTGGTGCCGCCTGCCCAAGGGTGTGGGTTTGGGTGCTAGACAGGAGTGGGCTCTGCTCCAGCACCATCGGCTTCCCTGTTCCTCCCTGGCTTCTCCAAATACCGGTTCTGAAACAGCTTGTACCCCCAGAGAACCTTTAGTGTAAACAAGAGCAAAGAATCAGTCACACATACAGGACCATCCACTGGGGCGGGAGAGGCAAGCTGCAAAGGAAGCTCCTTACAACTCTGTGCTCTTCCCATCTGATCCTGGCCCTTTGCCGGGGGCAGACAAGGTGGCCAAGTCAGGGCCTTTCTGTGCCAGGGGCATTCTGCGGTCTCCACAGTGGGCCTGGGATTAATCCCCAGAAGGCAGCTTCCAGCAGGGCTCCTGGCCCCACACAGGGGGCCCAGCTTCCCCAGGGCACCACCGAACACCCACTGCCCCAGGCTGGGGGCTGTGGCCAGCACTCATGCCTGCTCCCAGCCTGACGCCAGTGTCCAGTCGCCAGGGCAGGGCAGAGGCCCTCAGAGGGCACCAGGGCCCTTGAAAGGGGATCTCAGATGAGGGTTACCCTGCCTTCAGGGAGTCTCCCCCATGGCTGTGCCTGAGTCAGGCCTCTTTCCTTGCCCAGATGCCACCCCAGCCTGGCTACCTCCAGGCCCACACCTTAGTCCAACCTCTACCCGATAGCCACAGGCATCTTACTATAGCAGAATTCCTGGGAGCATGGTGCCTAACCACGAGCATGAGAGTCCCTGGAAAGAACTTTAAAAGGCACGTGAAGGGGCCTCCAGGGTCCTCTGAATACATCAGAAACACAGACCAGCCCCATCCAGTAGAAACATAATGTGACCCATTATACAATTACTCTATGTCACTTTAAATTTTCTAGCAGTCATGAGTTTAAAAAGGAAAAACACACAGGGGAAGTTAATTTTCACAATATTTTTCACTGAACTCTATGTGTCTAGATTTCAAAAAATGTAGAGTTGAAAATTGATTCACAAGCCCACACTGTTCCAAACATTCTTACGAGTTTCCCAGTCATAGGATTGACTATCAATTTTTACATTTTAAGTAAAATTAAACATGATGTAGAATTCTTCAGTTGCACTCACCATAGACCAAATGCTCAACATAGCTCAAGGCTACTGGCTTAGACAGTGTGGTTAAGGGCTTGTTCTAAGCACCGCCCTGCATTGTCACCTTCAGCAGGATACCTCCCACGCTGGCTGAGTCTAACTTTTTCCCATGGCTTCTGAACCCCAGCATAATCTGGCCCCTACCTCCAGCCCCCATGTCAGGAGCCAGTCACAGGAACCAGAACATAGTCCTGTGTCTTTGCCAGGAGTGCCTGCTTCCTCTTCTCCACATGGTGTAGGCCCCACTCAGCCATTGAGACCTGATTTAAACATCACCTCTTCCAGGAAGCCTTCCCTGACTGCCCCAGGAAATCAGGAGCTCCTTCCTCTGTGACCCCATTTAACTCAGGACATTTCTCTGTAACAGTTTATGTTATGCTATTATTGTATTTATAAGCATCATTTGTGGTGGAGATAGTATAATCACGACATAGCTTGGAAAGTTCAGCAAAATTAGGGAATGAGTTTCCCAAACTGAAAAGCACTACAAAAACGTTAAGTAGTATTTGTCATAGTTTGGGCAGTGTGATCTAGAGGGAATGGACCCAGACTTGACACTAACAGATCTGGTTTCAAATACAGACTCTTCTCCCTAAAAACAATGACACCAGACCCTCTGCAAAATGTTCATAATTTACCCACCCCCATCCCTACGGGGTAAATGGACCTCAGAGCAACACTGTGCAATAGAAACAGACCATGAGGATTACATGAGATAAGGGATTTGAAAGTGTCTAACAGAGTCCCTGGCGCAAAGCAAGGGTGTGCAAATATGAGCTGATAGGAGCCTGGAGGGCAAAAGAACTAAGCCAGGGCCAGCACATATGCCTGGTTTCTGCTCTGGTGGTCCCTTGCCAGCTGCTGGGATGGAGAAGAGGATCCCAAGGGAGAAGGTGGTTTCTGAAGGATTCCTGCAGCAGGTGACAAGTGGAGAGAGGCTCAAGGGTCCCAGTGAGCCAGGAGCGAGGCGGCTCCTAGCCCAGACTGTAATTCAAGGGAGGGATGGGAGTGGCCACACTGGTGCAGCTGCTTATGTTGCCTCTTGGGGACTAGAAGCTATCCTCACTGCAGGAACTGAGCCACAGAAAACCATCCCTCCAAGGTGAAGCAAAAGGCCCACACACATTCCTATTGGGAGTGAAATGAAAGTTGCTCAGTCGTGTCCGACTCTTTGTGATCCCATGGACTATACAGACCATGGAATTCTCCAGGCCAGAATACTGGAGTGGGGAGCCTTTCCCTTCTCCAGGGGATCTTCCCAACCCAGGGATTGAACCCAGGTCTCCTGCATTGCGGGTGAATTCTTTACCAGCTGAGCCACAAGGGAAGTATACTGAGGATAAGCTGGTCTGGGAACTTATTTGACTTTTTATTTCCTCTTTAATGAGTAAGAGATGAAAATGTTTTGAAATTTAGAACAGGCATTATAAACCAGAATCAGCTTAAATACCACAGAAAGATACAAGGAGACTTCAGGTTGGTGTAATGGGCTGTGAAACAATAAAGGAAAGGAAGAAATGGGGGAGAATGTGGCTAGAAAAGAGGGGTCTACATGGACAGACTGGCCTTCGGGTCACCTGGACGTCTTTCATCAACCAGGCAAAGGACAGGGGTGAGGGGAACAGACTTGGAGAGAAAGAGAAACAAGGCGAGGCCAAGAAGGCTGGAAGTGCCGGTGGGCAAGGAGGGCAAGTAAGAAGCCAGAATAAAATGGGCTACGGAGACTTTTGAACTGTGGTGTTGAAGACTCTTGAGAGTCCCTTGGACTGCAAGGAGATCCAACCAGTCCATTCTGAAGGAGATCAGCCCTGGGATTTCTTTGGAAGGAATGATGCTAAAGCTGAAACTCCAGTACTTTGGCCACCTCATGTGAAGAGTTGACTCATTGGAAAAGACTCTGATGCTGGGAGGGATTGGGGGCAGGAAGAGAAGGGGACGACAGAGGATGAGATGGCTGGATGGCATCACTGACTCGATGGAAATGAATCCGAGTGAACTCTGGGAGTTGGTGATGGACAGGGAGGCTTGGTGTGCTGCGATTCATGGAGTTGCAAAGAGTCGGATAAGACTGAGTGACTGAATTGAACAGAGACCCAAGCCTGGCCCCATCCTGACACTAACTTGCTATGTGACCCTGGACAAGTATCTTTCCCTCTCTGGGCCTCAGTCCCTAGTGTAGACAGGCCGAGTGGAAAAAAGTAAAAGTTGCTCAGTCGAGTCCAGCTCTTTGCGACCCTATGGACTATATAGCCCAACAGGCTCATCTGCCCATGGAATTCCCCAGGCAAGAATATTGGAGTGGGTTGTCATTTCCTTCTCCAGGGTAACTTTCAGACCCAGGGATCGAACCTGGGTCTCCTGCATTACAGGCAAATTATTTACTGTCTGAGCCACCAGGGAGGTCCTGAGTGGAAGGAAGAGAGACCCATTCCCTTACTGGTGCTGCTGAGTTCACACAGTAAAGCCAATAGTGGAGAACAGGAGATGCACTCACTGGGTCCGTGGATTTGACCCTCAGAAGGAGGTGTTCCCTTTGGATTTCCAGAGTCGAAACTTCACTGAACAGCATTGAGCAAGGCCTGGTGTCACCCTTGAACCCAAGATGGAAATGAGTGCCAAGGGTGGAGGGAGAGCCCTGCACAGCCCAACAGAATTGACTGTAGTCTCCGTGCTCTGGGGTGGGCCTGGGCAGAGGGGAGGCCGCCCCATAGCCTTTGCCCCCACCATCACCACCATTCACAGAACATCAATGCCACCGAGTCACTGCTTGATCTGTGCCAGGCACTGGGCTTTGCTGAGATGGTGATGAGCAAGTCAGACCCACTGTCTATGAGCCCTGTGCCAGGCTCGGGGGNGGGATTTCTTTGGAAGGAATGATGCTAAAGCTGAAACTCCAGTACTTTGGCCACCTCATGTGAAGAGTTGACTCATTGGAAAAGACTCTGATGCTGGGAGGGATTGGGGGCAGGAAGAGAAGGGGACGACAGAGGATGAGATGGCTGGATGGCATCACTGACTCGATGGACATGAATCCGAGTGAACTCTGGGAGTTGGTGATGGACAGGGAGGCTTGGTGTGCTGCGATTCATGGAGTTGCAAAGAGTCGGATAAGACTGAGTGACTGAATTGAACAGAGACCCAAGCCTGGCCCCATCCTGACACTAACTTGCTATGTGACCCTGGACAAGTATCTTTCCCTCTCTGGGCCTCAGTCCCTAGTGTAGACAGGCCGAGTGGAAAAAAGTAAAAGTTGCTCAGTCGAGTCCAGCTCTTTGCGACCCTATGGACTATATAGCCCAACAGGCTCATCTGCCCATGGAATTCCCCAGGCAAGAATATTGGAGTGGGTTGTCATTTCCTTCTCCAGGGTAACTTTCAGACCCAGGGATCGAACCTGGGTCTCCTGCATTACAGGCAAATTATTTACTGTCTGAGCCACCAGGGAGGTCCTGAGTGGAAGGAAGAGAGACCCATTCCCTTACTGGTGCTGCTGAGTTCACACAGTAAAGCCAATAGTGGAGAACAGGAGATGCACTCACTGGGTCCGTGGATTTGACCCTCAGAAGGAGGTGTTCCCTTTGGATTTCCAGAGTCGAAACTTCACTGAACAGCATTGAGCAAGGCCTGGTGTCACCCTTGAACCCAAGATGGAAATGAGTGCCAAGGGTGGAGGGAGAGCCCTGCACAGCCCAACAGAATTGACTGTAGTCTCCGTGCTCTGGGGTGGGCCTGGGCAGAGGGGAGGCCGCCCCATAGCCTTTGCCCCCACCATCACCACCATTCACAGAACATCAATGCCACCGAGTCACTGCTTGATCTGTGCCAGGCACTGGGCTTTGCTGAGATGGTGATGAGCAAGTCAGACCCACTGTCTATGAGCCCTGTGCCAGGCTCGGGGGCAGGAAATGAGGGCCAGCAGTCCCCAGTGCTCCAACTGGCCAGCTAGGACACCATTCCCTTCAGACCCCAACTGCAAAGCCTCCAGCCCCTCCCCCATGCATTTCTGCAGGACCCTCGCCCAACTCCCACAGTCTGCCTATTATTTGACAGGGGTCTCAGGACTGTCTCACTGACAACTCACACTTAGGCAGCTGGGTCCTGGAGCAGGACGTCTGACCCCTGTGTCAGGCAGGTCATTTGGTTTCTGTTTTCAGCTGCTCTCTGAACACCCTTCAAACAGACCTGATCCCAGCCCTTCATACCAGTTCCCACCTACCTCCAACCCGTATCTACCACACACGCCTTCCTCCTCCAGTAAAACACCACCTTCTGCTGCTGAGCTCAAGCTAAGAAGTACCTAGAGGACCCAACAGCTCCCTCTTCCCCCGTTATCCAAAATCTGCTTTCAGTGTGGACCCACCTGGACACCCTATTGCATGAAGATGTGACTGACCTGGTGCTTCCTCTTGAGAAGAATCCAACCCAACAGAGAAGATGAGGCTACATTAAGGAGAATGTACAGGAGGAGGTGGTAAACACCATAACTCAGCCATCAGTTGAAGGGTCACGGGAGGTTAAGAGAGGAAGGCATTTGGAAAATCAAGAGGCAGCTTCATGGGGAGGTGGTATCCAAGCTGCATAAATAACGAGGAAAATGCAAAATGTGGAAAGGGGCCATCAGGCTTTCCAAGAAGAGGGACTGAAATAAGCAAAAGCCACAATATGGAGCAGGATGTTGGGCAGCATCAGCAAAGGTGAGGCCCGGGCACTGCCACTCCCCAGCCTATATCCACGGCAGACATCACTAATGGATCACAGCACATTTCCAGGAAGCCATGGACCAGAGGCTTGGCCAAGCTGGCACACAGGTGAAACCTCTTTGCTACACTGTCCACAGGAGAACAACAGGATTAGAAATGCCTGCACTTATGGGAGAGAAGGCACAAGGGGCAGGATGATACTGAATTAGGAAAGGTCATAATCTGCCAGGCACTCCACACTGGCAACTCCTTCATTTGAAAACTTTTCATCTTGCCCCCTGGTAAGTTCCTCTAAGAAGGGCTACACTGGACTAACTCACACTGAGGTATTTGTAACTTCATGTTATGGGGACTTCTGTGTTATGAACTAGAATTTTTAAAAATGTGGTCCACTTTCTTGGGGGCACTTGTTAAAATGCAGATTTCCAGGCCCTGCCACTAGTCAATGTTTTGTACTTTCAAGAGCTGGAGAGTTCTCTTTGTCTAACAGAAGACACACCTAGAGTCCAGAGTCATCACCAGTTTTCCTTAAAGATGCACAGTATCAGTAGTGTGACAAACCATCCCAAAACTTGATGGCTTAAAGCAACAGCCCTCCGAGGATCTCTCAGTTCTGTGGGTTGACTAGACTTGACTGGGCAGCTCTGCAGGTCTCAGTGGCAGCATCTCCTCTGCCACATCCTGCTGGTGGAGCAGGTCACAAGGTGAGCCCAGCCTGAGACTGCACCCAGACAGAAGTCCTGACAGGCATCACTAATTGGGGGTCATCTTTGGGGACTAGCTAACGTCCCTTGAGAAGCTGGTGCACAGCCAAGCCTAGAAGTCAACCCAAGGCAATTACTCCTACTCAGCAGTCCACCACACCAACCTTCACAAGGGCAGAGACTAAGGGGGCCAGGGAGAGGATGGGAAGAGATGGGCAAGGGCAGGGCTCACGAAGATCTGATGGGGACTCCTCTGATGGGACCCTTCTCTCCTCCCTGATGCCCTCTGCTATCTGAGTCTCTTCATAGCTCCTTCATCTATGTCCTTAGCTTCAGGCCAGGTGCCCCAGGCCCCTCCGTAGGATGATCTAGACCCCAAACTCCCACTACTTCTTGGCCCCCTCCTCCTACTCCCAGAACCAGCCTGTGCTTCATCCTTGCCTCACCTCTGGCTAAGGAACCAGGTCCTGCAATGACCCTAGTCAGGGAGATGGCAGGAGAAACTGAGGTCCAAGGTTTGATGTGGGTTCCACCCCTGCTTGTCCCTTATAGGCCAGGTGGAATACTGGATATAAGACAAATGGCCCAAACTGACACCTACGAGGGCCAGATTTTGGCCCTACTATGGTCATCCCAGATGGTACAGAATTCTACCGCTGTTATTATCAATTATAACAGAGGAAGCAAAGCGTTGCCATTTTCCAGCTATTCTGTAGCTATCACCGGATCTTAGCTTCCTGCTTTAGAGGTCAGTGCTGCATGGGCTATCTGGGTGAAGGGCCAATTTTATTGTTATTATTCCAATCTGTTGTACACCAATGGTTTGCAAAAGTCAATCAAAATTAACTATTAGAAAGATGCAGTGAAAAATAGGTATTGACAATGTAAAATCCAATTTTTATTATTATTAGAATCAACAGACATACAATTAGTAGCTGAAATAACTATTTCTAAAATGCCTGCTCTCAACTTGTGGACTTAGCTTGTTGGGAGGAGCACACTGACTGTAGACCACCCTTTGAGCAGCTAGATGGTAGGCGACAAAACCAAGATCCCACGAAGCTAAGGCACTCCTTCGGATCTTAACTTCAAAACTAATTCTGTGTCACTAAGGATGTTGGCCCAATCCTCTTGGTAGTGTCAAAACCCACAAACAAATCAAACAAAAAAAGGGGGGGGGGCCAGAGAGGGAAAGCCCCAGACCCCAAATCACACAGTGAGTCAGTGGCCAAGTAGAGACCCAACCCAGTGGCCATCCCCTGCCTAGAGCCATCTCCCCCATCCACTGAGAGCCTGTCTGAATCCTGCAGGGCCCTGCATGCACAAAGGCTGAGTCACACAGGAATGAGGGGAGGCATTTTTGATTCGGGGGAGATTGGGGAATGGCTGCTGGCCTCCCTCGCATCCTTGGGCAGTGCCCAGCCCAGCTCCCCAACACCTTCCCTGCCCTCCTGGAGATGGCAGGAGCCCTGCTGGCCAATTCCAATGAATCAACTAGCTCTCTTGCTGTTCCAAAAATAAATACACCAGAGAAGGGGACACCAGCTAAATGTGCCGCCACTTTCTCCCCGTCCCAGCCCCTCCTCCAGCTGCACACCCAGCCCTTGGGCTCTGCCCATTGACTTAGCCCCCACCTCACCCTCCCAGAAAAAGCCATCTCCCCCCCTGCACTTCCGGAAACGAATTAAGAAATGAAGTCACCATGTGCTTCTGATACACTGGCACGTCTGCCTAGAGCTGCCTGAGCTGGGCTTTATAAATATCTCCCCAAAGTAGTATGGTGATCAGAGCGGTCTCAGCTCTGGTTAAGGGAACGGCTGCCTCCTCCCAGGATGGCCCTTCTCTCTGGGAGCATGATTTCAGGTTCACAAACAGAGAGTGTGCCCTGGGCACAGTGCCAGAAGGCGATTACTAAAAAGAACTCAAATTTCAAGAGCTTCTGCCTTCTGCAAAAAAAAACACAAAAAAACAAAAAAAACAAGGATGATCATTAAAAGACATAGAGAGGTTCTTGGTGGTAGGATTATTACCATAAGCAGAGAAGGAGGGAAAAAGAGGACTCCATCCATCTTATGGACATGAGCACACACTCATTTATGACCAGGTAGGCTGGAGAATCATTGCACTTAAGATCTGGGGTACCAAGAAATTTTCTGAGATAAATTTTCATAGGAACTTTAGAGCAGCTGAACAAATGATTATGTCACTGGGTACCTACCATGCGCCATGTACTGTACTAAGCATTGCCCAAGAGAATGTGCCTAGCACAATCCTGTGACTGTTCCTTAGGATTGTGTACCCCAACTCACAGGTGACCCCGCCCTGCCTCCTCCCCTTCAAGCTGAGCGACAGGTGCATCTAGGCATCCTGATTCTACTCTGAGCTCTTCACACAGCCCCAGCCAGGGTCAGACCCATTTTGTGCCTAGCCCAAAGTAGGTATTGAGTAAGTATTTGTTTGGCTGAATGGATGGATAGGTATGAATGGGTGGATGAGGATGGACAAATGGATGAGAGGACAGATAGATGACAGGTAGATGGATATGAATGGATGGATGCATATGGGTGGACTGATGGATCCATGGATGGCAGGATGAATGGGAGAACAGACAAGATAGATGAATGGGTAAATGAACAAATGGTAGGAGACAGATGGATAGAAAAGAAATTATGTCTGTTCTTCATAACAAGGTTGTAAAAAACAGCAAACCCATTTTACAGATCAGAAAATGAAGCTCAAAGAGGTTAAGTTATTGCCAAAGTCACTCATCAGATCAGCAACTGTGCCAATCCATCTTTGGGACCCTACCTCCTGTTGAAGAAAGCACTCTTAAAAGCCACTAGCAACTAACAGGTAGTTCGTGATGAGAATCCTGTACCAGGCAATATGCTGAGTATTTACATGTCTTAACTTATTCAATGCTCTGATAAACCTAATGAGAACAATCTAGGAAAATGAGGCATAGGAAAGCTGAGACGCTTGTTGAAGGTCACAGAGCCAGTGAGAGACACAGCTGGATGCAAACCTCAACACTATGAGCTGGTCAGGGCCCCTTCCACCCTCAGAGGCCAGACAAAGACAATCAATCGCTGCTGAATGGAGGAATACTCTGGAATACATGAACCAAGCAGGCTGGGCTACTGAGGGGCAGGGGAACTGCTGACTGCTTGGAGTAGAGTGAGTGGCTACAAAGAAGGGGCCGGGGGCCCTGCCCTGGGGCAGGTCTCTTTGGCCGACTAGGACCAGATCTCAGAGGGAACAGTCTCCCTCCCTGACAGCCACTATCTGCCTCAGGGTCTGACCCTGGCTGGGGCTGTGTGAAGAGCTCAGAGTAGAATCAGGATGCCTACATGCACCTGTCGCTCAGCTTGAAGGGGAGGAGGCAGGGCGGGGTCATCTGTGAGTCAGAGTCCATGATCCCAAGGAAGAGTCACAGGAAGGGAAGGAGAGGCCCCAGGCACTGAACAGGACAGAGGAGGAAGGCAGGGAGCCCACCTCCACCCAAAGGCCTCCCTCTGATGCTACGTTCCTAGGACTGCAGCAGGATCCAGAGCCCAGCCCAGGCACTAGGAGGCATCAGGNTTGGTGGTAGGATTATTACCATAAGCAGAGAAGGAGGGAAAAAGAGGACTCCATCCATCTTATGGACATGAGCACACACTCATTTATGACCAGGTAGGCTGGAGAATCATTGCACTTAAGATCTGGGGTACCAAGAAATTTTCTGAGATAAATTTTCATAGGAACTTTAGAGCAGCTGAACAAATGATTATGTCACTGGGTACCTACCATGCGCCATGTACTGTACTAAGCATTGCCCAAGAGAATGTGCCTAGCACAATCCTGTGACTGTTCCTTAGGATTGTGTACCCCAACTCACAGGTGACCCCGCCCTGCCTCCTCCCCTTCAAGCTGAGCGACAGGTGCATCTAGGCATCCTGATTCTACTCTGAGCTCTTCACACAGCCCCAGCCAGGGTCAGACCCATTTTGTGCCTAGCCCAAAGTAGGTATTGAGTAAGTATTTGTTTGGCTGAATGGATGGATAGGTATGAATGGGTGGATGAGGATGGACAAATGGATGAGAGGACAGATAGATGACAGGTAGATGGATATGAATGGATGGATGCATATGGGTGGACTGATGGATCCATGGATGGCAGGATGAATGGGAGAACAGACAAGATAGATGAATGGGTAAATGAACAAATGGTAGGAGACAGATGGATAGAAAAGAAATTATGTCTGTTCTTCATAACAAGGTTGTAAAAAACAGCAAACCCATTTTACAGATCAGAAAATGAAGCTCAAAGAGGTTAAGTTATTGCCAAAGTCACTCATCAGATCAGCAACTGTGCCAATCCATCTTTGGGACCCTACCTCCTGTTGAAGAAAGCACTCTTAAAAGCCACTAGCAACTAACAGGTAGTTCGTGATGAGAATCCTGTACCAGGCAATATGCTGAGTATTTACATGTCTTAACTTATTCAATGCTCTGATAAACCTAATGAGAACAATCTAGGAAAATGAGGCATAGGAAAGCTGAGACGCTTGTTGAAGGTCACAGAGCCAGTGAGAGACACAGCTGGATGCAAACCTCAACACTATGAGCTGGTCAGGGCCCCTTCCACCCTCAGAGGCCAGACAAAGACAATCAATCGCTGCTGAATGGAGGAATACTCTGGAATACATGAACCAAGCAGGCTGGGCTACTGAGGGGCAGGGGAACTGCTGACTGCTTGGAGTAGAGTGAGTGGCTACAAAGAAGGGGCCGGGGGCCCTGCCCTGGGGCAGGTCTCTTTGGCCGACTAGGACCAGATCTCAGAGGGAACAGTCTCCCTCCCTGACAGCCACTATCTGCCTCAGGGTCTGACCCTGGCTGGGGCTGTGTGAAGAGCTCAGAGTAGAATCAGGATGCCTACATGCACCTGTCGCTCAGCTTGAAGGGGAGGAGGCAGGGCGGGGTCATCTGTGAGTCAGAGTCCATGATCCCAAGGAAGAGTCACAGGAAGGGAAGGAGAGGCCCCAGGCACTGAACAGGACAGAGGAGGAAGGCAGGGAGCCCACCTCCACCCAAAGGCCTCCCTCTGATGCTACGTTCCTAGGACTGCAGCAGGATCCAGAGCCCAGCCCAGGCACTAGGAGGCATCAGGCACAGGTGGGCATGACCACGATAGAGAAGGGTCTGGCTGCAGAGGTCAGAATCCCTCAGCTGGCAGGATCCAAGCCTTGAGGATTTGGCTGAAACTCCACAATTTTAGTGTGTGTACCCAGGGCAAAGCTGGAATGGTCCCCTGGGGCCTGTACTCCTCAGCTTCTTGGATCTCGACTCCCCTAAGAAATAGCAACTTTGGATTTCTGCCCATATAAACTGGATGTGGAAAGATACCAGTTATTTCCATTCACTCTCCAAATACATGGGACATTCCCCAACCAACTTCGGCCTTCTTTTCCAAAGACCCAGCACTAGATCTAGAGACTGGAGACTCCTGCATCTCTAACTCCAAATCTCCCACTAGCTACCACCTCCTAGAAGCCCTCCAGGAATCAGTGTTCTCTTTCGGAGGAGATGAGGATCATATTCTTAGTTTTCCTTCCAGCCGTTCCCTTCCACCCAGAGGGCTGGCTGCATGAGAGGTTAAGTGATCTCCACTAAGTCCCAAGAAGAGAAGGCTGGAGGCTAAGGTTCACAAGTGGATCCTAAAAGGCCCTCTGACTCCCCAAGTCAACTTGTGCACATCACCTGCAGCCTGAAATTTCCTGTGAATTTTGCTCTCCATCAACAAATCACCCCAATGTCGGGCTGCATACTCAGCTCTCTCCAGGGGGACCCAGGGATCGGAATCCAGCCACGTGAGAAAAACAGGATTCAACATTGGACATACAATATGGTCATGTCCACTCCCCACCCCTCAGAACATTTACACTGGAAAGAAAAGCATCAAAGCAATAATAATTTTAGTATTACTAGTAAAGAAATGCAAACTGGAGGTGCATGTGTTTTGTTTTTCCTACTCCCTTAATTTTCTGCAAGGTGGCTATAACGAAAAGTAGTTTTAATAAAAACTTTATTCATAGAGAGGATCTCCTTCCCCCTCAAAAGTGGGAAAAGGCTCTGCATGGGAGACTGGGGTTTGAGCTCTCTGGCCCAACTCCCCACCCTCCAGTGAATCTGATTCATTTGTGCATTTATTCAACCAATTGCTGTTAAAGCAGCCCAGGAATACACTGCCTCTCATTTTATAGACAAGACAGCTAACGCTCAGTGCTACTAAATGACATCACACATGAGAAAGCAGCATGATGATGCTTAAAGCATAGTAGGGACTCAAGAAANTAAAGCAGCCCAGGAATACACTGCCTCTCATTTTATAGACAAGACAGCTAACGCTCAGTGCTACTAAATGACATCACACATGAGAAAGCAGCATGATGATGCTTAAAGCATAGTAGGGACTCAAGAAAGGTTAGTGAAGTGACTTGGCTGAAAGCAATCTTTATTTTTTACCACTTACCAAATGGGGCCTCAGTCACCATTTCAGTGGGATGTGTGAGCAGGATTTTCTTGCGTGTCCACCTTTTTTCCAGCTGCAAGGGAGGGACAGCGAGGAGACTTCCCTGGTGAGCCAGTGGTCAAGACTCCACACTTCCAATGCAGGGGGCGCAGGTTTGATTCCTGATCGGGGAAGTAAGAGCCCAAATGCCATGCGGTACAGCCAAAAAGATTTTAAAAAAGAAAAAGAAAGGCGCCAGTAGGCAGCATGAGAAGAAAGTCTGAGGCTGCTCAGGACCAGGGCAGAGAGAACAGTGCTGCACTCCCGAGGTGCAGCACTCAGATGCCGGACGCCTCCGCCAGCCAGGAC
Source organism: Raphicerus campestris (assembly GCA_006410735.1). NCBI lineage: Eukaryota > Metazoa > Chordata > Mammalia > Artiodactyla > Bovidae > Raphicerus > Raphicerus campestris. The sequence goes on along the minus strand of SJYW01042544.1, from coordinate 31,070 downwards.
AACACAGTNATTCCCCACTGACTTCTGTTGCCCCTGGACCAGCCAGGGATTACTCACAGAAGGAAACGGCCCCTGGGCTGGAAGGGGCAGGTGACACTCCCTGGGCAATACTGAAAGCAGGGCCTGGGTTCAAACCTCCCCTTTGGCTCAGATGCTGAGCCCCTGGCATTGCCTCCTGGCATGTACACTCTCAGTCCCAAGGGATGTGATGAGGGCATATGGTGCAATTTGTTCACATGTGGACAAAATAAAAGGCAATGGAAAAGGCATGGTCCACCTCCTGCCCACCTAGCCTCAGCAGGAAAAAAAAAAATCAGAAAACCAGAAATCTTTCATTCTTTAGGGATGCTTTCCCCAAGTGTGTTATCTAGAACTAAGTCCTCAGAAAATGCAGGGGGCAGCTTTTACACTTAAATTTGTTTGGAAAATGTATTATATTTCTCTCAGAGATTTTCAATAGACATTAGAATGTTAAAGGCTCTGACAAGTCCTGCAGCAAAGAAAGCTATTTAGGCCAATAGCCTCCAATCCTAGTTGATCCCCCCACCCCCTTTTTTTCTTCATGCAACACCTGTAAGTCTCATGAAATTCAGGTTCCAACGTACTTTTCATGTTTTCAGAGGTATCACCTCACTGGCACCTGGCCATGAGCCCGAGGGCCCTGGGGGTGATGTGGTGGAGGGGCCACACCTGCATAGGAGGCAGGGCGGAAGCAGCCGCCATTCTATCCTTGCCTCTCCTCCTAGTTGGTCTCAAATTTATCATGCACGAAATGATCTCTAAAGTCCAGTTTAGCTCTTTTTACCTGCTTTTGTTTTTTCGAGTATCTTAGTATGAAAATTTCAAACACAGAGGAATGTTGAAAATGTCTGCTGTGAACAACTATCTACCCACCATCTAGGCTTTAGAAATCACATTTTACTGCTCCACCTTTAACACGTTCCTACTCTTCTTTCATCTGTCAATCTCCCCTTTCTTTTGCATTTTTAAAGAAGCTGCAGATATCGGTATATGTTGGTCTTAAACACTCATCATCATCCCTTACTTTTGGCAAACAAGAAAGTCACTGTCCAGAGGCCAGACTTGTCAAAAGGTACATAGCCAGTCACATTCACGCTGTGGTTCCAGCCCACTGCTCTCTGCTCAAGGACCCTGCACATTCTCAAGTGGACTCAGCCTAGGCTCCTCCTGCTGAAAGGTTTAAAGCAAATACCCCTTATACCCCCTCGAAGGGCCTGCCCCTCAGACATCTCTCACATTGTTGGGCAAACCATTTCAGACTTGGAGTCTTGGGTTATCCAGAGACTTTTTACCATCTTGGCATTTACTGTGACCTAACTTGACCCTGACTCCAATTTTTCAAGCTCACTCTCTAAGGGCCCCTTCTCTAAGGGCCAGACTATGACAGGAGTTGTTCCTTCTGTGACCCCACCTGAAACATAGCAATCAGAACAGCATACTAGGGGTACGATGAGAATGGGCCAGAGAAGGGGGTGGCATTCCACTCTCATACACTACATCTGGCTCATGAGGTATTCTTGTTTAAGACACAGGTTGTGATTTAGTAGTGGAGACCAGGAATGACCACAAACCCATTTGCGATTCTGCAGGTAGCTCCCATATCCCATTTGAAGAAGGATATGCCTTAAGCTTCCTTCAAGATGACAATCTAGACTCCTGTAATGTCCAGAGTTAGATGGTGGGTGTGGCTACATCATACAAGAGGTTTGTGTATGGGTCTTAGGGCATCTTCCAATGGAATTCTGATAAATGAGAGAAGCTGTGAACCAAGAGATTGGGATCAGGTCTCCTGCTGAGCCCCACCCCGCCCCCGGCACCTGCCACAGCCCAGATACACCTGTGTCACAATCAGACAGATTATGCAGATTCAAGGGAAGCCCAGCAAGGGAACTGAAGGCTGCAGGCCTCCAGATATGGCCACTGTTCTCAAAAGAAAGAAAGAGGGCAAAGCAATAACTGGAAAAATATATTTATTAAGTGTACCTTTTATAGAGCAACTACTGAAGCAGGCATCTCATTGTCGGGTACATCATTCACCAACTAGCACAGACAGGAGACAGCATAGAAATTCACCAAGTAGAACAAAATCAAGGAATTCACATTTTACACTTAGGGGCATTTTGCTGCAATTAAACACAAAAGGTTACACATTTTGAAACCAGGATCTTCTTAAAAGGCAGCCTCCAGCAGTCACATCCTGTAGAGCCATCCCCCAAGAAGATCAAATAGTGTGGCCAATTTCTTTTCAGCACGTAAAGAAACAAGGCTCAGAGTCTTCACGCGTTCGCATTTCACTTTTCAACGTGAGAACAATGAAACATTGCAGAAGAAAAATCTTCATGCTCCAATTTATTGGCACCTCCAGGTACCACTAGGTGCATTAGGTTTGTAAACAGTCCTGAAACTGCAGGCAAAGATGGCTGGAGGACCTCAGGCATTGGGTCTGGAGGAAGACAGAGACAACCCAGTCTGAGGCAGAATTCTGGACCCCTAATCGCCTTCTTCCAGGCTTGGGTTGGGGAAACAACAGTCAATTGTGAAAATATTCTCCAGGAATATTGGGAGGAGGGAGGTGCATAGCCAGTGCTGCTGCTGAAATCAAACGTCACTGATCGGCTATAAAACAGACTCCTGTGCCATAATGAGAACCAAGATTNCAACAGTCAATTGTGAAAATATTCTCCAGGAATATTGGGAGGAGGGAGGTGCATAGCCAGTGCTGCTGCTGAAATCAAACGTCACTGATCGGCTATAAAACAGACTCCTGTGCCATAATGAGAACCAAGATTCCAACCAGAGCTTTCACCCCAAGAGAATGAGGAAAGTGTCCCAGCTGGTTCTGATGCCCAAGAACCTTGCAGCTCCAGGGTTCTTGGCAAGGTTATGCCTGTGGTCAGAAAAATCAACTGAGTTGTTGTCTCCTTGATCCCCAGTGGTCTCTGGTGGCTGCTAGGATGGCAACTTCCCTAGTTGACAGCAGAGTCTGGGGCATTTTCAGCTGGTGAGCAGAGAGGTTCAAATACTAACAGGCCCCGCCATCACTGCATTTGCACCCACGCTGCCCTGGTATCTTTGAGGTGGGCACAGAGACCCCAAATTGGCATCCAGTTAGCTCGCCAAACAGCCAGGACTGGCTGGTTTTGATACTAGGCACCTGTCACAGCAACACGGCATTGCCTCTGGGCTCACAGTTGACACTGTCCTCTGTCTTCAGTTAGTACTGAAGATCTTGTGCTAAATGGTGGGGCTCTGAACACTGGCATTTCAGTACATGCTTCTCTTCTCCCTGAACATCAAGATCCTGCTAGCTCATTCTACTGTGTGCAAGTGTGTTTGTGTGTATATGTATGTATACAATGCATTACAGAGTGAGAAAAGCAAAGTAGAGAGAGGAGAGCTGGGGCTTTAGGGAACGCTTTTGTATCACAGTGAGTCCAAAAATACGTGTGCCAAAAAAAAAAAAAAAAAAAAAAGAGCGCCAGTGTGCCAATGAGCTGGCCAGTCCCAGTCGGAAAACCTCTATCTACAACATTCTATACTGAATAGCAAAAGGTGTTTCCTGGACAGGGTCACGTGTGCTTCAAGGCTGAAAAGACATTTCACAACATGTGTACCAGGTATTATCACTACTGGTACTTTTGGTCAAACTGGAAACACCATCTCTCACAGGAAAACTAAGAAAACTATGGATTTTTCTGAAATGATGAGTCACACAGAAGCAAAATCTCTGAAAAGTAAGAGATTCTAAGAAATTCATCCTTCAGGCTGGTTGCCTCTGAATTCAGTTGGTAAATATTTTTTAAGCATTAATGTAGTAGTTTTTAGCATATTTTCAAAATGTATACATCACTAATTCCAGAAAATCTTCACTACCCATCAAAAAAGCCTGTAACTTAGCAGTCACTCCCCACTCACCCCAGTTCCTTGCCCCTGGTAACCACTATCCTGTAATTTGTCTCCACAGATTTGCCTATTCTTGACATTTCATATAAATGGAATCATGCAGCATGTGACTTTTCTCAGGGTTTCTTTCACTTAATATGTTTTCCAGGTTCATCCATGTTGAAGCATATGCCAGTACTTTTTTATTTCATAGTCGAATAATGTGCCATTGTATAGGTGTACCACATTTATTTACCCATTGATCAGCTGATACACATTTGGGTTATTTCCATTTTTGCTGCTTATAAATCACAGTGCGAGAAACACTGACATACAAGTTTTCATGTATATGTATGCTTTCATCTCTCTTGAGTAAAAACCAGGAGTAGCATTTCTGGCTGATATGGTAATTCTATGTTTAACTTTTTGAGGAACTGCCAAACTATTTTCCAAAGTGGCTGCACCATGTTACCTTCTCACAAGTGATGGAGGAGAGTTCCAATTTCGCTCCACCTGTCATTGCCTATCTCTCTGATTAGAGCCATCTTAGTGGGTGTGCACTGCTATTTCATGGTGGTTTTGATTTGCATTTCTTCATGACTAGGGATACTGGGAGTCTTTCCATGTGCTTATGAGCCACTTATATCTTTTCTTTGTAGAAGATACAAAAATATGTTTACTCATTTGTTTATCAGATATGTTGCTCATATTTTAAACTGGGTTATTTGGCATTTTACTGATAAAAAGTAAGAGTTCTTGATATATTCTAGACATGAGATTATGGCTTCCAAGCATCTCCTTCCATTCTGAGTTGTTTTGTCACTTTCTTGATAGTGTCCTCTGAAGCATAAAAGTTTTGTGCCCCATTGATGAGGTCCAATTTATCTATTCTTCCTTAGGCTTATGTTTTGGGTGTTGTATCTAAGAACCCACGGCCTAGTCCAAGGCCACAAAGATTCATCCCTGCTTACTTCTAAGATATAGTTTAAGCTCTTACATTTAGGTTGATGCACTTTCAGCTAATTTTGTATGTAGTGTGAGGTAGGGATCCAACTGCATTCTTTTGCATGTGGATATCCAGCTATCCTGGCACCATTTTCCAAAAAGCACCTTTCCTATTGAATTCTCTTGCCACACTTGTCAAAAATCTATTGGCCATAAACATAAGGCCATTCCATTCCACTGGTTTATATGCCTCTCCTTTTGTCTATACCACACTCTTTCGATTACTATAGCCTTATAATAAGTTTTGAACCAGAAGTGTGAATGCACCAACTTTGTCTTTTTTCAATGTTTATCTGGCTATTCTGGGTCCTGGCATTTCCATGTGAATTTCAGGATCACCTTATCAATTTGTACAAAAAAGCTAGCTAGGATTTTGATAGGGATTACACTGAATCTGTATATAAAGCTGAAGAGTATTGTTAACAATATTTATGTCTCTGATCTATAAATATAGGATGTCATCCCATTTATTTAAGCCTTCAACGTCTTTCAACTATACTTTGTAGTTTTCAAGATATGTCTTGCCCTTCTTTCATTAAATTTGTTCCTATTCTCTCTGATACTATTATAAACAGAATTATTCCTGAATTTTATTTTCACATTGTTCATTGCCAGGGTAAAGAGAAACAACTGATTTTTGTATTGACTTTGTATTCCACAACCCTGAATTCACGTATTAGTTCTACTGGGTTTGTGTATGTGCATGCGTCCATGAATTCCTTAGAATTTTCTATATACAAAATCGCATCATCTGTAAGGAATTTTACTTATTTTACAAATTTGGATGTCTTTTATTTCCTTTTTCTTTCCCAATTGCTTAAGTATTAGCATATCAAACATTTTTAACCTAAGTTTTACTTGGCTGCCTGTGCCAGACAGTCTCCTAAGAGAATCCCCTCTCCTAGGGCCATCTTCAGACAAGTTGGTGCTCAAGGATGCTAGCACCAGTCTACTCAAAGGCAAAAGCACTTTGAGGCCAGGAGGATATTAGCACCACTACCAGCAAGGTCCTATTCCTCACTCCAAGCTCAGAACAGTAGGCTTCTGTACCCACCTGATCACCAATCTTATACTTACTACCTTTCTCAAGATCCCAGAATACAGTCCTCTACACACAAACCTTCTAGTTGCCATCTTTCAAAGAGGCATGCCAGCCCTTGTATTCCAGGTGTACTTTTCAAGGTACACGAAGACTGAAATGTTTTACTTTCTGCGCTTGTATGTATTACTTGTGTGAAAAATATTACAAACCTATTACAGTACAGTAATATACTAGTACAGAACAGGGCTATATACAGTACTATACTATATAGTATACTAGTACAGTACTATATAGCTGAATGTGTTAGCTGGGTACCCAGTCTAACTTTGTTGGATTTACTAACAAATTAGACTTACAAACGTGCTCTCAGAACAGAACTCATTCTTATGTAGGGGACTTACTGTTAAAGGAAGGCAGCAGTGGGGTCAGGGCAGGAGTACCCGTGGGAGCCCACAGAAGATCTAGGGCTTGGCTTGATGGTTGAGTCACCCTACCATCTTTCCCCATGGGGGTTGCTTCCCCACCCAACTCCAGCTGCCCAAGGTGCAGAGGGGTGCAAACTGAAAGGTACCTTAGACACACATGTACACAGCCACAAAGAACCAGACTGTCGCTGTCGCACAATCAAAGCCAACGAGGGCGGTCCTGGCCCGATCAGTCATACCATGGATGGCTGCGAGCAGCTTCTCTGGCTGGAGCTGTACCGGCTCAGGACAAAGGTAGACGAGTGGCTCTTTTTGCTGACGCTCGTCTCCCCAGGCTGGCTGCCTTTCAGGCAGCGGAATGAGCAGCAGAGGAAGCGCTGCACAAGTTCTTGGAAGAGGTGGCCCGTGAAGAGCATGTAGATCCAGGGGTTGCAGCAGCTGTTGAGGCTGGCTAGGAGCATGGCGATGATGAAAGCTGAGGCTGGAGGTGGAGGGGGAAGAAAGGAGAACACGGCATCACTATCGCGGCATGAAGCCTCACCTCCTGAGAAGAGGGACCAGGTGCTGTGCCACAGACGGAGGATCACAGAGACCAAGCCTGCCTTCCTCCCACATCGGTGCTCTGAGTACACGCTCAGCCCAGCCCTGGAACGTCCCTTGTCCTTTCTCCCATCCAAAGCTTTCCTACCACATACTTCCATCCACATGGCCACCTGTTCATTCCTTCTTGACCTCGCAAGTATCAACTGCCTCCACTTAATAGTATCCAAGCACACAGAGGTAGAAGCTGCCAGACCTAGCTTGTAGCCCTACCAGCCACAAATACTTTAACTCCCCAAGAAACTGCTGTTTTCTCATCTCCGAATGATGATAACAAGAGTCCCCAAATCTCACAGGAGCACAGCAAGGGCAGAAGAGCACCTGATGCTACAAGTGGCCAATGCGCGGCGGCTGCGATCATGACCACGTGCCAGGGGGCCATCTGGGCTCGTCTAAGTCCATGCTGTTCTGAATGAGTGACTCAGCAGGGGAGGAGAAGGCTCCAGACTTATTCCAGCTGACTTATGAAGGTGCTCTTAGCCCAGGAATATCTAACCTTGCATACAGATCTCAGAGGTAGGGTCTTCTGCTCTGCTCACACACAGCCAGGACACTCCAGCTGGGAAGAGGGCTGCAAAATCACCCTCCCTTCTTCCTGCTCGCCTACACTCCAGCTCCCAGTCCCAGAGCCCCACCACTCTCCTGGTGGTGGTCTTCTACGCGGAAATCCTCACTGTGTCGACCGTCTCCTTTCCAAACACAGCTAGCCAGTGGGTTGCTGCAATTGGGCACTGACTGAAAAGGTGACTGAGAGAGGCGCTGCCCCAGTGGAGTCCAGCAGGTTGGCAGCGGATGCTGCAGTGGCCACTCGGGGTCCTGTGTTAGGACCCAGGCACTCAGCCCAGAGTGGCCAGAGAATAGCAAGCAAGCCCTCAGCGGAGTTTCTCTGGGGACACTCCCTTCAGCCAGAGGGTAACACCCTGTCCCAGGCAGCCCAGATCCAGTGCCTGCTTCATGCCAGGGCCCCCAGGCTGGCTTCCGTGTCTGCTCTGAAGGGTCAGCCCAGCTCCCAAGTTCCTGTGATTCTGGCCCCAGTTATGCTAGAGCAGAGCAATGGGGAAGTCAGCTTGGACAAAAGGAGGGTGTGGAAATCAGAATCTACAGACTCATCCAAGAGAGTGGTCAGCAGCCAGCATCTCCTTGGGGTCAGGCCCATGGGGAGCCCCTTACAGAGGACCCAGATGCAAACCCATGGGGTGTGAATCCCCTTCCTACCTATTCGTTCTCTGAGCCACATCTACTGTCTGAACCTTAACAGCCTTACCTTGAAATGGAGGGGATACCCACTGGGACTTTGAGAAAATTGGGGGAAAAAATTGTGTGAAAGGGCATTGGAAATGGCAATGTGTTTATTCAAGTTATTATATTATTATTTACAGATATGAAATGTGATCAACTGCAGAATTTTTTATCGCTCTTGAGTTCAATTCAAGAAACTGTTCTTTGCCCTTTTTTCCATGACT
>SJYW01042544.1:0-19459 GCA_006410735.1 Raphicerus campestris | reverse complement strand
TTTTTTTTTTTTTAGATGATTGGCTGTTTTTCCCCCAGAGCATATTTTGGGGAATTTTATTGGCAGCCAAACCACTTACAGCATCCTGAGATATTAACCAGACGTGGAGTCATCCAAGTGACCTATCACCCAGCTTGGCAGTTTAGCAAGCTGTCTGTCTCTCCCTGTTTCTGAGCACACATTCCTGCCTGCTCCACACCCAGAGGCTAAAGAGATGCAAGGAGATGATGACTGCAGGTATTCCCACTGCCAGTTGGTACCCTTTGACTGTGGTCTGCAGGGGCTGGGGGTCACCCAGTGTGAGCTGCAGACTATTGGCTAATAAAAGTCAGGCAGTGACGGTGAATCAGACCTGAACTTCTCCATGGTTCAGTTTCGTCATCTGACAAATGGGAATAATAAAAGCGCTTATCTCATGTATAATTACTAAGAATTAAATGGACATGTAAAATGCTTAGTTCTGTGCCTTGCAAACTTTGGCACTCAAAAAAACTGTAATAAAAATAATAGCAATTATTATTATTACTATATGATATGTACATATATATAGCAATACCTAGAGTGGAGTTCTTCAGGACATTATGAAGGCAACCAAAGGATTCATTAACTATTCATTAAATATTTCTTGAAAGCCTGATGTATCAGTCAAGGTCAGCTAGGTTATTTTGCAATAACAAACGTCCCCATCGTCTCAGTGACTCAAAACAACAAAGTGTGTTTCTTGCCAGTGTTAGGTACCTCAGGTTGCAGCGGCTCAGCTCCATCCAGTCCTAAGGGGTGTGGGCAAACATACCGCATGAAGGGGCAAGTCACATATTGACTCCAGAACATCCCTTTTGGAGGCAGCACATGTCACCTTTTGGAGAAGGCGATGGCACCCCACTCCAGTACTCTTGCCTGGAAAATCCCATGGACAGGGGAGCCTGGTGGGCTGTAGTCCATGGGGTCGCGAAGAGTTGGACAGGACTGAGCAACTTCTTTCACTTTTCACTTACTTGCATTGGAGAAGGAAATGGCAACCCACTCCAGTGTTCTTGCCTGAAGAATCCCAGGGACGGGGGAGCCTGGTGGGCTGCCATCTGTGGGGTTGCACAGAGTCGGACACGACTGAAGTGACTTAACAGCAGCAGCAGCCGCAACAACATGTCACCTTTAATTCACATTTCAAGAACCAAAACAAATCCAACGGCCATTTCAGGGGAGTGGGGAGAGTGTGGTTCTACTCTGAGCCAGAAGGGGCAGAACAGGAAGAGGCAGCAGAGACAAGGAAGCAATCCTATCAACCAGCTGCCCCTCTCGGTGCTTGGGATGGAACAGTGAACAAAACCCTGCCTTCAGAGAGCTTATCATCCAGTGAAGGGAGAAAAAGAGTAGACATAGTAAACTGAGGGCTACAGTTTTTTGGTTTTTTGGAGCATAGTTGAATCACAATGTGAGTTAATTTCAGGTGCACAGTATAGTACCCCTGTACAGATTCAGCTATTCATGCACGCATGCGTGCTAAGTTGCTTCCGTCATGTCCAACTCCTGCGACCCTATGGACTGTAGCCTGCCAGGCTCCTCTGTCCACGGGATTCTGCAGGCACAAATACTGGAGTGGGTTGCCATTTCCTTCTCCAGGGGATCTTCCCAACCGGACCAAACTTGGGTCTCCCGCATTGCAGCTGGATTCTTTACCACTGAGTCACCAGGGAAGCCCTATACATATACATATATTCATTCTTTTTCAGATACTTTTCCAATACAGGTTATTACAGAATATTGAGTAGAGCTTCCTGTGCTACATAGTAGGTCTTTGTTGGTTATTTATTTTATGCATAATAGTGTGTATCTTAATTCCAGTTTCTTAATTATTCCTCGCCACTCCCTGCCCCATTTTCCCCTTTTATAACCATAAGTTTGTTTTCAAAAACTGTGAGTCTGCTTTTGTTTTGTAAATAAGTTCATTTATATCATTTTTAAAATTAGATTCCACATCTGAATACTATCATGATATTTGTTTTTCTCTGTCTGACTGACTTAGTATGATAATCTCTAGGTTCATTCATGCTGCCGCAAATGGCATTATTTCATTATTTTTAATGGCTGAGTAATACCAAAATATTTCAAGCTAGGCTTCAGCAGTATGTGAACTGAGAACTTCCAGCTGTACAAGCTGGGTTTTGAAGAGGCAGAAGAACCAGAGATCAAACTGCCAACATTAGCTGGATCATGGAGAAAGCAAAGGCATTCCAGAAAAACATGTTCCTCTTCTTCATTGACTACGCATTAAGTACCAACTATGTACCAAGAAGCATACTAGTTCATTTCAAGAACTTCTGCTGAATCAACTACAAACCCATCTATATTAGTCAATCTGTTGTTCAGTCTTTAAGTCATGCCTGACTCTTTGTGACCCCATGGATTGCAGCACACCAGGCTTCCTGTCCTTAGTCAACCTAGGCTGCCATAACAAAAGGCCATGGTCTGAGAGGCTGAAACAATGGAAATTTTCTTTTCTCACAGTTTCTGTAGACTAGAAGTCCAAGGGCCATCAGAGTCAGATTCTAGCAAGGTTCTTCCTTCTGGCTTGCTGATAGCCACCTTCTCATTGTGTCCTCATGCAGTGAAGAGGAAGAGAAAGAAGGGGTTCTGATGTCTTATCCCCATCTTGCTGCTGCTAAGTCACATCAGTCATATCCAACTCTGTGAGATGCCATAGAGGGCAGCCCACCAGGTTCTCCCGTCCCTGGAATTCTCCAGGCAAGAACACTGGCGTGGGTTGCCATTTCCTTCTCCAATGCAAGAAAGTGAAAAGTGAAAGTGAAGTCACTCAGTTGTGTCCGACTCTTCACAGCCGCATGGACTGCAGCCTACCAGGCTCCTCCACGCATGGTATTTTCCAGACAGGAGTACTGGAGTGGGGCGCCATTGCCTTCTCTGCATCCTCATCTTATAAGGGCACTAATCCCATCATGAGGTCCCCATCCTCATGATCTCACCTAAATCTAATTATCTCCCAAATTAGATAAAGCTATCTCTCTTCTGGCACATGGGCTAAGAAGTCGCATCTTGCAAGGTGCAGAGCGAGGGCTTGTTAGTTGTGGCACAGGGGTTCGGTTGCCCTAGAGCATGTGGGATCCTCCCAGACAAGGGATCAACTGGTACCCCTTGTATCGGAAGGTGGACTCTCAACCACTGGACTACCAGGGAAGCCTGGTTTTCTCTGTTGTAATGCCACACGTGGGGTGTGGAAATCATCGATGAGATGGGGCACCCTTGTACTTGTGCCCTAGCCTCTCCAAGGGTACCACGCAGCCAACGAGCTATNTCACCTAAATCTAATTATCTCCCAAATTAGATAAAGCTATCTCTCTTCTGGCACATGGGCTAAGAAGTCGCATCTTGCAAGTTGCAGAGCGAGGGCTTGTTAGTTGTGGCACAGGGGTTCAGTTGCCCTGGAGCATGTGGGATCCTCCCAGACAAGGGATCAACTGGTACCCCTTGTATTGGAAGGTGGACTCTCAACCACTGGACTACCAGGGAAGCCTGGTTTTCTCTGTTGTAATGCCACACATGGGGTGTGGAAATCATCGATGAGATGGAGCACCCTTGTACTTGTGCCCTAGCCTCTCCAAGGGTACCACGCAGCCAACAAGCTATCATCACATTGGTGGTTAGAGCTTCAACCTATGAATTTGGCAGGGGGACACAGACATTCAGTCCATAACACCATCTAACCAGGTTATCATCTGCAAGATCATTTTTAAAGAGAGTCCTCATTAAGGTTCATGCTTCAATTCAGAGTGTATTATTGCACAGATCCTGCAGTCTGGTGACCACACTATTAAAGAAATTAGACCATTTCTTTGCTGAAGGCTTACAAATTGTGTATTTAATAAGCTCAGAAGGTTTTGCCAAGTTTCAGGTAGGTTGGTATTGGAATCTACCTCTTGTCCCAGTTTTTTTAAATTAGTTTAAAATCTACCCATCTCCTGGCATCTCTTGCCTTTTCCAAGATTCCTCGAAGAGGACCAATCAGAGTTTGGGGATATTCTTTGCAGGTTCTGCCCATGCTCTGGGTGTATCTGAACTAGATTAAAGGTGCCAGGAACTCCCTTCCTTGTGTAACTGGATAATTTCTTAATAATTTCTCTTTTAAATGTCCTGATCCCAAGATTGGTGAAGGTAGCTGCACCCTTCTGTGTTCCTATGGGAGTTTTGTACAANCTCTGGGTGTATCTGAACTAGATTAAAGGTGCCAGGAACTCCCTTCCTTGTGTAACTGGATAATTTCTTGATAATTTCTCTTTTAAATGTCCTAATCCCAAGATTGGTGAAGGTAGCTGCACCCTTCTGTGTTCCTATGGGTGTTTTGTACAGTGAGGCCAACAATAGAAGTACTTACTTGGCTGTCTAGTCCAGAATTGGTTGGAGAGATTATGATAAATACTTTTAATCACAATTGGAAGAGTAGGCGACAGAATTCCCTGAGGCACAAAAAAGAATCATCAATCAAGGTGCAAGGTAGCAGGACTGAGGAGTGAGGAGGAAGTGAGAAGTCCCGGGTGGATGGCTGCATGGTACCCTTGGAGAGGCTAGGGCTCAAATACAAGGGTGCCCCATCTCATCAATGAATCCACACCCTACATGTGGCATTACAACAGAGAAAACCAGGCTTCCCCGGTGGTCCAGTGGTTGAGAGTCCACTTTGCAATGCAAGGGGCACCAGCTTGATCCCTTGTCCGGGAGGATCCCACATGCTCCCCTGAACCCCTGTGCCACACTAACAAGCCCTCGCTCTGCAACCTGCAAGATGCAGCTTCTGAGCCCAAGCGCCACAACTACCGAAGCCTGTGCTCTGCAACTAGAAAGCAGTGCCACTCGCTGCAACTAGAGAACAGCAATGAAGACCCAGCACAGCCAAAAATAAAGGAATAACTGTTAAAAAAAAAAAACAACAGAAAACCTTCAAGGGATCACTCTGAGTTCAGACAAGGAGGATATCAGCCACAACCATAATGACCTAGAGTTGTGTGATTTTGAACAAGTTCCTACACCTCTCTGGGTCTCAGTTTCTTCATCTGTGAAATGGAGGTGTTAGTATTATTTGTCTCAGGTTTTGTTATCAGGATTAAATGAGTTTGTGCAGATACTTACCAGCAGTGCCTGGTGTCTCCCCCAGACTGCCAGCCATGAGACTGAGCCCCATCCAAGCCCCATATGACTGCAGACCCAGTAGACATCACATGGAGAAAAAGCACCTCTCAGGCAGGCCCAGTAAGCCCACAGAATCATGAGATAATACAATGGGTTTTGGTGGTGTTCTTTTTTGTTTGAGGATTGGAGGTTAGTATATTAACTTTTTTTAAACTGGAGTCAAAATATATATACTGGGCTGCCCTGGCAGCTGGGTGGTAGAGAATCTGCCTACCAGTGCAGGAGATGAAGTTTCCATCCCTGGATCTGGAAGATCCCCTGGAGAAGGATCCAGGGGAAGGATCCCCACTCCAGTATTCTTGCCTGGAGAATCCCATGGACAGAGGAACCTGGTGGGCCACAGTCTGTGGGATCACAAAAGAGTCAGACATGACTTAACGACATGTCTAAGCAACAACAAAACATACATTAACAGCAACAAAAATATTCATTACACACAATTAGTCATCTTAACCTTTTTAAGTGTACAGGTCGGGGNAGCATCCCACCCTACCTTCCCCTCCCGGTTTCACCAGCCACCCTCAGTTCTGACCCTGTCTGTCCTCCAGTCTGGAGAGCGCGCGTTCCCCGCCTACCAAAATCACCTGGGCTCCCGAGACAAATGGGAGTTTGCGTCCCGTTCTCTCCCTTCCCCGCTTGCCCCCACCCCTCAGCAAAAGCACTGTCTGGGTTCCAGGGCGCTGACAGCCCCGCCGCCGCAGTACTCACCTCTCCACCTCGCAGCTGGAGAGAGGGCGAGGGGCGCAACTCGCCTCCTCCACGCAGCAAGGGATTCCCAGTCTCTGCCCAGTGACGGCGCCCCGCCCCACACCTTCTCAGGGGCAGTTGGAAGAATCCAAGCACCCATCTCCCGCTGCACTGATCCAAACCAGGTCTCCCGGGTTCACGCTGACTTGAACTTGAAGTGGAAGTTCAAGGGAAGTGAACTTAACGTGGTAAGAGATTGGGCCTGGGTCGGAAAATCACCTCCCCGCATTGCTCACCAGGTGGAAAAGGCAAGTCATTGGAAGCTCAATTTTCTGGTCCATAACAGTGAATCAAATACCCCATGTGGCCTAAAGACTGTGGTAAGGATTTTACATGCATTTTCTTATTTCATTCCCCTACTGTTGAAGAGGGGGCTCCCCTGGTGGCTTTGTGATAAAGAATCCACCTGCTAATGCAGAAGACTCCGGTTGGATCTCTGAGTTGGGAAGATCCCCTAGAAAAGGAAATGGCAACCCACTCCAGTATTCTTAGCTGGGAAATCCCTTGGTCAGAGGAGCCCGGCGGGCTACAATCCATGGGGTCGCAAAAGAGTCGGACACTGGTTAGCAACTACACAACTGCAGGGGAAAATCTGCTTATCATCTTTGCTATTTTACAGAAAGGGAAGTCAAGGCTCAGGGAAGTTATGCTTCAAATCACTTGGCCAGCAGATGATGTGGCCAAGGCTCAGAACAATCCACGAAGCCCGCCAAACCCTGGACAGGGACAGCAGGACCAAGGCCACGCCCGCCGCGCTCCCTCCTCCCGCTATTTCCGCCCGCGCTACCTTCCTTGGGCGCATCGGCATCCCAGACACTCCACATCTGCACGAAAAAGAATGGCGTCCAGCACACGATGAAGGCCAGCACGACAATGAAGGTCATCTTGACCGTGCGGATCTTGGCCTTAGAGATGAGCTTGACGTTGCTGACGCGGGCCAGAGCCGCGCGCCCCGCGCAGTCTGCCGCCGCGCCCTCAGCCCCCGCGGCAGCCTCTGCCGCCGCCGCCGCCGTCTTGAGCCTTAAGTTCTGCCAGATCTTGAAGCTTATAAGGCCGTAGCAGGCGGCAAGCACGATGACAGGCACAATGTAAACTGCGAGCGTGATCCACGTGATGTAGGCCTTGGGCCCCCAGGGCTGAATGAAAACGGCCCAGCAGTCGAAGACGCCGTCGGCCACCTCGCGCAGCGAGAAGATGTGCACCTGCGGCGCGCTGGCCACCAGGCAGCCGAGCCATGTGGCGAGTACCGCCAGGCGGTCGGTGCGGCGGCGCAGCGAGCGCAGCGGCTGGCAGATGGCCAGGCAGCGGTCGAGCGACATGAGCAGCAGCATGTAGGTGGATGCGAACATGCCCACCACCTGCAGGTACTTGACGAGGCGGCACAGCAGGTCGGGCCCATAGAAACGGAACGTGATGTCCCACAGAAGCTGCGGAAACACCTGAAACACCGCCACCACCAGGTCGGCTATGCTCAGGTGCTTCATGAAGAAGAAGAGGCGCGAGTGCTTGTGGCGCGTGGTGCGCAGCGCCAGCAGCACGCACGCGTTGCCGCTCAGCGCCAGGAACAGGATGAGGCACAGCACGGCCACCTCCACCCGCGCCAGGGCCTCGTTGCGCTGTGGCGGCCCGGTAGTGCGATTGCCCTCGGCTCCCGGAGGCGCCGCGCTCCCGTTGACCGCCTCAGCGCTCCAGTTTGCCGCAAACGCGCCCTCCATGACCGTGGCCGCCGCGGTGTGCCCGGGGCTTCGAGCCCTTTAAGGCGCGGAGCGCGGGGCGGGGCCCGACGCGCAGTCCCGGCGTGCCTGGGGGCGGGGTGGGGGCTTCTGGGTTCCCCTCCCTGAGACTCCGCGGACCGATCTGCTGGGTCGGACTCTGAAACAAACCCCGAGGGCCGTGAGAAGACCGTGCGTTTTTCCCCCGACGCATGTATGGCTCAGCTGTCCCCTTTCCAGGAACCCCAAGTCATCTAGGACTAGGGCCACCACCGCCGGCCCTGGGGTCGCTGAGCGGCCATCCTAGAAATTCCCGTTTGAGATATTTCTTCTGAGACACTGGAAATGAGCGGAAATCTACCGGACCCGCAGTTCCTTGAGATAGTCGCTTCCACTGAAGGAGAGCAAGGAACATAACCAGTTTCCTCCCGGATTTCTAAGCCAGCCACCTCCCCTAGGGATCCCCCAACTAGTTACTTCCCAGAACCCACAGGACAGCCACCTCTCCTAGTAAACCCCACTCCGGATGCTCCCTCTGAAGACCCCCCTTGCCCCCAAACAGCCACTTGCCTGGGAAACCCTGCTCAAGACCATTCCCCTCCAACCCGGTTTCTAAAATGTTTAGCCATCCACCCCTGAACTTCCACAACAACCGATTCTTTGCCTTCATCCTGGAGGCACTCCTGACTCAGTATATCCAGGACGCCTAACCTCTGTTCTCAGTACCCCTGACATCTCTCAGGGAAGATCCTCCCCAGCCCAGCATCATCGAAGGTTCGGGAACTCAACAGGCGTCTTTACCCCCGACAGGCAAGGGATCTCCGTCGAAATTCTGAGCAGGTACTTTACAATCTCAGAGTACCAGCGGAGCCTCCAGCACTAGGATCTCAAAGCACTCCAACACATTCTCTCGGGTCCCAGTGGCTCCACCAGCGCCAAACATCCTGTCCACTCATGCGCTGGATCCAGCTACCTGAACCGAGTCGTAGAGCGAAAGAAACTCCCTGGGGAAGTTGCACCGCCACGGATGGTTCCAAAGACGCGTGCGCTCCCAGCGCAGGTTGAAGTGGCTGCTGCCGGTACCCAGTCTGATAGGATGCTAAGGGCTCGGACGCTGTAACCTGGGGTGGAATCACCTTGCATGCAGCCCTGACTGGTCGCTGGGTAGGGACTGCTGCTGCTGCTAAGTCGCTTCAGTCGTGTCCGACTCTGTGCGACCCCATAGACGGCAGCCCACCAGGCTCCCCCGTCCCTGGGATTCTCCAGGCAAGAACACTGGAGTGGGTTGTCATTTCTTTCTCCAATGCATGAAAGTGAAAAGTGAAAGTGAAGTCGCTCAGTGGTGTCCGACTCTTAGGGACCCCATGGACTGCAGCCTTCCAGGCTCCTCCGTCCATAGGATTTTCCAGGCAAGAGTACTGGAATGGGGTGCCACTGCCTTCTAGAGGCGATCAAAGAGCCCTGTCGAGGCTATGCGCGCGGACGGCGTTAAGATGAGGCGCAGCCGGCCGGTGGCCAGCNAAGAGAAAGTGGAAGGGTGGGCTCCAAACACAGGGCAACACCTGCTCCAACACTTGCTGTTACCCTGCACCAAGACCTGGGGACCTACAGGCCTGCCTGCTGTCTTGACCAGCTGGATACATCCATCTGTCTTCATCTCCCCCCAGAGAAGCAGCTTGGGGTCAGAGTCCCTATTACCAGCAGCTAAGCAAGTTCCACGAAGTTCAAGGGGAAAGGTTGGTGCCAAATCTTTTGGCTATGCAATTTGATCTTGAAGGTTCCATCCGGGGCTTGTCCAAACCTGCCAGGGCTGTCTGGTCCCAGCCCTCCTTCTGCAGACTTACTAGACTCACCAAAGCAGGGTCCCAATAGCATGTGGCTACTGGGGGTGGGGGGTGCGGCACTCATTAAATTATCACAAACTTCCTCTTGCTTTTTTCTCCTTTAGTTTCTGCTCTGAACAATGATAATACTGAGTTTTCCTCTTTGCTTTGGCTTTAGTGAAAAGGAAGCCTCTTGTGCAGCACCCCCCACCAACACACACAGAGGCTTTATTATTGCTATTATTATACTTCTATCCTTTCTCCTCTTTCTTCCCATTTTCCTGTATCTATTTTATCATGCCTGGGACCTGAATCTTTGAGCCCCCTCCCCAAGTTATTTTTGGAACAAGGTGAGCTTGTTCCAAACCAATAAAGGCAGAGCTTGGTGTGGGTGAAGGTGTAGGCGGGGAGAGATAGAAAAGGATCAGCTGGGTTTCCAGGGACCGGCAGAGGGGAGTGAGACCTAAGGAAAGAGTTCTGTGGGGGCCACAAGGCTAGCTGACAAGCCACATGTGATTTCTCCAGCTGCTCAGTTAGTCCCTGACCTGTGAGCAAAGCAAAGTTAGAGAGCTGAATGATTTCAGCTTCCACGGGTTGCCTGCCGTGTTGGAGACTGCTGGAAGCAGTAGTGATTCTATCCAGAAATGGGATAAGTTTGCTTTCTCACGGACAGAACAGCTGAAAGAAAGCCCCTCAGTCTTTCCTTACAAGCAATTGAGCCGCCGGCATTCCAGTGCATTGAGATTACCTTTCAACCAAAAGGTGTAAGTCATTCACAACCACAGATCACCCCTCCTGCTGTTTGCACATGAGCTACCGGAACTGTGATGAAGGCTGAATGCGCAAAGCATCGGCCACAAGCCAGCGTCCCGGATGCTCTGCTCCCCTGGATCCCTCCTCACAGCATCCCACCCTACCTTCCCCTCCCGGTTTCACCAGCCACCCTCAGTTCTGACCCTGTCTGTCCTCCAGTCTGGAGAGCGCGCGTTCCCCGCCTACCAAAATCACCTGGGCTCCCGAGACAAATGGGAGTTTGCGTCCCGTTCTCTCCCTTCCCCGCTTGCCCCCACCCCTCAGCAAAAGCACTGTCTGGGTTCCAGGGCGCTGACAGCCCCGCCGCCGCAGTACTCACCTCTCCACCTCGCAGCTGGAGAGAGGGCGAGGGGCGCAACTCGCCTCCTCCACGCAGCAAGGGATTCCCAGTCTCTGCCCAGTGACGGCGCCCCGCCCCACACCTTCTCAGGGGCAGTTGGAAGAATCCAAGCACCCATCTCCCGCTGCACTGATCCAAACCAGGTCTCCCGGGTTCACGCTGACTTGAACTTGAAGTGGAAGTTCAAGGGAAGTGAACTTAACGTGGTAAGAGATTGGGCCTGGGTCGGAAAATCACCTCCCCGCATTGCTCACCAGGTGGAAAAGGCAAGTCATTGGAAGCTCAATTTTCTGGTCCATAACAGTGAATCAAATACCCCATGTGGCCTAAAGACTGTGGTAAGGATTTTACGTGCATTTTCTTATTTCATTCCCCTACTGTTGAAGAGGGGGCTCCCCTGGTGGCTTTGTGATAAAGAATCCACCTGCTAATGCAGAAGACTCCGGTTGGATCTCTGAGTTGGGAAGATCCCCTAGAAAAGGAAATGGCAACCCACTCCAGTATTCTTAGCTGGGAAATCCCTTGGTCAGAGGAGCCCGGCGGGCTACAATCCATGGGGTCGCAAAAGAGTCGGACACTGGTTAGCAACTACACAACTGCAGGGGAAAATCTGCTTATCATCTTTGCTATTTTACAGAAAGGGAAGTCAAGGCTCAGGGAAGTTATGCTTCAAATCACTTGGCCAGCAGATGATGTGGCCAAGGCTCAGAACAATCCACGAAGCCCGCCAAACCCTGGACAGGGACAGCAGGACCAAGGCCACGCCCGCCGCGCTCCCTCCTCCCGCTATTTCCGCCCGCGCTACCTTCCTTGGGCGCATCGGCATCCCAGACACTCCACATCTGCACGAAAAAGAATGGCGTCCAGCACACGATGAAGGCCAGCACGACAATGAAGGTCATCTTGACCGTGCGGATCTTGGCCTTAGAGATGAGCTTGACGTTGCTGACGCGGGCCAGAGCCGCGCGCCCCGCGCAGTCTGCCGCCGCGCCCTCAGCCCCCGCGGCAGCCTCTGCCGCCGCCGCCGCCGTCTTGAGCCTTAAGTTCTGCCAGATCTTGAAGCTTATAAGGCTGTAGCAGGCGGCAAGCACGATGACAGGCACAATGTAAACTGCGAGCGTGATCCACGTGATGTAGGCCTTGGGCCCCCAGGGCTGAATGAAAACGGCCCAGCAGTCGAAGACGCCGTCGGCCACCTCGCGCAGCGAGAAGATGTGCACCTGCGGCGCGCTGGCCACCAGGCAGCCGAGCCATGTGGCGAGTACCGCCAGGCGGTCGGTGCGGCGGCGCAGCGAGCGCAGCGGCTGGCAGATGGCCAGGCAGCGGTCGAGCGACATGAGCAGCAGCATGTAGGTGGATGCGAACATGCCCACCACCTGCAGGTACTTGACGAGGCGGCACAGCAGGTCGGGCCCATAGAAACGGAACGTGATGTCCCACAGAAGCTGCGGAAACACCTGAAACACCGCCACCACCAGGTCGGCTATGCTCAGGTGCTTCATGAAGAAGAAGAGGCGCGAGTGCTTGTGGCGCGTGGTGCGCAGCGCCAGCAGCACGCACGCGTTGCCGCTCAGCGCCAGGAACAGGATGAGGCACAGCACGGCCACCTCCACCCGCGCCAGGGCCTCGTTGCGCTGTGGCGGCCCGGTAGTGCGATTGCCCTCGGTTCCCGGAGGCGCCGCGCTCCCGTTGACCGCCTCAGCGCTCCAGTTTGCCGCAAACGCGCCCTCCATGACCGTGGCCGCCGCGGTGTGCTCGGGGCTTCGAGCCCTTTAAGGCGCGGCGCGCGGGGCGGGGCCCGACGCGCAGTCCCGGCGTGCCTGGGGGCGGGGTGGGGGCTTCTGGGTTCCCCTCCCTGAGACTCCGCGGACCGATCTGCTGGGTCGGACTCTGAAACAAACCCCGAGGGCCGTGAGAAGACCGTGCGTTTTTCCCCCGACGCATGTATGGCTCAGCTGTCCCCTTTCCAGGAACCCCAAGTCATCTAGGACTAGGGCCACCACCGCCGGCCCTGGGGTCGCTGAGCGGCCGTCCTAGAAATTCCCGTTTGAGATACTTCTTCTGAGACACTGGAAATGAGCGGAAATCTACCGGACCCGCAGTTCCTTGAGATAGTCGCTTCCACTGAAGGAGAGCAAGGAACATAACCAGTTTCCTCCCGGATTTCTAAGCCAGCCACCTCCCCTAGGGATCCCCCAACTAGTTACTTCCCAGAACCCACAGGACAGCCACCTCTCCTAGTAAACCCCACTCCGGATGCTCCCTCTGAAGACCCCCCTTGCCCCCAAACAGCCACTTGCCTGGGAAACCCTGCTCAAGACCATTCCCCTCCAACCCGGTTTCTAAAATGTTTAGCCATCCACCCCTGAACTTCCACAACAACCGATTCTTTGCCTTCATCCTGGANACATTCACTCAGTAAATATCTTCTAAGCACCTACTGTGTGCTCTACAGAGTGACCAAGAATCACAACACCGAGTCTGGAGTTGAACTCCACTAACCAGCACTCCTGAGATGGGCAAAAGTCAAGACATGCAGAAGGACAGGATCTCAACTGCACCAGGGGTGCAGAGTCCTGTATGACCAAGGGCAAGTCTTCATTCCTCCAGGACCTGGTTTCTTCTCCTAAAAATTAGGGCATTGGAAAATCTCTGAGATCCCTCACAGTTCTCACGATCGTTCTCTAAGTCTAGTGAGCAAAACACACACAATGGAGCAGGGAGCACACAGACTGATGAAGCATCTCAGTGCCACCAAGGCCTGGGGCACTCAGTAGGTACCTGGCAAACACTAGCAGAAGGACTGAGCCTCAGAAGTCACAGTGCATCCCTCTGCCACATTCTGCTCCACGAGGCAGTCACAAAGTCCCCCCAGGGGCAGAAGGAGGAAAAACAGAGTCTGTCTTCTGCATGGAACAGTGAAGTGCTGGAGGCATGTGTGACTAAAGGTACTGTTGTACCTTTGGGGGAAAAATACACAATCCCACTGTGTCAGTGAGTTGCTCAGAAAGCTTCAATGAAAGAAGAGCTGGAATGATGCCTGCTACATGGCGCGTATCTAAGAAACAGGAACTAGGATGCGGCCACTGGCTACAAGGATGCAGAGTTGTCCAGGGACCACAGATCAGGAACCAGTGGCCCTGTCCAGAGAGATGAGCTGGAATTTGTCCTCTAAACTCCAAGCCACAGGGCTCAAGAGTTCACCTCACTATCCTCCAATCTGAGTGAACCAGGGCCCTATGACAGGAAAGCCACATTAGTGAGTTTCCTCACATACCCCCCCACACATCTAATATACCCCAATATTATTGCCCAAGGTCCCAGATTATGAGCCAAGGGTGTTGGTCCTAAAGAAACCACACATCCTAGACAAGACAGACTAAGCACATGGCTCAGAAATGAGAACAGAAACGTCTGCAGGCTGCAGAGCCAGTGGAAACATACGCAGCTTCTGGAAACAGAGGCTCAGATGTCCTCCAGGCCAGCCAAACAGTGCCTGGCAAGCCAGGGGCTTCCAACTCACTCTGGGGGCCTGCACGGCCCAGCCTGGGCCAAACTGTCGCTGGGGTCTGTCTTCTCTTAACAGACCTCCCTCAGCTTCACCAGAGAAGACCAGGCCACAGAAATTTCAGCCAAAAGTAGCCACAAATATCACTGCTCCCAGCAGTGGTTTTGCTGTTGTTACTGTTGTTTTTCATCTCATGGAGCATTTCTCTCTACCTGGGGGTGGGAGGGGGCAATCAGTCACAGAGCGACAAAGAAACAACGGAGAGGACACGCAAGGGCCTGCCGAGCCCCTGCAAGCCAGTGTCTGCTCGTCCCACAGTCTTGAGGGCCAGCACAGCATGGAGGGGCCACAAGGAACTGCAACGAAGATACAAAAGAACCATAAATGTGTTAAATGACAGGCCAGAAAGGACTCCAGAAATCATGTCTTGCCATCTCGTTGCTTCTTAGAGAGTAAAAGTGTGCTTCAGACTGGGGTCGGGGCTGACCCCCGTTTCTGCTGCTCTCCTGCAGGGCCAGGCCCCTCTGGCTGCAGCTCTGATCTGTCTGCAGCTTGATGGCTCCAAGCAGTGAGCCCTCCAAGCCCTAAGCCCTCCAAGCCCTACACCTGACCGCCTGCTACAGGAGAGATGCTTGTGGACTGCCTGGAGCTGGGAGAGGGGCCCCTGAGAGTCCAGTTCCAGCCCCAGGGCAGGGCCAGGCACCTACTTTACAAGGTTGAGTGCAAAGTGACAATGTGGAGCCCCTTGTTCAAATTTGTTTAAGAAAGTGACATCACAGTGTTAAATCAGGAGTAGGGCCCGAATTAACACAGAGACTGCATGGCCCATGAATCCAGCTCACCCATCACCCTTCACAGCATCCATTCCATCTCAAAGACTATCTGACTTTTTCCTTAAGTATCTCTTGATGCTATCTCCCCTGTCCCCCATCTCCATGCCACTGCTCCATGCTATGTTGCTGGCCACACACTTCCTGGACACTGCAACCCTGCTGTCCCCTCCCACCTGCTCTCCATATAGCAGTCAGTTAGCTTCTAAAATGACACTTGTGATTATGTCATCCTCTACTTCAAATAGTTCAATGACTTCCCCTTGCCCTGGGGGTAAGGGCCAAATACTTTCAGGTAGCCTAGACGCCCAAGCGGTCCAGCCCCTGCTGCCCACCTTGTGGAGCCTTGTCCTGCTCCACCCTCTTTCTGGTCCTCTGAGCTTCAGCCACTTCCCCATTACCCTGGCCAAGAAAGCACGTACTCATGCCTCATCTCCCAGCAAACCCACCACATCCTCCTAACTCCATCAGGACCTCTTATCTGCAGACTTCTCCTCCTCAGCACCTTCCATGAGTATAATTTCACTCCATTTGTGTGGGTTTCAGAGACATTACTTTGCCAACTAAGGTCCGTCTAGTCAAGGCTATGGTTTTTCCAGTAGTCATGTATGGATGTGAGAGTTGGACTGTGAAGAAGGCTGAGCACTGAATTGATGCTTTTGAATTGTGGTGTTGGAGAAGACTCTTGAGAGTCCCTTAGACTGCAAGGAGATCCAACCAGTCCATTCTGAAGGAGATCAACCCTGGGATTTCTTTGGAAGGACTGATGCTAAAGCTAAAACTCCAGTATTTTGGCCACCTGATGCGAAGAGTTGACTCATTGGAAAAGACTCTGATGCTGGGAGGGACTGGGGGCAGGAGAAGGGGCCGACAGAGGATGAGATGGCTGGATGGCATCACTGACTCGATGGACATGAACCTGGGTGAACTCTGGGAGTTAGTTGGTGATGGACAGGGAGGCCTGCTGTGCTACGATTCATGGGGTTGCGAAGAGTCTGACACGACTGAGCGACTGAACTAACTGTGTGGGTTTGTGGGTAATGATGCGTCTGGCTGTGGTCACCACAATGTCTCCGTGCCCAGTACCTTGGAGCATGTACAAGTCATGGAATGAATGAGTTGCCACTGAACCAGTGGCTGCCACAAAGACAGAGATCCTGGGGCTGACAATGTGCCCAGTTGGTCATGAGGGGGAACATGGACGTCTCCTCAACTGTGACAAGAGGACTAGCTTACCTTCCTTGAGTGGATGTTGTAAAGATGAAACTGCATTGTATGTAAGTCAAATCATTATGCTGTATCCCTTACACAGTGCTATGTGTCAACTGTATCTCAACAACAAAAAAAAGAAAGAATGAGACTGTGGAGTCCCATACCAAGGTCACAGGTGCAAGGCCTCACCACAGAAACAGGATCATCTCCGGAACTGACTGAGCCCCATTGTAACTGTTGCCAAAAGCCCCCTGATCCTTACCAGCCAGCTTCCTGACCCCAAATTAGGCAACAATGACCACCTTGGTACTCACCCTCAAGCACCCTAACAAATCACCTAATGCCACCCTTCCAACAGGAATTTTATCTTGAGGATATAGAAATTGGCTACTAGCCCAGAATCGTCACTCTCCCTTGAACCAGTAGGCTGTTCTAACAGTATCCACTCTCCCTGGCCTGTCAGAAGGTCAGCCTGCTGTGCTCACAGCAAGCACATTATCTCTGCTCTTTGTTCTCAGTAAAATTCATTCCTTTCTGCAATACTCTGGGTATGGAAACTCTTTTCCAACCTGCGCTCAGACTGCCACAACACTGACTATGTATAAAAAAGCACCTGGAACAAGAGCAATGCTCAAGGGAGTCTATTTAACGTTTGTGGATGGACACTGTGAGGCCTGGGGCAGGTGGGCATCAAGGGAGCCCTCCAGTCTTTCCTATCCCCAAATATCTGGGATTCTAGGAAGAAATGCTTAGGTTCCTTTCTTTTCATGACAGATTAGAGACTGTATGCATTTCCTCTTCCAGAGGGACATGCAATTAAAAGGGGGGGCTTCTGTTGCTACTTCAGGTTGCATAATACCCATCCCAGGCCAGGCACAGGCATGGGAGGAAGTGATTCAAATCCACTGGGGACGAGTTCCACACCCAGGTCACATTCTTCTACACTGGTTCAACATTAGGGGACAATGTTTCACCTAAATTACATTTTAGCCTAGGTTAGATCTAACCTAAACCCTCAGTCTAATCTACATTAACTTTCATAATGAGGAGAAGCAGGGTAGACACCCATCCTACCCTACCCACAGGCATAGAGCTGTCCCAGGCATTGTCCATCTGTTTTGCTCCTGAAAAAGCTTCCTGAGGTTCAGACTCAATGAAAAGATGATTAAGTGGCCTGGTCAGTTCAAACAGAAAGGGAGCTTCCCTCCCTGCCAGGCCACCCACCAGGGATGGGAGTAGCAACTGGGGTCCAATCTATTTTCTCCTCCAGCCTGACCTTTGGTTTGTCTTCCTAGATAGGCTTTGTGGCTCCCAGGGGTCCTGATAGGCGTGGAGGCATCTGGGCCTTGGGAGGCCCCCACCAATAGCTGCCCAGGGCATCCAGAAAGTGGACGGCCACCACTAACATTCAAATGAGGCTCCAGAGGAAGCTGAACCTCAAGGCAAAGCCTGGTCCCCCAGAGACCTAATTCCTGTGATGGATCTGGGCAAAGTAAATGGAAAACCTTCTGGAAAACACCATTCTAAACACCATTAAGAATATTCACCATTCTAAACACCATTAAGAATATTCACCATTCTAAACACCATTAAGAATATTTGTGATTATGAGAAGAGGCCAAAATACCAACATTAACAGGAGTTTGAAAGAAGCTAATTCCCTCATGGATGACTTGAAGGGGTTTAAGCCTTTACTGGAGGACATACCTGCAGATATGTTGAAAATCTCAAGAAAACCACAGTTAGAAGTGGAACCTGAAGATGTGACTGACTGAACTGCTCCAGTCTCATGACAAAATCAGAAGAGAGGACAAGCTGCGTCTTATGAATGAATAAATAAAGTGGCTTCTTGATCCTGTTGTTCATCAGGAATCTATTCCTGATGAAAATGCTGTGAAGTTTGTTGAAATGACAACAAATAATTTAGAATAAATTTATTTAGTTAACAAAACAATAGCAGGGTTTGAAAGCATTGTCTCCAAATCCTTCAGAAAGAAATTCTACTGCAGGTAAAATGCTATCAAACAACACTGCATGCTACAGAGTAATCATTCATGGAAATAAGTTCATTAATACGGCAAACTTCACTGTCTTATTTTAAGAATTTTCACAGCCACCCCATTCTTCAGCAACCACCACACTAATCAGTCAGGCAGCTGTCAACATCAAAGCAAGATCCTCCACCAGCAGGAAAAAAAAAAAAAAAAATAACTTGCTCCAGGCTGAGATGATGGTTAGTATTTTTTACAACAATTTTTAATTAAGGTATGCACAGTTGACCCATAAATAACATGGGTTTGAACCACAGGGATCAATTTATACATGGATTTTCGAGTACTCAGGGATTGGGCATCCTTAATCTAACCCCTGCCCAGTTCAAGGCATTAAAACATAACTTTTACGTACACTAGGAAACCACGACGGAGAAGGCAATGGCACCCCACACCAGTACTCTTGCCTGGAGAATCCCATGGATGGAGGAACCTGGAAGGCTGCAGTCCACGGGGTCGCTGAGGGTAGAACAGGACTGAGCGACTTCACTTTCACTTTCACCTTCATGCATTGGAGAAGGCAATGGCACCCCACACCAGTACTCTTGCCTGGAGAATCCCATGGATGGAGGAGCCTGGAAGGCTGCAGTCCATGGAGTCGCTGAGGGTACAACAGGACTGAGCGACTTCCCTTTCACTTTCACTTTCATGCACTGGAGAAGGAAATGGCAACCCACTCCAGTGTTCTTGCCTGGAGAATCCCAGGGACGGGGGAGCCTGGTGGGCTGCCATCTACGGGGTCGCACAGAGTTGGACACGACTGAAGCGACTTAGCAGCAGCAGCGGCAGCAGCAGGAAACCACGAAATTCAGGACTCACTTTACTGCAACATTTGCTTTATTGTAACGGTCTGGAATGAAACCCACATGCCTGCACAGGGTTTGTATGGACACATATTTCAGTTTTCTTGGGTATACACCTAGGAGTGAAACTGCTGGGGCATACAGTAACTTTACGCTGAATCTTCGGAGTTTTATATTCCCGCTAATAGAACATGAGGGTTCCCTCCCATTTCCCCATATCCATACAAACACACATTACTAATTTCTGTTTTTAGATTCTAGCCGTCTTGCTGGATGTGAAGTGGCATCTTGTGGTTTCCATGTTTCCATGTGCACTTTCCTGATGTCTAATGCTACTGAGGTATCCTTTCATGTGTTTGGTGGTCATTTTTATAACTTCTCTGGAGAAATATCTATTCATGCTCTGCCTATTTTAAAAATT
>SJYW01042541.1:0-50732 GCA_006410735.1 Raphicerus campestris | reverse complement strand
AAAATATCTTTACAGATTTAATACCTTTTCCTCTTAACTGTGCTTAACATGTACTATAGCAGTAACTTGCAGTTTGAGGTACAACAGCAAAACTAGCACAAATTTCTTCACATTTCTGTATTTGGTATTGTCAGTGTTCTGGTTTTGGCCATTCCATTAGATACATAGCTGTAACTTGTTGCTTTAATTTACACATCCTCAAAGACATATGACATGAAGCATCTTTTCATATGCTTATTCGTTACCCTTACATCTTCCTGAACAACTTTTTACATGCTTATTTACTATCCATATATCCTCCTTGGTGAAAGTCTTTATTTTTATTCCACAATTACACATTATTTCATATCTTGTATATTAATAAATGTTTAAGATTATTTTGGTCTGCTTCCTGAATCATCTACTTTTCCACCTGATTTCTGTTTTGTTTATTTTAATCACTTTTTTAGAGTGTTAGTCTTTAATGTTTGGTGATCCTCTGCTGCCAGTACACATTTAAAGTAATGTTAAAATATTGGAAAATTATTGTTTGGTAATGGGAATTATACAATAATTTATTTCAGCAAAGTGACTAAACAGAAAGCAGCTTTATTTTTAAGGGCATACCTAAGCGTCATTAGTTACAAGACTTATTTTTTTAGGAGTAATTCATATTCTCCTGGGTTTTGGAGAGGGGAAGTATTCCAATCTATTCCTAGATGTGTGTTTTTGCATGAAGAAGTGTGCACAAGAACTTGTGTATACTTACTTGGTTGTCAGAATTTCAGACTGAAGAGGAATAGCAAGTGGTATGTGGGATGTCCTGAAGGAATATGCAGATTCATTCACTTTCCAATGTGCTGATAAACTGCGATGGAGGCTCTTCTGTCAGTTTCTCAGGAAAAATACTGTTTCCTGGATCATATGGTAACTCTACTTATTATATCTCTCTCCTGGGCAAAGAAAACTCTAATTCAAAAAGATACATGCACCCCAGTATTCACAGCAGCACTATTTACAATAACCAAGATATGGATAAAAAGATATGGTATATATACACAATGAAATATTACATACCACTAAAAATAATGAAACAATGCCATCTGCAGCAATATGAATGGACCTAGACATTATCATATTAATTAAAGTAAGTCAGAGAGAGAAAGACAGATATCATACGTCATAACTTCTATGTGAAATCTAAAAAAAAAATGATGTAAATGAACTTATTTACAAAACAGAAATAGACTCACAGACATAGAAAAGCAAACTTATGGTTACTAAAGGGGGAAGATGGTACGGAGGGATAAATTAGGAGTTTGAGATTAATATATACACATTACTATATACAAAATAGATGAACAACAAGGACCTTCTGTATAGCACAGGGGACTATATTCAATATATTTTAATAACCTATAATGAAAAAGAATCTGAAAAGAATATGTATATAACTGAGTCAACTTNACGGAGGGATAAATTAGGAGTTTGAGATTAATATATACACATTACTATATACAAAATAGATGAACAACAAGGACCTTCTGTATAGCACAGGGGACTATATTCAATATATTTTAATAACCTATAATGAAAAAGAATCTGAAAAGAATATGTATATAACTGAGTCAACTTTCTGCACACTTGAAACTAATATTGCATTCTAAATTACCTACAGATCAATTTTTAAAATAAATACTCCTTTTGAAGATGAAGATGATAGAATACAATCCTAAGGATGTTTGCTGCTCTCTAAATGGCTTTAACCATGTTCTTATCCAGACATTTTTATTTATGCTATGATTTACAAACACTTGGACCTTATTGCCAGCCTCAAAATATTGTCAATATCACTAATTCATTACTATATTTTCCTTAATGCTGTCTTTGTACATTAATATTTTTTCTATCTCTTAGTATAGTTTTAGAGAACTTTTAAGTTGGTGTGAAAAAATGCATACATGGGGTGAATATATTTAATATAAAATTTTATTAATATTTCACAGAATTCTACTGGTAATTTTTGAGCACTTCTAATTCATTATCAATGTTTTCTTTAAATATCACATACAAACATTATTAATAAATTGGTAAAGGTACTACTGTAGAGCAGTGTTGCTTTCTTTTGTGAGTGAAAAAGTAAGGGTAATCAAGTTTATCAGGATTCAGAAACAGTAAAACCTGAAGAGTAATTTATACTAGGTTTGGAAATAATTTAAAGTGTTGCTGGATTTCTATGGCTTTTATATTTGAAACTGGAATGCTACTTTTCAGGATATTGATACTGCAGTTCATTGAGAGAAAACCTGATGGGAAATTATAATAGAAATATTCTGCTAAAAAGAACTATAAATGGAATTTATTCAACCGAGCCATTTTCTATTTAAAGACTTCTGTTAAAAACTCTATTATCAATGGGCATTAGTTGAAGTTCTAAATTGAAATAGCATGTGTATGTACATATATACATAAACATAGGTTTATATATATATTATTATGTATATGTAATGAATATATATATGAGTACACATAATATGTACAATTAGGCCATTTGGAAATGTGATGATATAATTTTTGAGATCTAAAATTGTGTTCTAAGACTGGGTAATGATACTATTTAAACTTTGTCAATGGATACTTAATATGTTAAAAATGTGTTTTCAGTTCAGTTCAAAACTCACTCATGTCCAACTCTCTGTGACAACATGAACCACAGCACGCCAGGCCTCCCTATCCATCACCAACTCCTGGAGTTCACCCAAAATTTATGTCCATCAAATTGGTGATGCCATTCAGCCATTTCATCCTCTGTCATCCCCTTCTCTTACTGCCCCCAATCCTTCCCAGCATCAGGGTCTTTTCCAATGAGTCAACTCTTCACATCAGGTGGCCAAAGTATCGGAGTTTCAGCTTCAAAATCAGTCCTTCCAATGAACACCCAGGACTGATCTCCTTTAGGATGGACTGGTTGGATCTCCTTGCAGTCCAAGGGACTCTCAAGAGTCTTCTCCAACACCACAGTTCAAAAGCATCAATTCTTCAGTGCTCAGCTTTCTTCACAGTTCAACTCTCACATCCATACATGACCACTGGAAAAACCATAGCCTTGACTAGATGGACCTTTCTTGGCAAAGTAATGTTGCTGCTTTTGAATACACTATCTAGGTTGGTCATAACTTTCCTTCCAAGCAGTAAGCATCTTTTAATTTCATGGCTGCAGACACCATCTGCAGTGATTTTGGAGCTCCAAAAAATAATGTCTGACACCGTTTTCACTGTTTCCCCATCTATTTGCCATGAAGTGATGGGACCAGATGCCATGATCTTAGGTTTCTGAATGTTGAGCTTTAAGTCAACTTTTTCACTCTCCACTTTCACTTTCATCAAGAGGCTTTTTAGGTCCTCTTCACTTTCTGCCATAAGGATGGTGCCATCTACATATCTAAGGTTATTGATATTTCTCCCAGCAATCTTGATTCTAGCCTGTGCTTCTTCCAGCCCAGCGTTTCTCATGATGTGAAAGTGAACTCACTCAGTCTTGTCTGGCTCTTTGCAACCCCACGGTCTGTAGACTACCAGGCTCCTCCCTCCATGGAATTCTCCAGCCAAGAGTACTGGAGTGGGTTGCCATTTCCTTCTCCAAGAGATCTTCCCAACTCAAAGACTGAACCTGAGACTCCCACATTCCAGGAGGCCCTTTAACCTCTGAGTCACCAGGGAAGCCAATATACAGCCTTGACGTACTCCTTTTCCTATTTGGAATCAGTCTGTTGTTCCATGTCCAATTCTAACTGTTGCTTCTTGACCTGCATACAGGTTTCTCAAGAGGCAGGTCAAATGGTCTGGTATTCCCATCTCTTTCAGAATTTTCCACAGTTTATAGTGATCCACACAGTCAAATGGCAACCCACTCCAGTACTCTTGCCTGGAAAATCCCACGGACTGAGGAGCCTGGTAGGCTACAGTCCATGGGGTTGCAAAGAGTCAGACATGACTGAGTGACTTGACTAACACAGTCAAAGGCTTTGGCCTAGTCAATAAAGCAGGAATATATGTTTTTCTGGAACTCTCTTGGTTTTTTGATTATCCAGTGGATGTTGGCAATTTGATCTCTGGTTCTTCTGCCTTTTCTAAAACCAGCTTGAACATCAGGAAGTTCATAGTTCATGTACTGCTGAAGCCTGACTTGGAGAATTTTGAGCATTTCTTTGCTAGCATGTGAGATAAGTACAATTGTGTGGTAGTCTGAGCATTCTTTGGCATTGCCTTTCTTTGGGATTGGAATGAAAACTGATCTTTTCCAGTCCTATGGCCACTGCTAAGTTTTCCAAATTTGCTGGCATATTGAGTGCAGCACTTTCACAGCATTATCTTTCAGGATTTGAAATAGCTCCACTGCAATTCCATCACCTCCACTACCTTTGTTCATAGTGATAAATGTGTTTTATCCATAATTTTTAAAAAATGCATATAATTACTTAAAATGGTATTTTTCATATATATGTTTGTACTTTAGTCTCCAAAAACAGTATGAGAATTACATAAAATATTTTAATATATTTAAGAATATATATATATGTATATCTGTCTTCCCTGTAGCTCAAACAGTAAAGAATCTACCTGCAATGCAGGTGACCCAGGTTTGATCCTTGGATTGGGAAGATCCTCTGAAGAAGGGAATGGCAATCCACTCCCTTGTCTGCAGAATTCTTGTCTGCAGAATCCCATGGCAAGAGAAGCTTGGTGGGCTACAGTCCGTGGGATCGCAGAGTCTGACACAGCTGAGTGAGTAACACTACTCTATATGTATATATCCTTCCTTTGACCTAATTTTCTCTAGTGAATACTTCTATTTCATAAGTGAAAATGAAAGTCACTCAGTCATGTCCGACTTTTTGCAATCCCATGGAGTATACAGTCCATGGAATTTTCCAGGCAAGAATACTGGAGTGGGTCACAGTTCCCTTCTTCAGGGGATCTTCCCAACCCAGAGATCCAAGCCAGGTCTCCTGCATTGCAGCATTCAGATACTTTACCAGCTGAGCCACAAGGGAAGCTCTTTATTTCATAAATATGTATACCAATATTTATTTAATAAATACCTATGCTGCTAAGTCACTTCAGTCGTGTCTGATTCTGTGCGACCCCATAGAGGCAGCCCACCAGGCTCCCCCATCCCTGGGATTCTCCAGGCAAGAACACCAAAGTGGGTTGCCATTTCCTTCTCCAGTGGATGAAAGTAAAAAGTCAAAGTGAAGTCTCTCAGTCGTGTCTGACGCTTAGCAACGCCATGGACTGCAGCCCACCAGGCTCCTCCATCTATGGGATTTTCCAGGCAAGAGTACTGGAGTGGGGTGCCATTGCCTTCTCTGACAATAAATACCTATACAAATCAGAAAAAGGAATTATTTTCAGTTTGTGGATCAATATTTATTAAAACGCATGTGTCTGTCTATAAAACCATTGCCCCCCAAAATGCCAGTGTTTAAACTGCCTAACTAATTCCACTCTGGGAATAGGATACAGGTGGCAGCATGATCAGCAATTACTGTTTTTATTAATATTAGATAGTACACATACATATATATAAAAGTTATCATAGAGTAAAATTGTGGGTAGTCTATTGAGAGATAGATAAAAACTATTGTTTTTCTAAAGCAGTTTGTCCGAAAATGTGATCATTACATGGTCTTCAAAGATTATTGCATTTAGAAAACTGCTTGCTAAATCCACTGCCAGAAAATTAGAAAGCATTCCCTAGTTAGTTCTTCAGTTATCCCATTTGGCAAAAGACGAAAGTGTCAGTCTCACAAAATGTGACTAATTTGTTTTGTCCCACCTTAGAGCTAGCTATAATCAGCAGGGAACACCAAGGGTTCAAAGGTGACACAGCACCATACATAGCTTCCCTAGCGTAATCTTTCCTGACTTCAGAATGAAAACATATCACAATATATTTTAAGCCAGCCTTTCTTTTCCCCCCGCCCCGCCCTCATACACTNCACCAAGGGTTCAAAGGTGACACAGCACCATACATAGCTTCCCTAGCGTAATCTTTCCTGACTTCAGGATGAAAACATATCACAATATATTTTAAGCCAGGCTTTCTTCTCCCCCCGCCCCGCCCTCATCCACTCAGAGTCACTGCTGCTTCACCAATTAGTGGAGAAAATAGGTTCTTATCTGACTGGCCATGGACAGAGAATCACGGCAGTTATTGACCACTGTGCCCTAAGAGATGACAACTGCATCTGTGTTATTAGAGAAAATTAGAGGTAGGAAACATCCTGAAACACTCCCTGCTGAACTTTTGACTTGGGAAGTTACAGTGCTTCTGCTCTGCTTAATGGGTTTGAAGTTTTAATCCAGCAGCGATGTAGCAGTATCCTGTGGTCAGCCGAATGGACTCACACCGTGTACTTTGTGTTAGAAATCTTTTCATTTCTCTGGAGTATTTCTTTCACTGCATAATGGAAACAATCAAAACTGGAGAAATCAGCTCCCATTTACAAACATTAACACATAAAATGGATATTTATACAGGTTTGCTCATTTTATTTGATTTTTATATAATCAACAACACAGAAAGAGCTCTTTCTTTTGTTTAAAATAGGATCTTTGTCAAAACTAGAAATTTGGGAGTTAAACAATTAGATTATATTTTCTTTTTGTGTGGAGAAATATTGTACTTTATTTTAAACCTCATGTTTCTGGTATCTCCAGCTGCCAATATGAAAATTTATGAGAAGTAATCAGAGAAACTTGCAAACGTACTGGTTCTTCTAAGTTGTCATCTATTATCCTTTCGTGGAGAAAAGGGAAAAGGGAAAATGTTAGTCACTCAGTCATGTCCATTTCTTTGCAATGTCATGGACTCTAACACACCAGGCTCCTCTGTCCAAGGGACTTTCCAAGCAAGAATACTGGAGTGGGTTGTCATTCTTTTCTCTAGGGGATTTTCCCAACCCAAGTCTCCTGTGTTTCCTTCATTGCAGGCAGATTCTTTACAGTCTGAGCCACCAGGGAAGTCCAAAAAGGAAGAATATGTATAAAGGTCAGAATCAGGACACTTCTTTATTATTTAGCCTCTTGGCTAAATAATGATTACTTATTCTTACTTTGCTGTATTAGACTCCAAATTTCTGATGCATGCGTGCTGTTGCATGATTCACAAATTCACTCTTTTAGCTTAAATTAAAATTTAGCAGTCAAATAAATATTGATAGGTAAGTTAATAGCATATTCTGATTCAATTCCTGTGCTATAATTTATTAGTTAACACATTTAAAAGGAAAAATAATATAATAAAACTGTTTAAAGAATTATAAAGTTCAAAATACAAATAACTCTTGATTTTTGTATGATGCAGGCATTTCCAGCTCATTCCCTATTTATATAAACTTATACCATCTCAAATGCCCTTAGGTCTCTACCAAGCATGTGTGCATTGATTGAGTCAGCAAATAATTATTATTAGGCAGCATGCATTTTAGTCTCTGTGCTCCTGTATTCAGATCTATGGCCACCTTCATCACAAATCACATTGTATTAATTAACTGTAAGCAATATTGCCAAGATATACGTTCCTTGTCTTAGTTCACTGAACCTTGGAGAATATGATTTATGCTGTTTTAACTGTTGAAATGTAGTGAAATTAGTTAAGTGGTGTCTGACTCTTGTGTCCCATGGACTGTAGCCCACCAGGCTCCTCTGTCCATGGGATTTTTCAAGCAAGAATACTGGAATAGAATGCCATTTCCTTCTCCAGGGGATCTTCCCAACCCACGGATTAAACTGCACTGCAGGCAGGTTCTTTACCAACTGAGCTACCAGGAGAGCATAAGTTAGGATAACTGGCAACCCACTCCAGAATTCTTGCCTGGAAAGTCCTGTGGATGGAGGAGACTGGTGGGCTGCTGTCCATGGGGTTGCACAGAGCTGGACAAGACTGAAGCGACTTAGCACGTATACATGCATTGGAGAAGGAAATGACAACCTGTTCCAGTATTCTTGCCTGGAGAATCCCAGGGACAGGGGGTCCTGGTGGACTGCTGTCTATGGGGTCACACAGAGTCGGACACGACTGAAGCAACTTAGCAGCATTAGCAGGAGCAGCAGCAGGAAGGTTGGATATGTGATCCATGGCCACTCGAAAAGTAAAACAAAACAACTATCTCAACAGAACAAAACAGGCAGAAGCTGTTTTTGCTAACAGGCCTCTCAAGTCANAGGGACAGGGGGTCCTGGTGGACTGCTGTCTATGGGGTCACACAGAGTCGGACACGACTGAAGCAACTTAGCAGCATTAGCGGGAGCAGCAGCAGGAAAGTTGGATATGTGATCCATGGCCACCCGAAAAGTAAAACAAAACAACTATCTCAACAGAACAAAACAGGCAGGAGCTGTTTTTGCTAACGGGCCTTTCAAGTCACACAATAGCATCAGCTACCTTCCAGTGGTTAAAAGTGATTTGCTAAAACCAGTTTATATTCAAAGAAAGGCAAATTAGACCTCCATATTGATGAAAGAGGTATCAAGTGGTCTACTGAAGTATTTAAAAACAGTCACAGTTAGCTTTCTGACCACAAGTAATTTACTTTTTTCCCACATGTGTTTCAAAATCCATACCACCTAAGATGCTCAGGTCTCATGGATTACATGAGTATCAGGCTTGAGATTTAGGATCCTGTCATCTAACTCAGAGTCAAGGATCAATGAGGCTTCTTGCATATAACTTTTGGCGTAATACTCCTTGAATACCGTTCCTTTTAGTCAGAAGTCCTGTCAAGGTATTTACTTNTGACCACAAGTAATTTACTTTTTTCCCACATGTGTTTCAAAATCCATACCACCTAAGATGCTCAGGTCTCATGGATTACATTAGTATCAGGCTTGAGATTTAGGATCCTGTCATCTAACTCAGAGTCAAGGATCAATGAGGCTTCTTGCATATATAACTTTTGGCGTAATACTCCTTGAATACCGTTCCTTTTAGTCAGAAGTCCTGTCAAGGTATTTACTTCTGCTCATCTCAACATTCAATAGTGGGATCAATATAACGTAACTGCCATAGACTTTCTCATTCTAAAGGGGAAGCTGGGAAGAGGCACAGAGCATTCAACCATTCATCAGTGGTGGTGATTTAGCTATGTGGTTTCTGACTCTTGCCACCCCCTGGAATGTAGCCTGCCAGGCTCCTCTGTCCATGGGGTTCTCCAGGCAAGAAAATGAGAGTGACACATTTGAAACCCAAGCTGACATATGTTGCTAGTTTCTCAATTAGTGCTCAAGCATCCTGTGGGCTTTGGGTTCCACCATTTGCATTAAAATTCCTTTAACATAAAATGTAACCCAGATTTGCAAGAGAGTGATTTTTCTCAGTCTGCTTACTGTCAGTAGTTTGGAGCTCCAAAGTATTTGTTTACTTTGTATAAANTCTGTCCATGGGGTTCTCCAGGCAAGAAAATGAGAGTGGCACATTTGAAACCCAAGCTGACATATGTTGCTAGTTTCTCAATTAGTGCTCAATCATCCTGTGGGCTTTGGGTTCCACCATCTGCATTAAAATTCCTTTAACATAAAATGTAACCCAGATTTGCAAGAGTGATTTTTCTTAGTCTGCTTACTGTCAGTAGTTTGGAGCTCCAAAGTATTTGTTTACTTTGTATAAACTCTTCCAACTTTTAGTTCAAGTAGCAGTGTGTGTACTATCACAGCTTTCTTAAACACTGTGAGTTATCTATAACTTTTACTGGAGTTCATTCCATTATGAGAGGGAGCTTCCCTGGTGGTTCAGATGGTAAAGAATCTGCCTGTAATGTGGGAGACCTGGGTTTGACCCCTGGGTTAGGAAGATCCTCTAGAGAAGGAAACAGCTACCCACTCCAGTACTCTTGCCGGGACAGAAGAGCCTGACAGGCTACATTCCATGTGGTTGCAAAGAGTCAGAAATGACTAAGTGACTTTCACTTCCTCCATTAAGAGATTCTTAGAAATCTTATGAATTAATGGAGATATGTATGCCTCATCCTTACTATCTTCATAGGCTTGTCTGTTTGAATGGTTCATAGACACAGTTATAATCAAATTGTGTGAGACTTCAACCAAGAGTTGTAGAATTACACACTTCAGCTTTACTTTTACACCATGTTTTCCTAACAGCAAGCTGAATGTGTGTCTCCGCACCTCAAACCCTGGAAACCACATCTTAATCTGAGAGTTATTTAGACATTCTAGAGAGATCTGAAGAGACTAGGAAAGATAAAGTTTTACTTTTGAGCTCACTCAAATCTTGGTTTTATTATATGTAACAGTGTATACTTAGTTTCTATATGTTTTACTCCAAAATAATCTTGCCTGGCTTAACAGATAAAATATCTTATATCACCTTTCTGAATATACTAATAAAAAGTTATATAAAATGATAATTTATTTAATACACACATGTGTACTTAAACATATGAGAACACGTAATTTGCCTTATCTCCATCGTAAAGTTTGTTTTCCTCCAGTTATCCATTTTAAGTTTTCTCTTTTTGTATTGTAGATTTTCGGAAATATTTTAAATTTTTGACTGTCATTTTAAGGGAAAAATCACAGTTTTCTTAGAAAATAATTATGTTTTAAGATGTCTAACATAATTGGAAATTCAGAGGGAAATGAAGCTGGGCATGATTTGTATTATTAGTAGTTTATGTATGGAGATATAATTTTGGAAAAGATGTCTCTGCCCAGTCATGGCATTCCAGTAAGCTTAAGTAAGACTCTATCCTAGTTCTCTCTCAGACATGAAAATTCACTCTAGAACATACAAAACAATTATCCTATTTATTTATTAAGCTAATCTTATAGTATTAGTACAAGTTAAATGCATGAGCCAGACAATTTGCAAATAAGGAAATGACACATGGAATAACCTTTTTAAAAGTTAATTGGTCTTGCAATTGCTGTTGACAAAGTCTATTCATAGCCCTGATTGTCTCTGATTTGGGTTCCTTACTCACAGCCTCATATGAGAGCTATTTATTTGTTGATTTTCTGACTTATGTCTGAATTAATTGTGAATTTTTTTCCTATTTTCTTTGATATTTAATATGTGTGTATATATGTATATGTGTTAGTTTGGCTTCTCCAGAAAACAAGTACCAAGACTGCATCAGAATTTTTAAATGTGTATTTGAATATCCCTATAAAGTATAAATGGGCTTCTCTAGTAGCTCAGCTGGTAAAGAATCTGCCTGCAATGCAGGAGACCCTAGTTCAATTTCTGGGTCAGGAAGAGTCACTGGGGAAGGGATGGGCAATCCACTCCAGTATTCTTGGACTTAACTTGTAGCTCAGCTGGTAAAGAATCAACCTGCATTGTGGGAGACCTGGGTTTGATTCCTGGGTTGGGAAGATCGCCTGGAGAAGGGAATCTTCTCTAATATTCTGGCCTGGAGCATTTCACAGTCCATGGGCTTGCAAAGAGTTGGACATGACTGAGTGACTTTCACTATAAATTATAAAAGGGGGAGGAGATAGAATTGTTCCAATGAATTTGAGATTCTTGATGTCTCCTGACACAAAGAATTTAGTGAGAGACAAAGTGGTAAGAGATAACTTTATTAAGGTACAGAGGATAAGATGGTTTGATGCCATCACCTACTTTATGAACATGAGTTAGAGCAATCTCCTGGAGTTGGTGATGGACAGGGAAGCCTGGTGTGTTGCAGTCCATGGGGTCACAGAGTCGGACATGACTGAGTGACTGAACTGAACTGAAAGTGGTAAGTAAGAAGTGGATTTATTTAGAGAGAAGCACACTCCAGATGAGTGAGCGATCTCAGAAAGTGACAGGCTACCAAATATGGGGTGGTTAGTTTTTATGGGCTGGCTAATTTCATAGACAAATGAGCAGAAGTATTATTCCAACTATTTGGGAGAAGCAGTTAAGAATTGCAGGAACTGGGCCACTGTCCACTTTTTGATCTTTGTCAGCCTTGGAACTATCATGGAGCTGGTGGGTCTGTCGTTCAGCATGATAATGTATTACAATGAGGGTATCATGTGGCTCAAGGTCCACTAGAAGTCAAATCTTCCACCATCTTAGATCGAGTTGATTCTAACCAGTTTTTGTCAGGTCCTCGGTTGTGCTCTGCCCACTTCCCTCCTGTTTCAGAATTTGTCAAAAAGAGTTCTGAATGTGCATCAGATTTGGTTCCGTTGAAGAGAAACTGGGAAGGAAGAAGGAGAGGAAAGCTTCACACTGCAGTGCAGCTCTGAGAAAGCTGGGTAAGGCAAAGAGAAAGACCCAAACAAAGACTGCCTATTTGAGGAGTTCAACACTGGACAAGAAGGGCTCAGCTCTAGACCCTCTGCTGTTCTCAATCACTGGCTGAATGGAACAGCCCAAGGATCACAGGACCTTGGCTAGAGTACTGCAGTGAATCCTGGAGGCATGACAACTGGGTCTCTCAGCTGTGCTACACACACACAGCAGCTTCTCACCTCCATGTGAGCAGTGTACTCCCAGGTTTCTGTATCACTACAGTTCAGAAGTTCTTCAAAT
The DNA here is from genome assembly GCA_006410735.1 of Raphicerus campestris. Lineage (NCBI taxonomy): Eukaryota > Metazoa > Chordata > Mammalia > Artiodactyla > Bovidae > Raphicerus > Raphicerus campestris. Next base: position 38,203 of record SJYW01042541.1, on the reverse strand, counting down.
GTTATGGGCAGTTGATATGGTCTTAGGCAGCGCTAAGCATTTAATATTTTATAATATTCTTCTCTTGTGCTTCCCTAGTAGCTCAGAGGAAAGAGTCTGTTTGTAATGCAGAAGACCTGGGTTTGATCCCTGGGTTAGGAAGATTCCTTAGAGCAAGAAATGGCTCTCCAGTATTCCTGCCTGGAGAACTCCATGAACAGAGGAGCTTGGTGGGCTACAGTCCATGGGATCGCAAATAGACACAACCGAGTGACTTTCACTTACTATTACTGTTTTAAGGACAGAAAAGTAAATACTTACCACATATCCATTGAGTTAAATGTAAAAGATAGGTGAGATGGAGATATTTAAATCCAATGAAAAACAAAGGAGAAAAGGAAAGATATAAGCATCTGAAAACACAGTTCCAAAGAATAGCAAGAAGAGATAAGAAAGCCTTCTTCAGCCATCAATGCAAAGAATAAAGGAAAGAAACAGAATGGGAAAGACTAGAGATCTCTTCAAGAAAAATTAGAGATACCAAGGGAACATTTCATGCAAAGATGGGCTTGATAAAGGACAAAAATGGTCTGGACCTAATAGAAGCAGAAGATATTAAGAAGAGGTGGCAAGAATACACAGAAGAACTGTACAAAAAAGATCTTGACAACCCAGATAAACATGATGATGTGATCACTAATCTAGAGCCAGACATCCTGGAATGTGAAGTCAAGTGGGCCTTGGAAAGCATCACTATGAACAAAGCTAGTGGAGGTGATGGAATTCCAGTTAAGCTATATCAAATCCTGATAGATGATGCTGTGAAAGAGCTGCACTCAATATGCCAGCAAATTTGGAAAACTCAGCTGTGGCCACAGGACTGGAAAGGTCAGTTTTCTTTCCAATCCCAAAGAAAGGCAATGCCAAAGAATACTCAAACTACTNTACTATCTTCATAGGCTTGTCTGTTTGAATGGTTCATAGACACAGTTATAATCAAATTGTGTGAGACTTCAACCAAGAGTTGTAGAATTACACACTTCAGCTTTACTTTTACACCATGTTTTCCTAACAGCAAGCTGAATGTGTGTCTCCGCACCTCAAACCCTGGAAACCACATCTTAATCTGAGAGTTATTTAGACATTCTAGAGAGATCTGAAGAGACTAGGAAAGATAAAGTTTTACTTTTGAGCTCACTCAAATCTTGGTTTTATTATATGTAACAGTGTATACTTAGTTTCTATATGTTTTACTCCAAAATAATCTTGCCTGGCTTAACAGATAAAATATCTTATATCACCTTTCTGAATATACTAATAAAAAGTTATATAAAATGATAATTTATTTAATACACACATGTGTACTTAAACATATGAGAACACGTAATTTGCCTTATCTCCATCGTAAAGTTTGTTTTCCTCCAGTTATCCATTTTAAGTTTTCTCTTTTTGTATTGTAGATTTTCGGAAATATTTTAAATTTTTGACTGTCATTTTAAGGGAAAAATCACAGTTTTCTTAGAAAATAATTATGTTTTAAGATGTCTAACATAATTGGAAATTCAGAGGGAAATGAAGCTGGGCATGATTTGTATTATTAGTAGTTTATGTATGGAGATATAATTTTGGAAAAGATGTCTCTGCCCAGTCATGGCATTCCAGTAAGCTTAAGTAAGACTCTATCCTAGTTCTCTCTCAGACATGAAAATTCACTCTAGAACATACAAAACAATTATCCTATTTATTTACTAAGCTAATCTTGTAGTATTAGTATAAGTTAAATGCATGAGCCAGACAATTTGCAAATAAGGAAATGACACATGGAATAACCTTTTTAAAAGTTAATTGGTCTTGCAATTGCTGTTGACAAAGTCTATTCATAGCCCTGATTGTCTCTGATTTGGGTTCCTTACTCACAGCCTCATATGAGAGCTATTTATTTGTTGATTTTCTGACTTATGTCTGAATTAATTGTGAATTTTTTTCCTATTTTCTTTGATATTTAATATGTGTGTATATATGTATATGTGTTAGTTTGGCTTCTCCAGAAAACAAGTACCAAGACTGCATCAGAATTTTTAAATGTGTATTTGAATATCCCTATAAAGTATAAATGGGCTTCTCTAGTAGCTCAGCTGGTAAAGAATCTGCCTGCAATGCAGGAGACCCTAGTTCAATTTCTGGGTCAGGAAGAGTCACTGGGGAAGGGATGGGCAATCCACTCCACTATTCTTGGACTTAACTTGTAGCTCAGCTGGTAAAGAATCAACCTGCATTGTGGGAGACCTGGGTTTGATTCCTGGGTTGGGAAGATCGCCTGGAGAAGGGAATCTTCTCTAATATTCTGGCCTGGAGCATTTCACAGTCCATGGGCTTGCAAAGAGTTGGACATGACTGAGTGACTTTCACTATAAATTATAAAAGGGGGAGGAGATAGAATTGTTCCAATGAATTTGAGATTCTTGATGTCTCCTGACACAAAGAATTTAGTGAGAGACAAAGTGGTAAGAGATAACTTTATTAAGGTACAGAGGATAAGATGGTTTGATGCCATCACCTACTTTATGAACATGAGTTAGAGCAATCTCCTGGAGTTGGTGATGGACAGGGAAGCCTGGTGTGTTGCAGTCCATGGGGTCACAGAGTCGGACATGACTGAGTGACTGAACTGAACTGAAAGTGGTAAGTAAGAAGTGGATTTATTTAGAGAGAAGCACACTCCAGATGAGTGAGCGATCTCAGAAAGTGACAGGCTACCAAATATGGGGTGGTTAGTTTTTATGGGCTGGCTAATTTCATAGACAAATGAGCAGAAGTATTATTCCAACTATTTGGGAGAAGCAGTTAAGAATTGCAGGAACTGGGCCACTGTCCACTTTTTGATCTTTGTCAGCCTTGGAACTATCATGGAGCTGGTGGGTCTGTCGTTCAGCATGATAATGTATTACAATGAGGGTATCATGTGGCTCAAGGTCCACTAGAAGTCAAATCTTCCACCATCTTAGATCGAGTTGATTCTAACCAGTTTTTGTCAGGTCCTCGGTTGTGCTCTGCCCACTTCCCTCCTGTTTCAGAATTTGTCAAAAAGAGTTCTGAATGTGCATCAGATTTGGTTCCGTTGAAGAGAAACTGGGAAGGAAGAAGGAGAGGAAAGCTTCACACTGCAGTGCAGCTCTGAGAAAGCTGGGTAAGGCAAAGAGAAAGACCCAAACAAAGACTGCCTATTTGAGGAGTTCAACACTGGACAAGAAGGGCTCAGCTCTAGACCCTCTGCTGTTCTCAATCACTGGCTGAATGGAACAGCCCAAGGATCACAGGACCTTGGCTAGAGTACTGCAGTGAATCCTGAAGGCATGACAACTGGGTCTCTCAGCTGTGCTACACACACACAGCAGCTTCTCCCCTCCATGTGAGCAGTGTACTCCCAGGTTTCTGTATCACTACAGTTCAGAAGTTCTTCAAATGTTATGGGCAGTTGATATGGTCTTAGGCAGCGCTAAGCATTTAATATTTTATAACATTCTTCTCTTGTGCTTCCCTAGTAGCTCAGAGGAAAGAGTCTGTTTGTAATGCAGAAGACCTGGGTTTGATCCCTGGGTTAGGAAGATTCCTTAGAGCAAGAAATGGCTCTCCAGTATTCCTGCCTGGAGAACTCCATGAACAGAGGAGCTTGGTGGGCTACAGTCCATGGGATCGCAAATAGACACAACCGAGTGACTTTCACTTACTATTACTGTTTTAAGGACAGAAAAGTAAATACTTACCACATATCCATTGAGTTAAATGTAAAAGATAGGTGAGATGGAGATATTTAAATCCAATGAAAAACAAAGGAGAAAAGGAAAGATATAAGCATCTGAAAACACAGTTCCAAAGAATAGCAAGAAGAGATAAGAAAGCCTTCTTCAGCCATCAATGCAAAGAATAAAGGAAAGAAACAGAATGGGAAAGACTAGAGATCTCTTCAAGAAAAATTAGAGATACCAAGGGAACATTTCATGCAAAGATGGGCTTGATAAAGGACAAAAATGGTCTGGACCTAATAGAAGCAGAAGATATTAAGAAGAGGTGGCAAGAATACACAGAAGAACTGTACAAAAAAGATCTTGACAACCCAGATAAACATGATGATGTGATCACTAATCTAGAGCCAGACATCCTGGAATGTGAAGTCAAGTGGGCCTTGGAAAGCATCACTATGAACAAAGCTAGTGGAGGTGATGGAATTCCAGTTAAGCTATATCAAATCCTGATAGATGATGCTGTGAAAGAGCTGCACTCAATATGCCAGCAAATTTGGAAAACTCAGCTGTGGCCACAGGACTGGAAAGGTCAGTTTTCTTTCCAATCCCAAAGAAAGGCAATGCCAAAGAATACTCAAACTACTGCACCCTTGAACTCATCTCGCATGCTAGTAAAGTAATGCTGAAAATTCTTCAAGACAAGCTTCAGCAATACATGAACCATGAACTCCCTGATGTTCAAGCTGGTTTTAGAAAAGGCAGAGGAACCAGAGATCAAATTGCCGACATCCGCTGGAGCATCAAAAAAGCAAGAGAGTTCCAGAAAAACATCTATTTCTGCTTTATTGACTATGCCAAAGCCTTTGACTGTGTGGATCACATAAACTGTGGAAAATTCTGAAAGAGATGGGAATACCAGACCACCTAACCTGCCTCTTGAGAAACCTATATGCAAGTCAAGAGGCAACAGTTAGAACTGGAAATAGAACAACAGACTGGTTCCAAATAGGAAAAGGAGTACATCAAGGCTGTATATTGTCACTCTGCTTATTTAACTTCTGTGCAGAACACATTATGAGAAATGCTGGACTGGAAGAAACACAAGTTGGAATCAAGATTGCCTGGAGAAATATCAATAACCTCAGATATGCAGATGACACCACCCTTATGGAAGAAAGTGAAGAGGAGCTAAAAAATCTCTTGATGAAAGTGAAAGAGGAGAGTGAAAAAATAGGCTTAAAGTTCAACATTCAGAAAACGAAGATCATTGCATCGGTCCCATCACTTCATGGGAAATAGATGGGGAAACCGTGGAAACAGGGTCAGACTTTATCTTTTTGGGCTCCAAAATCACTGTAGATGGTGACTGCAGCCATGAAATTAAAAGACCTTTAGTCCTTGGAAGAAAAGTTATGACTAACCTAGATAGCATATTGAAAAGCAGAGACATTACTTTGCCGACAAAGGTCCCTCTAGTCAAGACTATGGTTTTTCCAGTAGTTATGTATGAATATGAGAGTTGGACTGTGAAGAAGACTGAGCAACAAAGAATTGATGCTTTTGAACTGTGGTGTTGGAGAAGACTTTTGAGAGTCCCTTGGACTGCAAGAAGATCCAACCAGTCCATTCTGAAGGAGATCAGCCCTGGGATTTCTTTGGAAGGAATGATGCTAAAGCTGAAACTCCAGTACTTTGGCCACCTCATGTGAAGAGTTGACTCATTGGAAAAGACTCTGATGCTGGGAGAGATTGGGGGCAGGAGGAGAAGGGGACGACCAAGGATGAGATGGCTGGATGGCCTCACTGACTCGATGGACGTGGGTCTGAGTGAACTCTGGGAGTTGGTGATGGACAGGGAGGCCTGGCATGCTGCAATTTATTGGGTCTCAAAGGGTCAGACACGATTGAGCAACTGAACTTAACTGAACTGAATGTGGCATCAATTTCTATGAAATAGCTATTTCGAATTCTAACTGAATTAGGGCAAGAGGTCTCACTCTTCTGGTTATGATTGGATTTCTATGTGTGAAAATCTAATCAGAAAAGGTGGTGCGAGAAGATATTTTCGACTGTGTCTCCAACAAGAGAGAGAGGAAACATTCAAAGTTAGTATTATGGTACTGATTTTTTTTTAACAAGATGATAATTCAAATGAATAGTAATAAAAATCATAGTTCTATCTCTTTCAGTCTAACTTGGAATACTGAATAAACATTTCTATTCTGTATTTCCTTCACTGATTACTCACTTACAGAACACAAAATTGACTTTTTAAAACCAGCATGTTTGCAATGCTAAAACATAATAAAAATTTGTAAATAGCTTCTGAATTAAGGGGTAGAATTGTTTTCTATTTATTTATTCTTCAGGCAAATTTTTATTCCTTTTTCTGGGTTTTTGTTTTGTTTTGTTTTAGAACCTGTGGCAATCTAAGCTGTGCTGCTGGCAGAAAGCAAAAGAGAATACGTCTTTTTTTCTAGTGTTCTTTTATATCACTGAAACTCCACTATTCAGACTGCATGTTGCCCTTTCCCAACCCTGTTGCTATTCTACTTATTGTTTGAATTGCTTGACCTAGATATAATTTTACATTTACACTTCCAAAATTACAGCTTCCTATTCAAATTAGTGTGAAGCCTGCCCAGTTTCATTTCCCTTTGTGTACACTCTGCAGCATAAAAAACATTCCAAAAAACAAATTCAAATTGCTCTCAACTATTATTTAATATAAATAATAAACATTTCCAAATCAGTGTACTCTAAATAATTATTACATAATGTGCTTCAGTACTTTGATGTTCAATGAATTATTTAACTATGTTAAAAATATATTGGAAAAAAATATACTGGATATTTACTATTGAATAGTATATCAATGCTAAATGTCTCTATAGAGAAACAAATTCAGTGCTGAAGAGTGAAAGAAATAGAAAGAAAATACACTTTTTACTTGACTATAGTGGGTTGAGATCACATGATATGGTCCTGGACTTATTTTTGCCAGTCAGTAAACTCGTGATCTTAAGATGTGTACTCAACATTTCCATGTCTCTTTCTTCTTGTGTAAGATAAAAAAGAAAGTAGAAGTGGGTGTTTTCAAGATTTCCCATACTCCATTGCTTTTCCGTGTCCCTCTGAAGAATCTAGTATATTATTTTCCATTTAATTATGATTAATAAGTTTCTAGAAATATTCGTTTAGAAAAAACAAAGAAATTTACATGTATTTAATTTCTAAAGCTGACTTTATTGTTTACCATATTTAACAATTTGAGGTAGTGAAACCATATGAATAATCAGAAATATAGAAGTGATTCAAGTTACTGCTCTGTATATATTTGACAACTGAAGCAATGTGAAAAGTTTAAATGAGTATATTTCTTCACACTGTTGTGGAAGTCAGAGTGCATCTTTTCATTTACTATTTTATAAGTGAATGATGACTTTTATGGTCAACTGTAATGTAAATCACATTAAATAATTGACTTGGATCAGAGTCTCATCAGTCTTGACCAGGTATCTATTATATTTTTTTGTTTTAAAATATATATTCAACAATTTGGAATAATTTGCATGGTAAAGAATAAAGCAAATTATTGGCTATTGAAAAGTACAGCCATATGACATAAATACACTTAAAAATCTTTAATTCAACAAGAACATGAACAATTCTGAGGGAGTATGCACTCAAAACAGCAAAATTATATAAAGCAAAATTTAACAGAATTAGGAAATAATAAATTCACAATCATAGTTTAATACTTTTATATATCTTTAAACTGGTTAACAGAAAAAGCAGACAACAAACCAACAAGTATATAAGTGGAAGCAAAATGAAGTCACAAATATCACTATGGAAGGTTGTACTTTCATGCTTTTTCAGACAGGCTAGGAACTGTCAAACCTCTCAGGTCCTGGAGACAACTGGAGGCCAATGACAGATACAAAGGTCTGGCCATTTTCCTGTATGGTTCAACCCTAAAGGGTCATCCAAGCTTCACAGCTTTACACAGGAGTCACTATGGTACAGCTTCTCCTACCCCATCTGCCTGTCTGGTTTCTTTTTAGATATATCTTCTAAGAACACTCTTCAATATACCTTCTGCATGATATTCTCCAAAATAGAGATCATTTCCAGGAAACTGATTTTTAAACAATTGGTACTAGATTAGGGAAATTTTAGGAAACAAATTTTCAGTAAGATTTTGGAAATGGATTCCTATGTGGCACAGTGGTAAATAATCCACTTGCCAGTGCAGGAGACATAAGAGTTGTGGGTTTGATCAATGGGGTGGGAAGATCCCCCAAAGGAGTAAATACAACCTACTCAAGTATTCTTTCCTAGAGAATCCCATGGACAGAGGAGTCTGGCAGACTACAGTCCAAAGAGTTACAGAGTCAGACATGACTCAGCAACTGAGTAGGCATCACATGCTGATTGATTAGGTCTTTAATCACTGATAGTAACTGGAGTACATGTGGATGTTCCTGGCATGCTCTGGTAGCACAGTTGTTAATGTTTTCCCAGGGAAAGGAAGATTACTGGCTGGCTGGTGAGATATCATTGAAACTGAATAGGAATAGAGGAATGGTAGTTAACATGTTCATGTACTTTGGTGACTATTGGTGAGTACTGTAGATCCACAGATAAGAGAATATGTCAAGTTCAAGATNCTGGCTGGTGAGATATCATTGAAACTGAATAGGAATAGAGGAATGGTAGTTAACATGTTCATGTACTTTGGTGACTATTGGTGAGTACTGTAGATCCACAGACAAGAGAATATGTCAAGTTCAAGATAATCATCACTTTAAGGCGGGGGGGGGGGGGATTGAAAACCAGAAAGCATGTCTGGCAAAATTTCAGGAAACCCTGATGGCAACCCACTCCAGTATTCTTGCCTGGAGAATCCCATGGATTGAGGAGACTGCTAGGCTACAATCCATGGGGTCGCAAAAAGTTGAACATGACTGAGCGACTTCACTTCATAACCTCCTTTAGCCAGAAATCAAACAAGTAGAATGGTGTTCTCATCTTTGGAAAATGAGTTTGAACTTGAGAAATGGCTAAGACCTGGAACCAATCAAGGAGTTATGACTTTAAAATCGGCATCCTAATTATCATCTGTGATTTTTTTTTATTGCATAAATTAAGTAGTGGTGACTGCTCATTATCATGTCTCTGAGAAGATCATATTCTATTAACTATCTCCATAAATTTCTATGGGTTGAGACTCTGCTGCTTAGACTTTGCCATTGATTGCTATAATTTTGCTCACTTTGCTTCTGAGAGTTAAGTTTCATCACTTAGCCTTATTTCAAGATTCTATTATCCCCTTGGATTTAGAGACCCAAATTCTTTCTTTAACTTTATATTTTATATTGGAGTATAGTTGATTAACAATGTTGTGATAGTTTCAGGTGGACAGCAAAGGGGCTCAGATGAAAAGTCTGACATTGTTTCATCAAGCCTCTTGATGAAAGTGAAAGAGGAGAGTGAAAAAGTTGGCTTAAAACAATCGTAAAAATTAGGGCAGAAATAAATGCNGGCCACTTCATGCGAAGAGTTGACTCACTGGAAAAGATTCTGATGCTGGGAGGGTTTGGGTGCAGGAGGAGAAGGGAACGACAGAGGATGAGATGGCTGGATGGCATCAATGACTCAATGGACATGAGTCTGAGTGAACTCTGGGAGTTAGTGATGGACAGGGAGGTCTGACGTGCTGCAATTCATGGAGTCGCAGAGTCGGACACGACTGAGCGACTGAACTGAACTGAAGTCTTTGTTAACATCCCTATGTTGAAAATTAAGCCTATTAAGAGTTGGAGCCTTTGGGAAGTGATTAGATAAAGAGGACAGAACCTTCAGGAATGGGTTCCAATAAAAAGCTACCCTAGAAAGTGGACTTGCCTCTTCCAACTTGTAAAGTTACAGTGAGAATAGCACTTACTGTATCAATAGGAATATAACTCTTCTGACTTCACTTTGTCCTATTTGAACAATCTGAAACAACATAAGTTTTTGTATAAGTAAAATGCACAGGCAAAGCAGATGCTATAATTATCAGAGTCAGCAATAGGGCTTGTACTTACACGGGAAAACACTAGGAAGCTCTCTGGACTGCTGGTTGGCTGTATCTAACTTAATTGCCTGACACTGCTGATCTCCACTAATAGTCCTGTACTCCTTATGCTCAAAGGTCATGCTGGCTAAAAAAGCAAAAGTGGTAGTAATCCTTCAAACTCCATGGAAAGACAGAGATTTCCCCAGATAACTGACTCCAACCAGAGAGCTAATAAGCACTCACCTATTCTTCTCTTGTCAAATACATAAAATTAGGGAATTAGGAATTAAACCGTATACTAAATACAATGTTAAGGTTTATCAAAATATTAGCTTCTGTGAATTTAAAAAATAATTAGCACCCAGAAAACAGCTCCTGACAGTATCTATGGTTAAACTGCATGTTTATATATGTATCTCATAAAGTTTCAGAAAAGAACTGAACATGCATAAACAATCTGTCACATGGTAATTACTCAATAAATACCTTATCAGTAGTCTTATTATTCAGTTTTAAGCACATACATACATCAACTATTGTGTACATATTTATACTTACTATATTAAAGAAATAGAAGAAATGTTATATATTTAAAATGCAAACTGAATCCAGTTAAAGTCATTCACCTTGGTTCTTACTTTCATTTAAGTCTATTATGTGGTCTTGAAAAGACTCACTGTTTCTTAACTCATTTTCTACACTAGCGAGTAAAAGAAATATTTTTTAAAATCATTTTGAGTATATAAGAAAATAACTGAAATTTGGATTAAATTCTAATTATGGGGTTAGTATCAGGATGTGATGACTTATAACCTAGTTTCCTGGCCTTGCAAAGAGACCCCCTCTCAACGACGTATTTTCTGTCAGACTTTTCCGGGTAATTGTTCTTCTAAGGACTGGCCAACCGCTGCAGGGTGGTCGGCCAGCCATTTTGACTTAATTACCTGCAGACCTATCCCACCAATCAAATGTCCTCACTCCACCTGCACCTGCCTAGGGCCCCCTATCACATTGTTCCCAACATCCTGACCTCACTCCCACCTGCCTGTGATTTTTCGGTATAAAAATCCCTCGCGACAAGTGTTCGGGGTTCACTCCTCCCGAGGAGACTGAACCCCGGTACGCCGGCCTAATAAATCCTCTTGCCTATTGCTGTTGTCTGAACCTGTAAAGTTGCACATATTTAGAGATTTTTTTTCCTTGTTTGTGCTTGACCTGAGCATTGTGAATCTTCTTAATTTTTCCTAGAGAATATAATGTTGTTGTTGTTTAGTCACTACATAGGGTCCTACTCTTTTGCACTCTGGTGGACTGTAGCCCATCAGACCCCTCTGTCCTTGGGATTCTCCAGGCAAGAATTCTCCTGGCATGACATCCAGGAGTGGGTGTCATGTCCTTCTCCAGGGGATCTTCCCAACCCAGAGACAGAACTTGAGTCTTCTGCATTGGCAAGCAGGTTCTTTACCACACAGCCACCTGGGAAGCCCCTTTGTTTAATGTGGTATATTATATGGGAAAAAATTATAAGTTCAGAATAAGATAAGCCTTGATAGCTAATTTATTGTTTACTTAAGGAGCATTTTAGAGCAAATCACAGCACATTGAAGTACAATTCTGGTCCTGTTCTTATAGTAACTATCTGATTTTACTAGAACCTAGTGTTTCAGTTGTACATGAAATCTTTGACCTGGATCAACAAGGTCAGGTGAAGCCACTCAGTCGTGTCCAACTCTTTGTGACCCCGTGGACTGTAGCCTACCAGGCTCCTCCGTCCATGGGATTCTCCAGGCAAGAATACTGGAGTGGGTGGCCATTTCCTTCTCCAAAGGATCTTCCTGACCCAGGGATTGAACCCAGGTCTCTCGCATTGGAGGCAGACGCTTTAACCTCTGAGCCATCAGGGAAGCCCTGGATCAACAAGACTTAACTCCATTTAAAAAAAAAAAATCTGTAATTTATTTTTTTCATCATTTATCAATAGATTTCTATGTTTCACAGATTGTGCTGGCTTGTAATGATGAATATGTCATCATTCTTCTCTCAAAGATTCCAGGTTTTAGTTGGGATCTGAGTAATGCCAATGCACTGAGTACTGTAGAAGCTATGGAAGCAGAGAAAATGGAGGATTCACAGAGCAAAGACTCACAGATGAGCTTATGTTAGAGCTTCATCTCTTTCACCAGGTGATCAAGATAGTGAATGCTATCTAGACAGGGACTAATGAAGTGCAAATTTTCAAATGCATAAACCTGGAGTGCTTAAAGAATTACAAACTGTTCTGAAGTCTATCAGGGAAAATGAGTCCACTGCTAGGTTATCAAATTTTATTTCCACATATCTTTTATACTTGCAATCTAGGGAATTATCTTTCCAGCTGATAGTAATTTAGAACACTGTGTGGTTTTGGTTTTTGTTAGTGAATATAGACTCTTATTTTTCACATATTTTTAAAACTGAGATGATGATACTATACAGTATGAACTGTCATTGTTTGACCTGTTCATTTGCTTGTTTTTACTCAATATTATATTTTTGAGATTATCTCTGGTGATACATCTTTATTCTAGAGAGCAGTAAGTTATGCTATCACATAAATATAGCTTACATTTATCAAATTTCCTACATATAGATATTTAATTGTCTATTGTTTTCTTCAGGAAGCTTTATAATTCTAGGTTTTATAGTTAGATCTAGCTTCAGATCAACTGACCTTTTTCTATTTCCTGTTACAACACATCAGTAGAAAATGTGTTATAATTTGTCAGAAACAGTCCAATTTATCCATATAATCTTGGCAAACTGTTAATGTGCCCTTTCACAATTAAAACTGTCCTATTTAAACAATGAAATATACTGTCATCCTAATAATAATGAGGCATTAATTTAAGATTATTTACCAAAAATGCAGCACTTTAGTAAGAATAACAGTAGAAGGCTACTCTGTTTATTAGTTTTTGTTTTTCTTTTGATAGAGCAGTAAGTTTTAACTTATATTAAATTTAACTTATACAGAAACATTTTTCATTGCAAAATGGCTTGGAGACAGATCAATATATTTGACACTATTATTTCTATTTTATAGCCCTTCATAAAAGCAGATAGATAAGGGCCATAATACTTACTTAGAAGGGGATGGGCTAGTATTGGCATATTTTCATAAAATAATTTTTTTCTGTGACAGATAAAGTATGACCTAACTTTGATGAATGAATTACTATTCTAGATATGGACACATTATTACAAGTAAAACAAAAACGCGTTGTTTTGTGCTCATCCCATAATATGCAATGGAGCCCTTTCCAAAGATGACAATATATACAATACACAAGGATAAGAGAAGTTTGTATAACTCATGTCATGAGATTTTTCTGGAGAGAGCTGGGTAGCACCCAAGAAGGTTTAAAAATGCTTGGAGTGACCCAAGAGGAATATCGGCTTTGGCTTTTATTGAGAATAGGAAGGGTTTCCACTGGCCCTGGCTTATGTGGTCTGAACTTTCAGCATCAAAAGAGGGAATACTGGACTCTCTTATTGGTTTCTCTGAATATGAGGCAAGAGAGGAAAAGGGAGGAGTGGGCCTCAAAAGCGGTCAGTGGTTTCACACGAATTATTAGGAGTATTAATAAAAAAGGAAATTTCTCTTTGGCAATATACAAAATGTATTTGGGTTTCCCAGGAGCTGCAGTGGTAAAGAATCTGGTTGCCAATGCAGGGGATGTAAGAAATGCAGGTTCGATCCCTGGGTCAGGAAGATCCCCTGGCATAGGAAATGGCAACTCACTCCACTATTCTTGCCAGGAAAATTCCATGGACAGAGGCACCTGGTGGGCTACTGTCCATAGGATCACAAAGAATTGGATATGAGTAAGCATGCATGCATTTGCAATGTTATAGATTTAACTTGTGAGTTAAATATCCAAATGCAAATGACCGCAATGATTGTTAAGATGTCTATGTAAAAATTATGAAAAATAAAGTACAGTTACTAACATATCTTCTAGTTTGAAACATTTGACTGAGAAAAGCAAATGCATTATTACAAGTCACTCTCAATTTATGTTTGGCTTTCCTTGCCTTTTTGATTACTACCACCTCACTATATATGCCTATAAGAAAAAATATTAATGGGATAACCTGTTCCCAATTTTCTGATTTTTAATTGTTTATATTAACACCTTTTGAATAATTTTAGGAGAAGTGAGTGAAGTCACTCAGTCGTGTCTGACTTTTTGCGACCCCATGGGCTGTAGCTTACCAGGCTGTGAGGAGCCTCTCAGTCCATAGAATTTTCCAGGCAAGAGTACTGGAGTGGGCTGCCATTTCCTCCTCCAGGGGATCTTCCCAACCCAGGGATTGAACCCAGGCCTCCCACACTGCAGGCAAACACCTTACCATTTGAGCCACCAGAGAAGCCTAAGATAGGTCCAAATACAATACTACATATGAAAGGATCATTATAATAAATGAAGATATTTTTTATAAAATACCAATCAATAAACAAGAGAGGGTAAATTTCAAACAAAGAGCCCCTTATTCTGTATTTATAAAAATTCATTTTGTGGATCTTGTATTTGGAAGCAAATCCAGAAGAATTTTCTTTTAATGATAGTCTCTACTGAAAAATAAAGTTGTATTATTTAAGATTTCTTAGATATTAATATTTTAATTCAGTGATAATTGAATAATTAGCAAGGCAAAATTTCTTAAAACTTGCTATGGTATCATATACATTTTATATTTTGTTAAAAATTCACTAGGCTTTTTAATGTCTTAAATTTCTAGGCGAGTTTAAAACCATAAACATTTTATGTCCATATGGTAATGCAAATAGTTGGAAGAGAAATACTTATATATATTGTTAAAATTTCAGTAGGCTTCTTAATGTCTTAAATGTGTAGGAAATTTTAGAACCATAAACATTTTATGTTTGTGTGTTAATGCCTGTATTTGGAAGATAAATGCTTATTACTTAATCCTATATTTTACACTATGTATTTTTACACTAGAAAACTTTATTTTTACTTTATTTTAATTGTGTCATCTCTAATCTCAGAAAGACACTTTGGTCCATTCAGAGTAAAGCTAATGCATTTGGAGTACTCTGAAAGAGAGCTGAAGTAAAAGCTTAACCTTAAAAAGGATGTTAGGCCATGTTTTAACTAAAGCAGAACAGGCTACAGTAACAAAGAGACCTAAATAGTATAAGCACTAAGTGTGGCAAAGTACATTTCCACTCCACTGATAATCCTGTTACAGGACACCAGGTAGACCTTGTCTAACCCGGGGGGTCAGCTCTTGAGGCTGTTTCCATCATATGCTCTGTGGACCACTATGACCTTGTTTTCAGAATCATCTACTCAGAGAAAGAAGGAGAAAATTTAGAGGAGGAATAGCTTATTTGAAGCACTGGCTTGCTATTTCATACAATGTGCAGCCGTTTTGGCTAGGATTTTGCAGGCGTGCTCAAACACCAACTGTAAACAGAACTATGTGCCAAGAACAGAGGAGCATGTAGATCAGGTTGACTAGGTGTCGTATACACCACAGGCTGCTAATCGCTAGGCTTGTGGGATCTATGCCTTCCTCCCAAAGTGGAATATAGACCAGCAACAAGGCTAAACTGCAGGTTCCTTAAATTCATCATTAGTAATGATGATGTTTGAAAGGTGAAAATCTTAGAATTATCACAGAAACTCTACCACACAGAAACCAGAAGCAGTGTCTCACTAATGACAACCAGGTATAACTTGGGGAGATTGAAATTATTTGTATTTTGTTAATATTTGTATATAATATTTTATACAGCTGTTATGATAACGAGGTCTGTCTCATATGTAGCTAATATATTTTTTTAAAAGACAACATGTTAAGTTTCTTTGTTCCATTATCTCATGTGTTCTTCTTATGTTTGAAAATGATGTGATAAAAATAAATTATTATTCTAATAAATTAACAAAAACATAAAAAGAAAATAATATACTTTTAAAACCCATTGATATATAGTAACAAGGCTGCTTTTATTTTGAGGTTAATCCTCATGTTAAATGGTTAGACCCGACACTGTAACTCTAATTCCTCATGTTTGTGCATTAAGCTGCCATTTGTTGCATCTGTTTGCATTAGTCATTTTGACTCATAATACATGGTAAAGTCAAGAATAACTACAGATAAGCCAGCACATGTGGTGGGAAAGTGTGATGAATCATTACATTATTTTTTATTAGCTCATCTGGAGAGCAATTGTCTTGATTTGTGTTTTCTTTTTAAGGTGTTGAAATTACTATATAATAATCTTTTGGGAGATTAAGTTGGTGGTGAGAAATCACTCTAAAAAATAAATATTTACACAATTTCCAAAGTATTTACACATTTCCAAAATATAAAATCTAATAATGTTCTTCCACTTATAAGGACTCACTGTTATAAAATTCAGGGGAAAAAAGTTAAAATTGCCAGTTATAACACTAGCTTATTGAAGTAACTGATAATCTTTCAGCAAAGGTGTTTTGGTCTTGGTGTATAATTAATCCCACATCTAGAAAATACCTTATAGCTAATAGTATAAAACAAATGGCAGACTGTTACAGCCTTATGATTAAAACAATGTAATTTATAAATCAGTATTAACTAAAACTTTAGTAACAATTTTACTTACTAGTATTCGTTAAGCTGTTTGGTTTTATGATAGAGGTAAGGCAAGTCAAAATCTGTTTTACAGTTTTCTAAAGAATTAGCAGAGCCAACGATCATTTGGGAACTTGGTTGATAATACACAATGTTTATATCATTCTGTAGACACTATTAAGGCTTGGTGTGACAGTGGAAAATGGAATGTAAATAAAAATGGTGAATTCAATATCCAGGAGTTACCGTTGAAGGTAAGTATGTGACTTTCTCTTTCTACTTCCTCTTGCTGTTTGGAATATAGACAAGTGAGCCTGGAGGTGGAGCAGTCACCATAGACTTTGACGTGACTCTGGGAATGGAGGTTATACATAGTGGAGGAACCTACCTCTGACATTACTGTGGGAAAGAAATAATTTCACTTAAATTACTTAAGCCTCTGATGAGCAGCCAGAATGAGTCCTGATCAGTGCAGAGCATAAGGTATTTTAGAAGGCAGAGATTTGAAACATCAGTAAAGCTGGACCAATTATTTTTTTTAATTGCCTATCTATGCATGATGCTCAGTCTTGTCTGACTCTTTGGGACCCCATAGACTGTAGCTCGCCAGGCTCCTGTGTTCATGGGGTTTCTCCAGGCAAGAATACTGGAGTAAGTCACCATTTCCTTTGCCAAGGGATCTTCCTGACTCGGGGATCAAAGACACAAATCTGTTGTTTCCTGCATTAGCAGGAAGATTCTTTACCACTGTGAAACCAGGGAAGCCCAATTATATATGACTTTTATTAAGACAGAGTGTGAAGCCTGTTATGAATGATTATTGAAAGATGGGGGCAGGGAGGAATTGGGGAGAAGGAGAGGGAGGGGAGAAAGGAAGATGTACATAAATCAATGATTTTTCTTTCACTATTGGCAATCTTTGAATTAGTTGCAAAATTTCTGAAGAATTAAGATAAACATTTTTATTAACTAATTCACTACACATTAGGACCTAAACAGATAGCTGCATATTAATTGAAAAGAAATTGTGATTCTCTCAGATCTTTAACAAAATGCATAGGTTTACTTTCCTCTGTTAATGAGTCTAAGCCTATAGGTAATATTGCCAAATATTTTTCCTTAGTGCATGAGGAGGGAAGTGGACATGATAATATCTCTTCTTTCTTTTTTAATGCATCCTCAACTGTGGGCTACTTGGATGTTGGTAGTTACTAAACAGTAACAGTATACATGTAAACACAAACATTTTATAAAACTTCAAGTTAAGAAAAGTAAAATAGAGACTCACACTTGTTCTATCTCTTTTTTTTTAACATTTATTGCCACACCTTATAAATTTTGAAGTTCAACATAATAATCATTGGCTTTCTTTAATTTTTTAAATAAGTACATTTTCTAATCCTTAAATTCAAAGGCTTTAGCATAGCCAATGAAGTACAAGTAGATTTTTTTTTTAATTCCCTTGTTTTTTCTATGATCCATTGGATGTTAGCTAGTTGATCTGTGGTTCTTCTGCTCTTTCTAAATCCAGCTTGTACACCTGAAAGTTCCCAGTTCACATACTATTGAAGTCTAGCTTGAAAGATTTTGAGCATTACTTTGCTAGCATGTGAAATGAGTACAATTGTAGAATAGTTTGAACATTTGTTGGCATCATCCTTCTTTGAGTGGCTCCAATACTTCGGCCACCTGATGCGAAGAGCAGACTCNGTACACCTGAAAGTTCCCAGTTCACATACTATTGAAGTCTAGCTTGAAAGATTTTGAGCATTACTTTGCTAGCATGTGAAATGAGTACAATTGTAGAATAGTTTGAACATTTGTTGGCATCATCCTTCTTTGAGTGGCTCCAATACTTCGGCCACCTGATGCGAAGAGCAGACTCATTGGAAAAGCCCTTGATGCTGGGAAAAATTGAAGGCAGGAAAATAAGGGGATGAGAGAGGATGAGATGGTTGGATGACATCACCGGCTCAATGGACATGAGTTTGAGCAAACTCCAGGAGATGGTGAAGGACAGGGAAACCTGGCGTGTTGCAGTCCGTGGGGTCACACAGAGCCAGACTTGACTGAGCAACTGAACAACAACTGTTAAACTAATTCCTTCATTGAAAAAAAAAAAAAAGAGAGAGAGAGAGAGAGATTAAGGAAGGAATTAAAAAAAAGTCTCTGCTTATAAGTTTAAAAATATGAAGAAAAATGAGAATCTAGAAGAATGTATAATATCCAAGGAGGAGACATATTGGTTATGGTGGGTATGTTTTCCGAGTTTTCCATTCTACTGTGGCCCAGGAATCATTAGGTCCAGGAACTATCAGGTCTAGAAAGACAAAAGAATAGACACAGATACATACTTAAAGATATATAAGTAAGTATCTGTACATTTCTATATCATAGAGTTTTAGAAGAACTGACAACAAGAATATATAAGATCAAAATTGTCAAAATATGCATAAGAATGAAGGCACAGACCAGCGAAAATAATACTTTGCTTAAAATAATAGTTTGAATGATAAGCATATATTCTATCCCTTTTGGATTGTAACATCAATTTATAACATTATTTGATAAATATTGGTATATTAATATTTTAAATATAACAACATAAACTCCTTATTTTGCCAGTTACTGCCAGATTTTCGGAACATGCTTTCATCTGACACATAGTAGGTGGTGTCATNGTGAGAGACAAATACAGTTAGTTTCCAGTTTACTGACAGCTTGCAGTTTGTTGCAATTTGTCCATGTCTTTCCCAACTTTCCATTCATATCCCTTTTTGACTGCCCTTTGTACCTCAAGGTTCAGCATCAGATGAAAACACAAAAGACATACAGAGTCTTTTCACTCATCTGTCACACTCTATTTTCTGCAGCATTGCATATAAAGAGTCTGCTTCTCTTATAGAATTCTGACTGATACACTGGCCTACCAGATATTAAACCTTAATCTGAAGCCTCTACATTTTAAATAATAATTTGCTGAAAGATAAGTAGTAGACATTGAAATGGAAGAAAAAGTTTATCTATGGAATCACTTCAGATGGAAATGTAACATGTGCTAAAAGCAGCATCTCAAATTAGTGAAGAAATGGTGAACCAAAAATATATGGTGTTGAGATAACTGGATAGCTATTTTGGAAAGGAGATAAAATTGGATCCATACGTCATGGTGTATATAGGGCTAAATCCTAAATGGATCCAGAATCTACATTTTAAAAAGGGAATTATGTAAATACTGAAAAAGGGAAACATGCATGCACGAACTAGGTGACTTCTATCATATACCAGATATAGGAAAAATCTTCCTAGTTTGACACTAAAAATTCCAGAATCTATGAAACTCTGTATACATAAATTCAGCTGCTTATTATCAACCACTTTTTATCTGTGTGAATGTGGGAATTTAGAGTTCACTGTGTATAAAATATGATTAATATAATTATAACAAATATACATGTTATAAACATGAAATATATTATCATAGGTCAAGTGCGTATGGTCATATATTACAGCCAGAGAAAGAACAGAAAAAGGTGGTGCTGTTATTTTGATTGTTGTTATCATTGGTGATAGTAAGAGCAGCATTAGCATTAGTAGAGTCCAGGTGTTGTTGTTTAGT
This sequence comes from Raphicerus campestris, assembly GCA_006410735.1. NCBI lineage: Eukaryota > Metazoa > Chordata > Mammalia > Artiodactyla > Bovidae > Raphicerus > Raphicerus campestris. The sequence continues at coordinate 18,174 of SJYW01042541.1, read as the reverse complement.
CTCTAAGTCATGTCCAGCTCTTTTGCAACTCCATGGATTGTAGCCCACCAGACTCCTCTGTCCCTGGGACTTCCCAGACAAGATTACTGGAGTGGGTTGCCATTCCCTTCTCCAGGGGATCTTCCTGACCCAGGGAATGATCCTGCATCTCCTGCATTGGCATGCAGATTCTTTACTACTGAGCTACAGGGAAGCCCAGGTATTCTATTATATCAGTGTAGGTTTAAGACAATTTTATTCTAAGGAGAAACAAGGACTAAAACTATGAATATATTCATGATAAAAATATGACTTAAAAACACAATTGTGAAATATATAAACATTTCTGGGTTGAAATACAACTGCTATCTGATTAGCCCGGATGGTCTGTCAAATAAAATTTGAAAGATTTGACAGAAACTGTGATAACATTTTGAAAAACACATTGAATAGTTTTTATGATAAGCTGTTAATTAAAGTCAATTGAAGACACAAAATTTTTGGATCTTAATGGAAGACCCAAAAGTTTTAAAACATTATTAAAATTCTCTAGTAATAACTGAGACACTAATTAAAACACAAGAGATATAAAAATCATTTTTGTATTTACTTCTCTTAACGGTTTAAAAGAAACCAATCATTATTTTTTTCTCTTCTAATTTCAAAGGTTTCATACACCCATAACAAAACAAGCCAATATGCTTTGCTGCTTTTCTGTCTAGCCTAATGATATGCTTAAAGATTTGAAATCATTGTACTTTCCTCAACAATCTTTAATGAAGATATATTGCTGCTAATCTCACATAAAGCTGTCTTCCATATTACAAAATTGCATAAAAGCATAATACATGAAGCTCTATAATTAAAGATGCTTGCATAGCTGCAGTTTGTTTCTCTTAAATATTCTATTATTATAGGAAAAATAAACATATTTTACTTAATAAAATAATTTATAAATCAAGTAAAATGTAATTAAGAGGATTAAAGAAATGCAGGAAAATGGCACTTTGATTTAAGATCAAAGTCGGTAAACGAATATCCTGATGCACTGAAATAAAGCACAGGACACAGGATTGCATTTGTGGTCATCTCACGTTTCATAAAGTGTTTTACTTGGATTTTTATGTTTCATATTTTTTTAAAGGAAGAAGGCATGTAATTTACTGGGGTATGCACTATTTTTTTGTGCTTGTTCTTTGGGGACAGAGCTTTTATGAAATAGCAAGCATTTCTCTCAGGAATGGTATAGTAAACCATGATAAAGATGACTATCCTACTTGAATTAAGGAAACAGCTTGGCTTTTTTCACTTAGGATACTATCGGCACTATTACTGTTGTTGTCTAGTAGCCAGGTTGTGTCTGACTCTTCTGCGACACCATGGCCTGTAGCCCACCTGTGATGGACAAGAAATCTCTTAGATTTGGAGTTATAGGACGCAAGTCAAGTGGCAGCTACTGTGTCTTTATTACTTTTGAATCTCTTGGATGATGACTGAAATCGAATCTGTTCATTTGAAAAAGTGACATATCATTAAATACATCATATATTTGGAATATGATTAAATCAGAGATATATGTCTAAAGCACAATGTAGATCATANCTACTGTGTCTTTATTACTTTTAAATCTCTTGGATGATGACTGAAATCGAATCTGTTCATTTGAAAAAGTGACATATCATTAAATACATCATATATTTGGAATATGATTAAATCAGAGATATATGTCTAAAGCACAATGTAGATCATAAAGTAACATAAAAATATTCCCTATTATTAATATGATGCTACCTCAAAAATGTGTTTATTAAATCTTTCATTTCCTGGATCCTAGACAACCCTATGTAAAGTAGATAATTTTTAATTCAATTCTCCATGAGGATATGGTTGAGATTTTTTTTTATGTTCCCTTATAACCAATTTTAAACACTTAGACATTATCTAATCCAAGTGTTTCCAAGACTAACTTACTGAAAATATATTTGGTTCTGTTTCAGGTATATCTTAGAGTCATGTTTATTTGTAACTTGCGTAGAAAGAACTCCATCTAAGTGAGGGTTTAAAAATATTCTCTGAGCATCATTCAAGGATGCCAGGTTTGTTGTATGTTCATTTAATTTTCACATTATTTTCTGAAATAATCTGAAATCTCAAACTTTTCTCTTCCAGCTTTTCAAATATTACTTTTGGGAAGAAATATATGAGTATTCACATTTATAATAATATAACTCACTGTGGTATCACTACCACAGCATGAGAAATGGACAGTTGTATCTCCATTTTTCATACAATAAGGCATGCAGAAGGTATACACACACAGATCATTCAACAATACATCACTAGTAAGTGGTGGAGTAGCCTTGCAAACGCAAGTGTTCGGATTGAAGTATATTGCTATACTTAGCCAAACTATAAGGCAGATCTCACTAGTACTGTAATAAATGGAGTATTTTGTCTTCTTGTATCATTGTTTGCACACAGATAGAGCAATCTCATTAACTTTTCACTGTGGTATCTACTACTTACGGTGACTACTTCCATTGTCACCTTTCAGATGCAAGATTATTTACATTTAAGTAAATTAGAGTTTGCAGTGGATAATAAGTGCTTCCCAGGTGACACTAATGGTAAAGAACCCACCTGCCAATGTGGGAGACTCAGGAGACTTGGGTTTGATCCCTGGTTGGGAAGATCCCCCAGAGGAGGACGGGGCAACCCACCCCAGTATTCTCGCCTGGAGAATCCTTGAACAGAGGAGCCTGGCAGGCCACATTCCATTGGGTCACAAAGAGTCTGACATGACTGAAGTGACTTAGCACTTGATCATAGGACAGAAACCAAGAAAGATATACATTTTCCTTGACCCTTGAACAAGGACAAGTTTAGGGACACTGAAAGCTGCATGGTGGAACATTCACCTATAGTCTTTCTTCTATAACCACAGAGGACTGGATCCAGGACTTGCTTCAGATTTCAAAATCTGGGATGTTCAAGTCCCAGGGTCAGCCCTCTGTATCTGTGGTTCAACATTGTTGGATTCAGCAAGTAGACTATCTAGTACAGAGTTGACTGAGAAACAACAACAACAAAAACAACAACTGTGTGTCAGTTGACTCATGCAATTCAAATACATGTTGTTCAAGGATCAACTTACGTTGCTGTACAACCGAATAGCTAGATGGTAGGGAGAGTAACTAATACACTTCACTATTTATTTTCACATTTTAAAACATGTCTATTGTGTTGTCCCATATGATATTTCTATTTTTATATTTAACTTGTACATTTTTATGAGTGACAAGAATTGTTAAATTTAAAAAAGTGATACATTTACTGAATCTCTGAATATTTTTTAAAGAATCCTTAGAACATTCTTATTTTACTCTTTTTTGAAATGCATGGCTCATTCACTGCACAGTTTTATTTATTTATTNTGTATTACTTAATCTGAGAGCTTCCCAGGTGTCTCTAGTGGTAAAGAACATGCCTGCCACGCAAGAGATATAAGAGACCCAGATTTGATCCCTGGTCGGGAAGATCCCTTGGAGGAGGGCATGGCATTCTATTCCAGTATTCTTGCCTGGAGAATCTCATGGACAGAGGATCCTAGGGGGGCTACAGTTCATAGGATCGCAAAGAGCTGGGCATGACTGAAGCTACTTAGCATCCATATCACTTTAATTGAAACTCTTTTTTCCTTATGCTACTTTTGTATTGGTTTATTTTGTATTTTGGATTGGACATTTTAGAAAAGGTGACCTCCAAAAGATAAGAATCATTTTTATATAAATATTAACTTATTGTATATAATAATTACAGTAAATATTTGACTTTTAAAATTGTGTGTCTCATGATATCTAAGGTGAATTCCCTTAGGAGTCATTTTCTTTTCTAAACTGTTAATAGATCAATTATTTTATTGAAAAGATACATTTCAGTTAATTTGGATTAGAATGAATGTGAGGGTGTATAAAATGGTATGTGAATTTAAATTAAATAAATCCTAGAGAATTTGAACTATATGAAAAGTGGAAGAGTTATGTATCATGTATGTTTACCTTTGAATGTATTAAAATAGGGAAAAGGGGAGTTTTCACTACTAAAAATTCAATATGGCTTTAAGAATCTTCATAGCTGTCTCTTATACACATCTCCCAGGTGTCTCTAGTGGTAAAGAACATGCCTGCCACGCAAGAGATATAAGAGACCCAGGTTTGATCCCTGGTCGGAAAGATCCCTTGGAGGAGGGCATGGCATTCTATTCCAGTATTCTTGCCTGGAGAATCTCATGGACAGAGGATCCTAGGGGGGCTACAGTTCATAGGATCGCAAAGAGCTGGGCATGACTGAAGCTACTTAGCATCCATATCACTTTAATTGAAACTCTTTTTTCCTTATGCTACTTTTGTATTGGTTTATTTTGTATTTTGGATTGGACATTTTAGAAAAGGTGACCTCCAAAAGATAAGAATCATTTTTATATAAATATTAACTTATTGTATATAATAATTACAGTAAATATTTGACTTTTAAAATTGTGTGTCTCATGATATCTAAGGTGAATTCCTTTAGGAGTCATTTTCTTTTCTAAACTGTTAATAGATCAATTATTTTATTGAAAAGATACATTTCAGTTAATTTGGATTAGAATGAATGTGAGGGTGTATAAAATGGTATGTGAATTTAAATTAAATAAATCCTAGAGAATTTGAACTATATGAAAAGTGGAAGAGTTATGTATCATGTATGTTTACCTTTGAATGTATTAAAATAGGGAAAAGGGGAGTTTTCACTACTAAAAATTCAATATGGCTTTAAGAATCTTCATAGTAAGAACATACATATCAACAAATATATCTACTAAATGTATGAACTATATAAAGTATCAGCAGAAATACCATAATCCATTCGAATGGACAAATTTGGGTACTGAAGAATATTTCCCATTCCACAACAACTCTCACTGATCTGCAATAAGTTAGTTCTTATTTTCCCTTGCCAACAGAACAATTGCCTCTTTTGTCTTAAGTTCAGTACATGGAACTGGTAGTGCATTTTTTTATTTTATCTTCTGTTACCTTCTCTTCAATTCTGACGCATCTTATTTTCATTTCTATTGCTTTGTTTGAAAGTATATATATATACTATATACTATATATACTATAGTATGTATACTATATACTAGTATATATATATGTAATAAAATCAAATAAGCTCATCTGCTCAGAATAAAGATATAATGAGCTTATTTGATTTTATTACATGCTTTTAATCAAAATCTAAGAAACCACGTACCACAAAATATTTCCAAAAATTATAATTTGTTTCTTAAGTAAATACAAATATATGAATTAATATTCTTCCCAGTCCAAGTGAACGTCAGTGAAAAGATCATATATCTCTTCTTTGTCTTCATACATCTAGAATCATTCATGTCCTAAGAAAACAGCTGCTTCTTTTTGAGGGTGGAAGGGTCATCACTTTACAAAGAAGTAAATAATTAGCAGTTCTTTAGTATCTAAATGTGCTCCTGCCTTGAAAGTGTGTTCCTCCTCCATGATTTAGCAGTCCCTGGAAGAGACTCCTAGACTGAGGTCTGTAACAGAGTATCTAGGAGCAATCTCGAACACAGTTGACTCAGTTTTCCTGGCAACAGAGCAACAGATATGTGGTCTTGGCCTCAGATGTTTCTGTGCCCTTCTATTGCCTTTGCCGTGCTCTCCTAACCCATCTTAGGATTTGTGCCTCTGACATGAAGTATCTCCCAACATCAGGTGCTGAGGGAAACTCAGCGTGTTTTCAATTTTGGCTGTCAACAACTGTGTTAGGGAAAGAAAACAGTGACAGCACAGCCAACAATCTGGCATCTTTTTTTTGTTCTTTTTTCTTGTGCTTCAGTCTGAAGTCGTTATGTTTCTGTCAGTGGGGATGGCATCACTCTTCACACAAGAAGGCCGTGTCAAAAGGGTGTGAACAGATGCAACAATTATCTTTGAGAATATTTGCATCACTCTCAACCATCGTGTTACAGTTTAAGTATGTGCTACACATATTAAGGTGTATCTATTTGTGACTGATTCTTTTCTGTGAAAAAAATCATCCATGGGAATATTTTATTCCACTATGATTTTCTGAAGACTGGCCATGTACTCTCCGCAGTTCCTCATTTATATCAGTTCACAGTTTCTGGGCCTATGTTCTAAAGCCAACATCTACTTTTATTTTTATTTTTTTTAATTTTTATTTTTACTTTATTTTGCTTTACAATACTGTATTGGTTTTGCCATACATTGACATGAATCAGCCATGGGTGTACATGAGTTCCCATTCCTGTACCACTCTGACTTGAATTTAACAGAGGATTCCCTAATGAGAGTGGGAAGACACTGAGTTGACAGATTGATGAATGGGGAAATGGGGTTTTCTACACTTGGATTAAGTTGACACCCAGAGTGGTACTTCTCCCCAAGACCACCCACCACTCATATACATAACACACCCCTATGTACTGAACAAGACCTGTGAATGAGAAAAAAAACAAAAAGAAGAAGATTATTCACAAAGGAATTTAATTTTCATCATGAAGATGAGCTTTCTGAGTTTTAAGTTCATAATCCTCTTCTTCTCAAGTTTTAAATAATACTGAAGCTCTTAATTTGCTTGCAAGAAGGGGATCTCTGGTAGCCACTGTGTATTCATAAAATTCAAAATCATATACACATAAATAAAATTCATATGTAAGCATAAAATTCACAGTCACATTATATATTGATATTAATATTTAATTATAATAAAGCATTACTTCCTTCTACCTTTTATGGCAGCTGTTATTATCTTGCCTGATCAATGTACTGATTAATGTATTTGCAGGGCAGGAATAGAGATGCAAATGCAGCAAATGGACTTGTGGACACAGGGAGGGGAAAGGGTGGGACGAACTGTGAGAGCAGCATTGACATAAATGCAATACCACATGCAAAACAGCTAGCTAGCGCGAAGCTGCTGTATAGCGCAGGGAGCTCAGCCAGGTGCTCTGTGATGATCTAGAAGTGTGGGATTGGGGAGTGGGGTGGCAGAGGGGGATGTATNATTAATGTATTTGCGGGGCAGGAATAGAGATGCAAATGTAGCAAATGGACTTGTGGACACAGGGAGGGGAAAGGGTGGGACGAACTGTGAGAGCAGCATTGACATAAATGCACTACCACATGCAAAACAGCTAGCTAGTGCGAAGCTGCTGTATAGCGCAGGGAGCTCAGCGAGGTGCTCTGGGATGATCTAGAAGTGTGGGATTGGGGAGTGGGGTGGCAGAGGGGGATGTATGTATCAGTTCAGTTCAGTTCAGTTCAGTTTAGTTCAGTTCAGTAGCTCGGTCGTGTCTGACTCTTTGCAACCCCACGAATCGCAGCACACCAAGCCTCCCTGTCCATCACCTACTCCCAGAGTTCACTCAAATTCATGTTCATCGAGTCGGCGATGCCATCCAGAAATCTCATCCTCGGTCGTCCCCTTCTCCTCCTGCCCCCAGTCCTTCCCAGCATCAGAGTCTTTTCCAATCAGTCAACTCTTTACATGAGGTGGCCAAAGTATTGGAGTTTCAGCTTTAGCATCAGTCCTTCTAGTGAACACCCAGGACTGATCTTTAGAATGGACTGGTTGGAGCTGATTCATGTTGTACAGAAGAAACTAACACAGCACTGTAAAACAATTATATTCCAATTAAAAATAAAATTCTAAAAAAGCCCAGATGTTAATCTATTAGTTAAAGTCACCAGTAATATTACACTATCTACCAAATTAAGCATTGTTGTTGTTTAGTCACTGTCATGTCCAACTCTTTGTGACCCCATGGACTGCAGCATACTGGGTTTCCCTTTCCTCACTATCTCCCAAGTTCGCTCAAACTCATGTCTGTTGAGTTGGGATGCCATCCAACCATCTCATCCCCTGTCAACCCCTTCACCTCCTGCCTTCAATCTTTCCCAGAATCAGGGTCTTTTCTAATGAGGAACTGACTCAGAATAACTTTTGGAGCTTCAGATTCAGTATCAGTCCTTTCAATGAATATTCAAGGTTGATTTCCTTTAGGTTCAACTAGTTTGATCTCCTTGCTGTCCAAGTGGACACCCAAGAGTCTCCTCCAGCATGCATTCCTCTATTTCCCTCAGTGGAAACTGTGATCCTGTCTTCCCAGTCTCTTCTTTCAACACTTACCTGTGACCCTAATGTTTCTATGAAACTGGACTCTCTGTTCCTTAAATGTGTCCTGTATTCGCAATCTCATTGGAGACTTTGCTTATGCTCTTCACCCTGCCTAAAGTATATTTCCAGTCTTTACTTTTTCTGTGTTCTGAAGCTTATTTAAGTGTTTTCAAATAAATATTTGGGACAGATGACTTTTGGAATTGTGCCTTGGGGAAATACCTGGACTCTTACCCAACTAAAAGATACGTAAATAGTAAAAATTAGAAAAACAAATAAATAAATGAACACCAACCAACCAACCATTTAAAATCACTGTAAATTAAACTAAAGGCATATGATAAATATAAAGTGTGTATTGAAGAAAATTTACTAAATCAATCCTGTAAAATTGTGAGTCTGTGGCATTTGAGCCATGACTCCACTTCCACAATGAATGAGACGGAAGCTACATTCTAAATGGATGACCAAGAATCTCTCCCACAGATTCCATTCAAGGGCAGTAGTGTCTCCCCAAGGGAGGCAGAGCACCAGCATGTCTCACCTCCCCAAATCCATGTTTCAGAGACTAAATTAGAAGCAAGAGCAGCCCAGGGTTGAGAGATTCCCTTTTACATCCAGTACCCCCTCACAGGACAGAACTTCTACACCAGACATAGTAGGCTGAAGACTGGAGCCCCACTAGCCCTCATTTCAGTTCAATTGTGGAGTGGGAGGTTCCATACTCAGAGAAGCAAGATCTGAATAGAGACCAGCACTCCTGACCAGCTCCTGGCTCACAGAACAGGGGTGTCAACCTGAGAGAAGGGGCCCCTAGTCCCTGCACCCAGCTCTGGAGTAGCAGCTCAGAGATTTTCCCAGAGAGAGAAGCAGGCCACCACAATAGGGAGGTCTGAAACTCTCCCCAGGTGAGTCAACTTTTCTAGAAAGTTCCAGCCTAAGGATATTCTCAAAATCAGTGGAGATACGGTGGCAAGCAATTGGGAGCTGGTAGTTCCATGTGAGCAACAAGCTAAATGTAGCCAGCTAATTTATTAGATAAAACTAGTAAGAAAGACAAGAATTCCTTCTGGATCCAGAACAAGTCTGAAAGACTGCTCTCAAAAACTGTGATTCCGCACATATTAAGTAATCAACAATTCATGTTAACATGTNCCAGCTAATTTATTAGATAAAACTAGTAAGAAAGACAAGAATTCCTTCTGGATCCAGAACAAGTCTGAAAGACTGCTCTCAAAAACTGTGATTCCGCACATATTAAGTAATCAACAATTCATGTTAACATGTCCCACGGAAATAATTTCACCAATTTGACCATCATTTTCTATATTTTCCTAAAATTATAATTGCTTGATTTATTTTATTGCATGAATTGTATCTTAAAATCTATAGATCTTTAACTTAAAGAAGACGATATAACAAAGATTATTTGTGCCTTCAAATAATCAAAAATAAATCCTCCAGCTACATGTTAGATATGATAAAAATATCAAAAGTAATCTAGGATGCATTTAGAATGGATCATAAAAAATGAAAATCTGTAAANAGTATATCAGGAAAGAAATCCGAGGACACATAATTTAGCAGTGCCATGTAGGTGTACAATAAAGCCCCCACAGCACAACTAATGACCCCAGCATTCAAACAGGGCTCTGAAAATCAGGTTAGCTTCTGAATAAAACAATAATATAGTCATGTTCCACCAGACCCGATGCAGTTATTCTACAAGTAATTGCAAGCATGCTTACTCTTTCTCCAAAAGAAGATACTGAAGCTCTTTTCCACCTTTAGTTGGTATTCATTATTTTTTTCCTTAAGTCTCAGTATTCTATTTGTAATTTTTTTGCTACTGCTAAGTCGCTTCAGTCATGTATGACTCTTTGCGACGCTATGGACTATAGCCCGCCAAGCTATTTTGACCTTGGAATTCTCCAGGCAAGAGCACTGGAGTGGGTTGTTATGTCCCTCTCCTGTGGTCTTCCCAATCCAGGGATTGCACCCGCATATCTTATGTCTCCTGCCATGGCAGATCAGTAAGTTTATAACTTAAAATACTGAGNTATTTTGACCTTGGAATTCTCCAGGCAAGAGCACTGGAGTGGGTTGTTATGTCCCTCTCCTGTGGTCTTCCCAATCCAGGGATTGCACCCGCATATCTTATGTCTCCTGCCATGGCAGATCAGTAAGTTTATAACTTAAAATACTGAGATATAAGGTTAACTACTATTATCATACTATATTGTTTTGAGTAGGGGAAAGATAAGAGGGAAACTCGCATATATACACATGTCCAGTGTTTAAGCTGCTCCACCTCCATGGTATTTTTTTTTTTTTGGCCAAGCAAACTGTGTGACTTTACATTAACCCTAGCCCCTCATGTTCAAGCACATCCTAGAAAACAGTTTGAAGATTCACAAACAAANAGATATAAGGTTAACTACTATTATCATACTATATTGTTTTGAGTAGGGGAAAGATAAGAGGGAAACTCGCATATATACACACGTCCAGTGTTTAAGCTGCTCCACCTCCATGGTATTTTTTTTTTTTTGGCCAAGCAAACTGTGTAACTTTACATTAACCCTAGCCCCTCATGCTCAAGCACATCCTAGAAAACAGTTTGAAGATTCACAAACAAATACAAATTCCTGAACCGACATTACCAACAGCCTTTGTGGTAATTAGTCTCCTTTTCCTCAAGGTCTTCCCTTGGTGTGCCCTGTGAAATTTCACCAAAACCCTACAATTTTTGGTTTAAACTGAGTAGTCTGACTTCAGCCCTAGAACATCAAAACACTCTAACTGCAGACCCTAGGAAAAGCACTGTCCTAGGTCCTGTCTCCCACTTTGCCTGCATGCTGCCCTGACCTCCCTATGTGACCTCTCAAGGCATGTTAAGTACTTCTTCTAGGACCTGTGAGTAATAAATATCTCTTTCAGTTTCTCTTGTGGTCTTTTGTTGAACCTTGCTTCACCATCTGACACTGACACTGGGGATTTACTTAACATATGTTAATTTAACAAAGCCATAACACATAAACACACAAAAATGTATTCATATCAAAAGAAAGAACTACTGACAACTACTGCAGTTTTTGTTTCTGCAATTCTTCTCATAGTTGGAGTTGTTCTTAATAATTACCTTCCCCCACTAGCCATTCTCTATGTCTTTGTTCCAAGGACCCCATTTAGCTGGGAGGACCCAAGTCTTACTGCCGAGGGCATGAACCACACTGTCTACCTGGGTCATTGTAGCTTCCCCTTGACTTTAATCACAGGATATGGGAATATTAAGTAACAACCCTATAAGATTTTTAACATTTCAGACATACTCTTCATTATCCCCTCCTGCATGGTAACAACCCCAATTCTGTTTCAATTATAAAAATCAGTCATTAATATAGTGACCTGTTTCTTTGCCAATTAATTTACTGACATGGAAAACCCAAAGTATACATGTAGTAGTCTCAACTTTTTGTGAAAGGAACAGGAGTGTGGAAGTATTCCTGACTTGGGGTTAACAACTCTCTGTCACCAGAGCTGGGGCTTCGCTGATAGCTCAGTTGGTAAAGAATCTGTCTGCAATGCAGGAGACTCTGGTTCGATTCCTGGGTTGGGAGGATCCACTGTGACTGGATAGGCTACCCACTCCAGTATTCTTGGGCTTCCCTTGTGGCTCAGCTGCTAAAGAATCTGCCTGCAATGAGGGAGACCTGTGTTCAGTCCCTGGATTGGGACGATCCCCTGGAGAACGGAATGGCTCCCACTCCAGTAATCTTGCCTGGGAAGCCTCATGGACAGAGGAGCCTAGGGGGCTACAATTCATTGCCAGGAGCCAGCAAAGGAGATCCCACCCATGACCAGATCATGCAAAGAGACCTGACAGGCAAGGCGAGTCAGGTCTCAAGGGGTCCTCTAGAATCTGTCTGTTTACTGTCTGCTGTACTATACTCTTCTGACATTGCAGGGGGCTATCCCTGACCATCTTTCTCTGGAAAAAGTTAACTCAGAGCTCCAACTGGTCTCCTGTGTATGAAAGGAATGTCTCAGCTTAAAACCTTCTGGTGACTCTTTAACTTGCCTGATATTTGGAGACTTTTACACCTTGTGATTGTTTATAGCCCCCAACAGAGAGAGGCACAAAGCTTAAAACATCTTAAAGACATAGAGCCTTTTAGAGCTAAGAATTAGTTTGGTGAAGTGTTCCATTGCTGAGTTAATGTTTGCCACCAGGCCTTCATATCCTTTATCTTCTAGGCACCTGGGAAGATATTAATCAATGTAAACGGGATGCAGAAATAGGAATATAGTAGTTTTGATGTTAGCAATATTAGACTTTTGAGTTAATGAATTTTCTCTTTGTTATAAATCACTGTACTCCTCTTTCATTGTTATAAATTGTTGTGTCCTTGCTGTGTAAGAATGTAACTTTATTTAGTGCTTTCTGAGAGTGGCACCAGACTTTGGGAAGAACAACACTTTTAAGGTTTTCTTGTTGACAGACCCTTATCAGAAAAGTGCCATAAAATGTTAATTGGCCNTTGTGGTAATTAGTCTCCTTTTCCTCAAGGTCTTCCCTTGGTGTGCCCTGTGAAATTTCACCAAAACCCTACAATTTTTGGTTTAAACTGAGTAGTCTGACTTCAGCCCTAGAGCATCAAAACACTCTAACTGCAGACCCTAGGAAAAGCACTGTCCTAGGTCCTGTCTCCCACTTTGCCTGCATGCTGCCCTGACCTCCCTATGTGACCTCTCAAGGCATGTTAAGTACTTCCTCTAGGACCTGTGAGTAATAAATATCTCTTTCAATTTCTCTTGTGGTCTTTTGTTGAACCTTGCTTCACCATCTGACACTGACACTGGGGATTTACTTAACATATGTTAATTTAACAAAGCCATAACACATAAACACACAAAAATGTATTCATATCAAAAGAAAGAACTACTGACAACTACTGCAGTTTTTGTTTCTGCAATTCTTCTCATAGTTGGAGTTGTTCTTAATAATTACTTTCCCCTACTAGCCATTCTCTATGTCTTTGTTCCAAGGACCCCAGTTAGCTGGGAGGACCCAAGTCTTACTGCCGAGGGCATGAACCACACTGTCTACCTGGGTCATTGTAGCTTCCCCTTGACTTTAATCACAGGATATGGGAATATTAAGTAACAACCCCATAAGATTTTTAACATTTCAAACATACTCTTCATTATCCCCTCCTGCATGGTAACAACCCCAATTCTGTTTCAATTATAAAAATCAGTCATTAATATAGTGACCTGTTTCTTTGCCAATTAATTTACTGACATGGAAAACCCAAAGTATACATGTAGTAGTCTCAACTTTTTGTGAAAGGAACAGGAGTGTGGAAGTATTCCTGACTTGGGGTTAACAACTCTCTGTCACCAGAGCCGGGGCTTCGCTGATAGCTCAGTTGGTAAAGAATCTGTCTGCAATGCAGGAGACTCTGGTTCGATTCCTGGGTTGGGAGGATCCACTGTGACTGGATAGGCTACCCACTCCAGTATTTTTGGGCTTCCCTTGTGGCACAGCTGCTAAAGAATCTGCCTGCAATGAGAGAGACCTGTGTTCAGTCCCTGGATTGGGAAGATCCCCTGGAGAACGGAATGGCTCCCACTCCAGTAATCTTGCCTGGGAAGCCTCATGGACAGAGGAGCCTAGGGGGCTTCAATTCATTGCCAGGAGCCAGCAAAGGAGATCCCACCCATGACCAGATCATGCAAAGAGACCTGACAGGCAAGGCGAGTCAGGTCTCAAGGGGTCCTCTGTCTAAGCATCTACCCCGAAACTAGAATCTGTCTGTTTACTGTCTGCTATACTATACTCTTCTGACATTGCAGGGGGCTATCCCTGACCATCTTTCTCTGGAAAAAGTTAACTCAGAGCTCCAACTGGTCTCCTGTGTATGAAAGGAATGTCTCAGCTTAAAACCTTCTGGTGACTCTTTAACTTGCCTGATATTTGGAGACTTTTACACCTTGTGATTGTTTATAGCCCCCAACAGAGAGAGGCACAAAGCTTAAAACATCTTAAAGACATAGAGCCTTTTAGAGCTAAGAATTAGTTTGGTGAAGTGTTCCATTGCTGAGTTAATGTTTGCCACCAGGCCTCCATATCCTTTATCTTTTAGGCACCTGGGAAGATATTAATCAGTGTAAACGGGATGCAGAAATAGGAATACAGTGGTTTTGATGTTAGCAATACTAGACTTTTGAGTTAATGAATTTTCTCTTTGTTATAAATCACTGTACTCTTCTTTTATTGTTATAAATTGTTCTATCCTTGCTGTGTAAGAATGTAACTTTATTTAGTGCTTTCTGAGAGTGGCACCAGACTTTGGGAAGAACAACGCTTTTAAGGTTTTCTGGTTGACAGACCCTTATCAGAAAAGTGGCCTTAATTGGCCTTCTGGCCAGAAGATGATGTAAATCACCTAAGACTTGTGTACACAACTAGGTATGCAGAGAGAAAGCCTGGTCTCGATAAGAGTCAGGACTGCTGACACTGCATAATTTTGTATTATCCATTGATCTCTATGTACAATCAAAACTATAAAAGGCCTTTCTGGACAATAGAGGAGGGGCCAGTCACTGAAAAGACTGGTTTCCCCCATGTCAAATCTCTCTCTCTCTCTCCCTCTCCCTCCTCCCTCTCCTTTCCAGGCTGAATTGCCATCTGGGGAATGGAGGCTCACCATGTCTACTTACTTGCCCCGGCTTCTAAGACCCACGCAAGAGGGAGCCCAAGGCGGGGCACCCTCCGCTATTCAAACGGGCGCCGGTGGCCTAATGTAGATGGTGCAAACCTCTTGTCTCGAGGTTTTATTAGTTATCCACATAAACCAAGTTATTTAGAATCTTTTATCCACTAATCTTCTTACTACACTATTCTTTCTTAATCTCTCTTTATATTTCTAAATAAATAAGTTTTTCCTTGCCTACTCCGTATCCCCTTCGAATTACCCTGGATCCACCAGGACTGGACCCCAACAATCCATGGGATTGCAAAAGAGTTGAACATGACTTAGTGACTAAACAACACTTGGACTAATGCTAATGCTGCTCTTACTACCACCAATGATAACAACAATCATAATAACAACACCATCTTTTTCTGTTCTTTCTCTGGCTGTAATATATGACCATACGCACTTGACCTATGATAATATATTTCATGTTTATAACATCAGGGAGACCTGGGTTCAGCCCCTGGATTGGGAAGACCCCCTGGAGAAGGGAAAGGCTACCCACTCCAGTATTTTGTCCTGGAGAATTCCATGGACTATATAGTCCATGGGGTAGCAAAGAGTTGGTCACCATTGAGCTACTTTCACTTTCACTTCATCACCAGAGTCCAACACTGCAGGAATACGAAATGAACATTTTGCCAGTTAATTACTATGTGACTATCTGCGTAAATATATTGCTACTGAGTGGCCATTAAGTGATAGAAACACAACTCAAGATAACTAAGAATCAATTCATAGAATTTATCCAGCCAGGTTGTTTTCTGGAAATAATTTTGATACCAAATTCACTATCAATTCATGTTAAATCAGAAAAGTAGAACTACTAGAAGGAAGTAAAAAGCTGTTTTTGTATTTTTTTTAAGGATGTTGTCATCTTATGTGATGTTGGAGCTTGAAATCTGTAGGGCAGACAGTCAGGAAGGAAAACTTTTTATGTTTCTCTTTTAAATAATTTTAGAATGGGGCATTGCTTCCCCTTTTACCTTCTTAAATGTTCTACATGCAATTGTTTTGTACTCATTTTGTAAATTCACTTTTTTTCCCACCTGGAATAAATCCATTTCAAGAAGATTTGTGTAATTTTTTATAGTTACTTTTTACTTATTTTTTATATACTATTTTCTATTTTTTTCTGTTTTATAAGCTTATCTTGATTTGATTCCCCTTTCATCATCTTTGTTTCTTTCCTCAATTATCCACATATAGTAGCTTTTGCAGTTTCATCCATGTATATCCTGTATTGAAGAAATTATTTAATTTACAACTCCAGACATGTACCCTGTGATGATACAGAGACCAGCACAAATTCAGCCAAAAATCCANTTCTTTCCTCAATTATCCACATATAGTAGCTTTTGCAGTTTCATCCATGTATATCCTGTATTGAAGAAATTATTTAATTTACAACTCCAGACATGTACCCTGTGATGATACAGAGACCAGCACAAATTCAGCCAAAAATCCAGCAGATCAGCTCATATAGTTTTCTTTGCTCTTTCCAGCATTATTTTTTTGTTCTGTGCTTTGATTTGGTTTTTCAGGGTAGGTGGGAGACTTTCATCTGTATGTAAACACATCCTCAGACAAGCAGTACATCTTATAGTGTTTCATGTGAAATCTCATGAAATTTCACTTCGTAAGCTGGGGAGTTTAACCATCACCCGCCTCAGAGAGGAAGCTGGCCTCTTGACTTGCTCTCTCGTCAGGTACTTTTACCTGGCCTGAGGGTTAAGTCAGAGGTGACACTGTTATATAAAATGCCTTATCAAATGCTTCAAAGACTTTGTAAAATACGATTTAGAACTTACTAGGTCACAGGTGAACTTTCAAGAGAGTTATATATGTTTAAGCCATCTTAAAACTGTTTATGAAGAATATCCAGAGTCTGAAAAAAAGAAAGTAGTGTTATTTCAAAGTATTTGCTTACTGAGCAAAGTAGAAAGCTAGGATGTTGATGTAAAGAAAGAATGACTAAAAAATTAAGCTTAAAAGACAGGAGGATACATTGATACTATAAGCAGGGATGAAATGTCAGACCAAGTTTATCTCACTTTCATTATATTCCTTTGAGGATATGTATCAAAATCCCAATGAATACAACAGTGAACAAAATAGTAAGCATTGTTTCTGTAGCACTTACCATGTGTCAGAATTTTAAGTTAAATTATTAAAGTAAATTATAATCTAATCTTCATTTTATTGATTAGGTGTCATTACTATTATCTCTTATTAGTCTTTGGTAAATTCGAGAAATTATAAATTCCATACATTTGACAAAATAAGGGATCAAATCACAAGTTCAAGATCACACAGCTAATAATTTAATACAACTAGAGGCTGAATACAGAGTGCTGACAATATTAATACTTTTATCTGTAAAGGCAGCAGCTGCTGCTGCTAAGTCACTTCAGTTGTGTCTGACTCTGCGACCCCAGAGATGGCAGCCTACCAGGCTCCCTTGTCCCTGGGATTCTCCAGGCAAGAACACTGGAGTGAGTTGCCATTTCCTTTTCCAATGCACAAAAGTGAAAAGTGAAAGTGAAGTCGTTCAGTCATGTCTGACTCTTACCAACCCCATGGACGACAGCCCACCAGGCTCCCCTGTCCATGGGATTTTCCAGGCTAGAGTATTGAAGTGGGGTGCCATTGCCTTCTCCGTATAAAGGCAGAAAGAGGTGAAATACCATTTTCTTGAAAGAGACACTCATTTTCCTCATTCATGTATATGTTGCACACATAATGGGCAGGTTGGCCAATATCAAGACCAAATAGAGTAGCAAGAGTAAGGGACCAAATATGAAATAAGACTAATACAGAAGTCTAGAATCCAACAGCTCTAATAAGTCAATTTCCTATTCTAATCCTCTGCAGTGCGTGTGTGTGTGTGTGTGTGTGTGCGTGTGCGTGTACGTGTGTGTGTGTTAGTCACTCACAGTATGTGTATGTGTTAGTCCAACTCTTTGTGACCCCAATGGGCAGTAGCCCACCAGGATCCTCTGTCCACGGAATTCTCCAGGCAAGAATATTTGAGTGGGTTGCCATCCTCTTATCAGGGGATCTTCCCAACCCAGGGATTGAACCCAGGTCTCCACATTGCAGGCAGATTCTCTACTGTTTGAACTACCCTGGTTCCTCTATTACAATCTCAATGTTTTAGGAAGAGGCCAAGTACAAAGCAAAAATATGGAGTAAAACTGATAAGATTGTAAATAGGGATAAAATGTCA
>SJYW01042533.1:602671-617103 GCA_006410735.1 Raphicerus campestris | reverse complement strand
GCTCAGAGCTTTTGTGTAATAAAGTTTTATTAAAGTATAAAGGAGATAGAGAAAGCTTCTGACATAGGCATCAGAAGGGGGTAGAAAGAGTACCCCCCTGCTAGTCTTTAGCTGGATGTTATATAGTCACCAGCAGTCTGTTAATGAAAGAAAGGAATGTCTCAAAACTTAGAATGGCACCAGGCCCCTCACCCATAAGATGTGTTTTGGGATAACTTTGGCTCTAAATGGGTTATCTTGGGCCATAAAATGATTAACTTGAATCTTAAAGAAGGGCAGATCACCATACAAATAGTTTCATTTACATAGATTAGAGGAATAATATCAGAGTATAACATATTGGTTTATCAAGTAGGTTCTGAGCCCAAAAGGCAAACCGACTTGAAGACAGAGTTTGGGGTAAATGCATAGTACATTAGCATAGCTTAAGATAAACATTTCCATAAGAAAAAGGCAATGGTTAACTTCAAGTGAAACCAGGTGTCATTATGGCCACACAGAATTTTAAGAGAAACCTCTGTTTAAATTTGCATAGAGAAGAAAAAAATATCGCTAAGTTTGTTTCCTCCTGCCGCTTAAGAGAGAGAAAATGTCTGACACTTGCAGGTTATTTCCTCCGTTTGGAGACCCCTGGCCTTTCTGTCTGTTACCCTCTCAGATCTTTGTTGGCAAAGTAACGTCTCTGCTTTTTAATATGCTGTCTAGGTTGGTCATAACTTTCCTTCCAAGGTGTAAGCATCTTTTAATTTCATGGCTGCAATCACCATCTGCAGTGATTTTGGAGCCCAGGAAAAATAAAGTCAGCCATTGTTTCCACTGTTTCCCCATCTGTTTGCCATGAAGTGATGGGATCAGATGCCATGATCTTAGTTTTCTGAATGTTGAGCTTTAAGCCAACTTTTTCACTTTCTTCTTTCACTTTCATCAAGAGACTTTTTAGTTCCTCTTCACTTTCTGCTATAAGGGTGGTGTCATCTGCATATCTGAGGTTGTTGATATTTCTCTCAGCAATCTTGATTCCAGCTTGTGCTTCCTACAGCCCAGTGTTTCTCATGATGTACTCTGCATAGAAGTTAAATAAACAGGGTGGCAATATACAGTGTTGGCATACTCCTTTTCCTATTTGGAACCATTCTATTATTCCATGTCCAGTTCTAACTGTTGCTTCCTGACCTGCATATAGATTTCTCAAGAGGCAGGTCAGGTGCTCTGGTATTCCCATCTCTTTCAGAATTTTCCACAGTTTATTGTGATCCATGCAGTCAAAGGCTTTGGCATAGTCAATAAAGCAGAAATAGATGTTTTTCTGGAACTCTATTGCTTTTTTGATGATCCAGCAGATGTTAGCAATTTGATCTCTGGTTCTTCTGCCTTTTCTAAAACCAGCTTAAACAGCTGGGTGTTCACATATTGCTGAAGCCTGGCTTGGAGAATTTTGAGCATTACTTTACTATGATGTGAGATGAGTGCAATTGTATGATAGTTTGAGCATTCTTTGGCATTGCCTTTCTTTGGGATTTGAATGAAAACTGACCTTTTCCAGTCCTGTGGCCACTGCTGAGTTTTCCAAATTTGCTGTCATATTGAATGCAACACTTTCACAGCATCATCTTTCAGGATTTGAAATAGGTCAACTAGAATTCCGTCACCTCCACTAGCTTTATTCATAGTGATGCTTTCTAAGGCCCACTTGACATCACATTCCAGGATGTCTGGCTCTAAGTGAGTGATCACATCATTGTGATTATCTGGGTTGTGAAGATCTTTTTTGTACAGTTCTCCTGTGTATTCTTGCCACCTCTTCTTATTATCTTCTGCTTCTGTTAGGTCCCTACCATTTCTGTCCTTTATCTGATTTTGGTACTGACCATTTGGTGATTACCATGCTATCTCTTGGGTTTTTGAAAAAGAGTGTTTGCTATGACCAATATGTTCTCTTGAGAAAGCTCTGTTAGCATTTACCATACTTCTTTTTCTATTCCAAGGTCAAACTTCCTTGTTATTCTGTGTATCTCTTGGCTTCCTGGGCTTCCCAGGTGGCACAGTGGTAAAGAATCCACCTTTCAATGTAGAAGCCACAGGAGAGCCAGATTTGATCCCTGCGTCAGGAAGATCGCCTGAACTAGATAATGGCAACCCACTCCAGAATTCTTCCCTGGAAAATTCCATGAACAGAGGAGCCTAGTGGACTACAGTCCATAAGGTCACAGAGAGTCGAACACGACTGCAAGACAGCTGAGCATGCATGGCTTCCTACTTTTGCATTCTAATCCCCTATGATGAAAAGGACATCTTTTTTGGTGTTAGCTCTAGAAGGTGTTGTAGGTCTTCATAGAACAGGTCAACTTCAGCTTCTTTGGCATCAATGATTGGGGCATAAACTTGGATTACAGTGTTACTGAATGGTTGGCCTTGGAAATGAACTGAGATAATTCTGTTGTTCTTGAGATTGCACTATCCCAGTAGTGTATTTTGGACTCTCTTGTTGACTGTGAGGGCTTCACCATGTCTTCTAAGTGATTCTTGCCCACATTAGTAGATATAATGGTCATCTGAATTAAATTCATCCATTCCTGTCCTTTTTAGTTCACGATTCCTAAGATGTTCTTGTTCACTCTTACCGTCTTCTGCTTGACCATGTCCACAATTTACCTTCATTCATGGACCTAACATTCCAGGTTCCTATGCAATACTGCTCTTCATAGCATCAGACTTTACTTTCACTATCAGACTGAGCATCATTTCTGCTTTGGCCCAGTCATTCCATTCATTCTGGAAAGTGAAAAGTGAAAGTGAAGTTGCTCAGTTGTGTACAGCTCTTTGCGACCCTGTGGACTGCAGCCTACCAGGCTCCTCCGTCCATGGGATTTTCCAGGCAAGAGTACTGGAGTAGGCTACCATTCCCTTCTAGAGCTATTAGTAATTACCCTCTGCTCTTCTCCATAGCAGATTGGACACCTTCTGACTTAGGGGGCTCACCTTCCAGTGTCATATCTTTTTGCCTTTTCATACTGTTCATAGGGTTCATAGCAAGAATACTCGAGTGGGTTGCCATTTCTTCCTTAAGGGAGCCACGTTTTGTCAGAACTCTTCACTGCCACCCACCCATCTTTGGTGACTCTATACAGGATGGCTGATAGATTCATTGAGTTATGCAAGCCCCTTTGCCATGACAAGGCTGTGATCCATGAAGGGAATTAGATATTAAAGAATGCTAAAATTCTATTATTTGTAATACATAGGCAAGAAATTAAATGGCAGTGATCAAGCTTATAGCATTGAGACTTTGGGCCACAGGTCTCTGTCCAGACAGTATTTGCCCACTCGCTGTATAGGGAAAATGTATCTTGAGGGTTAAATGAAAATTGTACCCTGTATTTACATTAAGTTGCAATGTTTGTTTAGATATTAAGTTTAGTACAGGTTGGAGATAACATGTTTAAGTGGATTTCAAACAAATCCTTTTTGCTTTGTTTCAAGCCCAGATTAGGAAGATATTAAGTACATAGTATATCGGGAGACTTTTCTGGCTAAGATGAATTTTTTTCTCTTACTGTATATACTGGGTTGAACCACATGAAACTGGTGTTTTTGTATTTCCAAAATGATCAATTATTGGCAATTTCACACAGTTCCACTTAATAAAATGAGGTTTTAGTAACTGCTGGTTTAAAAAAATTGTTTCAAAAACATAGAGAAATTAATGTAACTGTGTAATAGTATTGTATACACCACACATATTTTGCTAGTCTTCCTTCATGTGAGTATAAGGACCATGGAGCATACAGCTCTGGGCTTGGGTGGGAGATTTGGGGGTGGGTACCATCTGTCAGTTCAATTCAATCACTCAGTCATATCTGACTCTCTGCGACCCCATGGACTGCAGCATGCCAGGCTTCCCTATCCATCATCAACTTCCGGAGTTTACTCAAACTCATGTCCGTTGAGTCTGTGATACCATCCAACCATCTCAACCTCTGTTGGCCCCTTCTCCCACTTTCAGTCTTTCTGGTACCATCCATATATATGTGGTGGCACCCCCTGGAGTAAGCACTGGACAGAATTATACTTGCAATGTTCTCAACACTTAGTTCTTTTAAAAGCAATAAAAACATCACAGAGTTGAAACATCCCTTACTTTTCCTTAATCCTATCCCTCCTTCTCCAAAGTGGAAAATAATTCTAAAGTTGATATATATCTGTCTTGTTACTGGTTTATACCTTTTTTTAAAAAGACAATGTAGAGAAATACCTCATTATTTATATTAATTATTATTAATAACCAAAATTTCTTTAATGTTATAGTAGTGTTTGTAACTCTTATTATCATATGATTATTATTAAAACTTATGACCCACCTGAGTTAACAGAAAATTTAAGATGAAGTGTTAAGAGCAAACTGGTTCCTGGCATACCAGTGTGACTTGGGTACCTAATTCAAAACATAAATTGCTATATTCCACTTCCCACTCCCATAAACTAAAGACTCAATGCCAGAGAAGCTCTCTGGGTGATTCTCACACTCAACAAAGTTTAGGAATCCGTGATCTGAGAATAAATAGGCAAGTGAATGTATGCTATCTAATTCCATACTTCTCTTATGGCTTGAATATGTGGTAAATATATCCATAATCATAGTTAGGATGAAACAGATGAATAATTTTAGTTTCGTTTTTTTCCCCCAAGAAAATCTAGTGTGTCACTCATTGAAATATATGTCATCAATTTATGTACCACTTTAGAAAAGAAAAACTACCAATGAAATATTTCAATTTTTAAAATATTTTCTTTTATATTAATTTTTTTTATAGTTATTGGAACAGCATGTCTACACATCCTGACATAGAAAACATGTAATCTATTCTCATGATCTTTAACCCTTTAGCACTTTTACCATTAATGGAATAATTTTGAGGCATGTCAGAATTTGTCAGAATTTGTCAGAATTTCCTATGGGGTAAGACTTCACCCTCATATTTGTATCACTTAAATCATTTGCTATCGAACATCATGTAGGTTCAGCTCAAAGTTAGAAGTCTCACAAACCAATATTTGATAAATTAATAGCAGTCATATTTAATACCAGAAACACAGAACTTAGTCATTCTAAAATCTCAGGATTTTGAAATTTCTTGCATTTATTTAAGGGTTTTCCCAGGCAGCTTTTTTTTTTTTTTTTTGCACTTGATTGTGATAGTGGTATGTAATACCGGGTAGGCTCCTTGTAAAGTAGCCTCAATCCTCCGCTACTCCCCACATACACAAGCCTTACGGTGTGATGTTGCGCCTCCTGCCTTCAGGGGAAAGAGTCTGCTTCCTCCCACGTACCTGCCTTGGCCTTGGGCTAACAGAAAGTGGTGGAAGTGCCACAGATCACTTGTGAGTCTTGCTTTCGAGAGGCTATGTGCATTTCTCCCTTTTCTCTTTGGAGAGTTGCCCCTACCATGTGAACAAGCCCCACCTAGTCTGCTGGAAGAGACTCACGTGCACCCGATTTTATTCCTCCAGTGGCAAATATTTGCTTCACATTGATGTCCTGCTTGTTTCATTTCTGAGCATTTCTAGGTAAAAAAGATTTCATTTTAAAGCAGAAACAGAACGTCATTTTTTTGAAGCTATTGAAAAGGCAATTAAGTTCGATACATGAGCCATTAACAGTATACATAACTCAAAATGGTGACAACATGAACGCCCATGATGAGCTTATGTGTGTCTAGCCATGAATATATTGTGGCTGAGAGTGTTTCCAAGATGCTTCAGATTTCAGGGATAGAAAAATAGATGCAAAAAGTTCACTCTAGGTAAATCTGAATATAAAGAATAAAATACTTTTAAAAAAACTTGGCATCTGGTTTGAAAGTGCTGAAGACATTGGATTTTATGGAAGCTTTCCTTTCACAAGGATTGAATAGTAAGCCTGATTTTGACTACAACATTTAAGGATAAGCCATTTCACAAAACTAAGCTGAAAAAGAATTGACAAGAAATGGACTAGATTTGGAAGCTGGGCAGAGGTACCAGCCCAAAGAAATCAAATCTTTGCTGATTTGTCACCTCCTTGGAAAGGGCATCAGTGACCTTTTAACCCAAATAGTAACCTCTATCCTCTTATTCTTCATAGCACTGACTGTCATTGATTTTATTATACACACAGGTTGATTTCTTCCAGTAACTTTATTGCTGTATTCCTACAACCTAGATAAGTGACATACAGTAGTCACTCAGTGATTTTACTGAATAAATGAATTAATGATTGAGAAGCATATCTAAGCTCTGTCTAGTTCACATATGTGCACTGTACACACATTTGTCTCAAGTGGTTGTAGTAAAATAATTATGTTTGTGCCTTAAAAAAAAAAAAAAACTTTCATGGGACTTTGTAACTATTGGGATCACTCATACTGAAGGAAGAAATTAGCAAGAACTTTGGGGAAGGGTACTGTGGGCAGAGGTGGTGTATGTGTGTCTTGTGTGTATGTGTGAGAAGGAGGAAGGCATATTTCCAAAGCAGATACCGCTGAAATGCATCCAACATGCTGAGTGAGGCACCAAAGGCAAGAGTCTAAAAAAGTGTACTGGCACCCTAGGCCTCAAGGAGGTGATGACTGAGGCTTGAAGATAAGGTAAGATGCACATTTCAGAGAAGGATTTTCCTCAAGAATTATGTGCAAAAGCAAAGGAAGCACTATTAGAGAGCATCAGACATGTTCTTAGTCATGGTACATGATTCTTTAACTCTATTGTTAAATATTTGGTTGAGGATTTTTTTTTTATTTTAATTTTGGCTGTTGTAGAATTCCTTGCAGCACACAGACCTTCTCTAGATGCTGTGTGGTTGAGGATTTTTGCATCTATGTTTATCTGAAATATTGGCCTTTAATTTTCTTTTCTTGTAGTGTTCTTGTATGATGGTGGCATCAAGCTAATGCTGGATGTGTAAAATAAGTTTGGAAATGTTCCTTCCTCTTTTGAAAAGAGTTAATATTGATTTTTAAAAAATATTTGGTAGAATTATATTCACCATTAAAGCCATCTGTTCCTAGATTCATTTTTTTTTCTTTTTTAACTTGGGAGGTCTTGATTACTGATTGAAACTCTTTTGCTGTCGTTAAGTCACTCAGTCATGTCCAACTCTTTGTGACCCCTTGGACTGAAGCATGCCAGGCTTCCCTGCCCTTCACCATCTCCTGGAGCTTACTCAAACTCATGTCCATTGAGTTAGTGATGCCGTCCAACCATCTCATCTGTCGTCCCCTTCTCCTCCTGCCTTCAATCTTTCCCAGCATCAGGGTCTTTTCTAATGAGTTAGTTCTTTGCATCAGGTGGCCCAAGAATTGGAACTTCAGCATCAGTCCTTCCAATGAATATTCAGGATTCATGTCCTTTAGGACCGACTAGTTTGATCTCCTTGCACTCCAAAGGAATCTCAAGAGTCTTCTCCAGCAATACAGTCCAGCTCTCTTTATAGTCCAACTCTCATATCCATATGTGACTACTGAAAAAACCATAGCTCTAACTATATGGATGTTTGTTGGCAAAGTAATGTCTCTGCTTTTAATACACTGTCCAGTTTGTCATAGCTTTTCTTCCAAGGAGCAAGTGTCTTAATTTCATGATTGTAGTCACCATCTGCTGTGATTTTGGAGCCCAAGAAAATGAAGTCTCTCCTGTTTCCACTGTCTCTCCATCTATTTACCATGAAATGATGGGACTGGGTGCCATGCTGTTTTTTTTGTTTTTTGAATGCTGAGTTTTAAGCCAGCTTTTTCACTCTCCTCAAGAGGCTCTTTAGTTCCTCTTCTCTTTTTGCTGTAACGGCGGTGTCATCTGAGGTTATTGATACTTTATCTGGCAACCTTGCTTCCAGATTGTGTTTCATCCAGGCCAGGATTTCACATGATGTATACTGCATATAAATTAAATAAACAGGGTGACAATATACAGCTTTGATGTACTCCTTTCCCAGTTTGGAACCAGTCTGTTGTTCATGTCACGTTCAAACTTGCTTCCTGATGTTCTTACAGGTTATAAAGGAGACAGATGAGGTGGTCTTGTATCCTATCTCCTGTAGAATTTTTCACAATTTGTTGCGATCCACACAGTCAAAGGCTTTAGCATAGTCAATGAAGCAGAAGTAGATGTTTTTCTGGAATTCTCTTGCTTCTTCTATCATCCAAAGGATTTTGGCAATTTGGCCTTTGGTTCCTCTGCCTTTTCTGAATCCAACTTGGATATCTGGAAGTTCTTGGTTGACGTACTTTTGAAGCCTAGCTTGGAGAATTTTAAGCATTACTTTACTAGCATGAGATGAGTGCAATTGTGTGGTAGTTAAAATATCCTTTCACTGTCTGTCTTTGGGATTGGGATGAAAACTGACCTTTTCCAATCCTATGGCCATTGCTGAGTTTTCCAAATTTACTGACATATTGGTTGCAGTGCTTTCACAGCATCATCTTTTAAGGTTTGAAATAGTTCAACTGAAATTCCATCACCCACTAGTTTTGATCATAGTGATGCTTCCTAAGGCCCACTTGACTTCACACTCCAGGATGCCTGTCTAGGTGAGTGATCACACCATTGTGGTTATCTGGGTCATTAAGATCTTTTTTGTACAGTTCTGCTGTGTATTCTTGCCACATCTTCTTAATATCTTCTGCTTCTGTTAGGTCCATACATTTTCTATCCTTTATTGCACCCATGTTGCAGTAAATGTTCCCTTGGTATCTCTGATTTTTTTGAAGAGATCTCTAGTCTTTCCCATTATATTGCTTTCCTCTGTATCTTTGCATTGTTCAGTCAGGAATGCTTTCTTATCTCTCTTTGCTATTCTTTGCAATATCTGCATTCTGATAGGTATATCTTTCCTTTTCTCCTTTGTCTTTAGCTTCTCTTCTTTTCTCAGCTATTTGTAAGTCCTCCTCTGACAACCATTTTGCCTTTTTGCATCTCTTTTTCTTGGGGATGATTTTGATCACCGCCTTCTTTACAATGTTATGATCCTCCATCCACAGTTCTTCAGGCACTCTGTCAGATCTAATCCCTTGAATCTATTTCTCACTTCCACTGTATAATTGTAAGGGAAGTTATTTAGGTCATACCTGATTGGCCCAGTGGTTTTCCCCACTTCCTTCAATTTAAGTCTGAATTTGACAATAAGGAGTTCATGTTCTGAGCTACAGTCAGCTCCTAGTCTTATTTTTGCTGACTGCATAGCTTCTCCATCTTCCGCTACAAAGAATATAATCAGTCTGATTTCAATATTGACCATCTGGTGATGTCCATGTGTAGAGTCTTCTCTTGTGTTGCTGATAGAGGGTGTTTACTATGACTGGTACATTCTCTTGGCAAAACTCTGTTATACTTTGCTCTGCTTCATTTTGTACTCCAAGGCCAATGTGACTATTACTGTTCCTTTTCCTGGGTCCCGGTGCACAAAATGTTTTATTGTGCCCTCTGCAAGTCTGTTTCTCCAGTCCTGTGGAGGTTCTATAATCAAATCCCACTGGCATTCCAAGTCAAATTCCCTGTGGGTTCTCAGTTCCTTTCCTGGATCCCCAGATTGGGAAATCTGTGGTGCAGTCTAGAACCTCTGGAGCAATGTGAGAACTTCTTTTGTATAATTGTTCTCCAGTTTGCGGGTTGTCTGCTCAGTGACTCTATAGTGTGGCTAATGGTGACCTCCTCCAAGAGGCCTTCCACCACACACCACACCTCCCAGTCTTCTGCACCCAGAACCCCTGTCCTCAGACTCTTTACTAGTAATTAATTTGTTCAGATTTTCTTATTGCTATGGTCTGAAATTCCCAAAACCATATTAAATAATTTATAGTTTTATATCATAAAAAGAATAATATTTTTTATTTGTATTTTTATTTATTGAGGTGAAATTTACTAAGATGAAATTAACCATTTCAGAGTGTAAAATTTAGTGTTATTTAGTATATTTGCAATGTTGTGCAACTAACATTTCCTATCTAGTTCCAAACATTTTCATTACCCTAAAAAAAAAACCTGTAGCCTCTTATAGCCTCTCCTTTCCTTCCCCTGTCTAGTGCCTGACAATCACCAACTTGCTTTCTGCCTCTACGGATTGACCTCTTCAACCTGTTTTGTATCTAGCCTTTTTTTCTTAGCCTGATGCTTTAGAGGTTCATACATGTTATAGTGTATATGTTGGTACTTTATAAACTTTTATGGTCAGAAATATTCCATTGCATGAATATATCACATTTTATTTTTCACTTCATCCATTGATGAACATTTGACTAGTTTCCAGTTTTGGGATTCCATGAATAATTCTGCTATGATTCTTTGTGTACAAGTGTCTTTTTACATGCCTATTTGATACTCATATTTTAAAATCCTTTCCTACTCCAGATTCATAAGCATATTGTCTGATAATATATTCCAGTATACTTATGGTATATACAGTTCTTGTAATATGTCGGTTTTTCATTAAACTGAAATTATTTTTGTTCTAAATGATGGCATAGGGATTTAATTTTAATTTTTAAAGAAATTGATAGGCAATTATATCAACCTTGTTTTTGAATACTTGTCCTTTTCTACTGATTATTTCTTACATTCTGATATAGGGTTCTGTTCTGTTCTATCATTTTTTTTTCAAATGCAAAACTATTATCCTTTTACTTGGAAGAAATTATGTATTTTATTTTTCTTCACTTTGAATAATTTTTCAATATTTAATGCACATGCTAAATTTTGCATTTGTATCAAGATGATGGAAAATTTCACTACATTCTTTTTCAAACATATGAAGAACTGTTTATTTCCTTAGTGTCTGTCAATCTCATTTTGTTTTTAAGTACTAGATTGTGATTAAAATAAATTTTCTTTTTAAAATAAATTCTTACACATCGAATTACTGGTTATGAATCTTAACCAAATTCTTTTACCATCCTTCTATGAATCACTTCTATCCCTTCTTGAAAAATGTCCACAAGCTTTGCTCTTTAGAATTAATAAATTTGCGGTAAATTTTCTATGTCCTCTTACCTAAAAATAATGCTTTTTTTCTGGGTATACAATTCTATTTTAAAAGCTGTTTTCTCTTAGAATTTTAAGCTTTGGCTCTTTGTCTTCCTGTTTCCAGTGTTGTCAATAGCAGCTTTGTGGGCCATATAATTGTAATTTTTAAAATGTAATCTTTTATTCCCCCATTCTTTCGGAGGCTTTTTAGTATTTTGTCTTCATACTTGTTCTGTTTTTAAGTGTGAGTTTTGTTTTTGTAGTATTTGTCTTTTTACTCCTAAAATGCAGGCCCTTCTAGTTTTAAGAGTTGTATTTTTCTTTACCACTAAGAAATTGTCTGCTGTTTTTTATTTTTATTTTTTTTTTAATTTTCCTCTCTACTTTCTTGTCCTGTAAACCTTATCAAGTAGATATTGGAACTTTTAAAGAAGACATCACAAAACAGTGACTAAGAAGATAAACACAGGTTACAGACCAAGTTTGTCTAATCTGAACAGTGTTTTGAAAATAATTGATTCAGATATTTTTAAATTGATAGATTTCACCTAAGTATACAAATTTCTTGCATTTTTGGCAATTTGGAAGATCTGACAAACTGAATTTTCGTTCCTAAGTGAAAGTAATTGGCAAGAAATAACGGCCTCCACTCAGAGGGGATGCGCGCACTCCAGATTGTCCTTGTCATTTTTGCTCCTCTTTGTCTTCTTGATTTCAAGCTCTAGTTTCAGCTTCTATGCATCATCATCCTTGTGGCTACTTTTATTTAAGTGGAGAGAGAGAGAAACTCTCTATTTGTCCATCTTTCAAAGTAGGCATAAGAAATTACAAGGAGTTTCAAGAAAATTAAAGATTATTTCTTAGTAGAAGTAAAGAGCTTTCCTACATATTTTTAGTGTTAACCAATAAATGTCTTTTGAACAAATACAATATAAAGTGCCATTTTTCATATATATACATATATGTATGTATATAAACTAAGAGTTATAACAGATATGTGGAAAGGTTCCTGATGAAAAACTCAATGAACTGAAATATGGGCTAAACTTTTTACAGGCTTATTTTGGAATACAAATGCATAGATATAAAGCAAGTGATTTTGCCATGATATGTTACCATGAATTAGGTTAAAAATTGCCCAAATGGCATTTTTATTGCAGCTGGTAGTTTTATAAAAGACTATCTGTTGAAGGCAATAGAAATTATATGTCCTGAACCAAAACAAGCACTGAAAACATAAGACAAACTGGAAATACGGCTACAAATTTACAGCCTGTGTTGGAAGAAAAAAAGTTAAGTCATTTATGGATTTGTTTCTTCTAGCTGATGATTTCACAACTATATATAATGTTAACTATTTAGATATATTTATTCATCACCAGTAAAAACTTTTTGTATGACTGAATAACATTTGGAGATGATGCCTATGAGGGTCATAGAATTACTGTGTTGAGAAAAATTTAATGTAAATTGGTCAAATAAGTGTGTATATATAGATGGTGTTGAGTGGTGATCTGTGCTAGATTTTTAAATAAACTTAAATAAAAGTACTAACATTTGCAGAGACATAGGACTTACAACTTTGGATTCCTTTATTATTCGGAAATAGTTTACAAAAAAAAAGAGCTGAACATATGATATGCATAAATTCCTCTTCTTAAAAATTTTAAGAATCCTTTTAATCACAGAATAGAAGCCAGGCTCTCACCAGGCCCTACAGGCTTCACAACTGGTACAATTCCCACATGCACTCATGTCTCGGGCCTTGTATCCTAGTGTTTTCCCCCTCGCTTAACCCACTGCAAGAATCTTAAGGGTCACTTATATTTTAGCCTCAGAGCCTTTGTACCTACTGTTCCTTCTGCCTCCAGAAGCCTTCTATAAATAGCTACGGGCTTGTTCCTCCACCTCTTTGAGCTATTCCCCGAAGTGTTGCCTTCTCTGTAATGTCTTCCCTGGTTAGAGTATGTAACACTCCATCTCCTACCTTTTGCCACCTGGCAACACACACATAGTATCACTTTTCTGCTTTTTCTCCATAGCCACACAGTCTTATACCCTATATATTTTATTTTCTATTCCTCCACCCCAGTACACTTACACCCACATGCATACTTAGAAAGTAATCTCCACATGGACAGGGAATATTGTTCTTAAGCTTTGTTTCTTTCTTTCTTTGTCATTCATTCCCAGAAGTTAGAAGAGTGCTGCTAAGTCGCTTCAGTCGTGTCCGACTCTGTGTGACCCCATAGACGGCAGCCCACCTGGCTTCCCCGTCCCTGGGATTTTCCAGGCAAGAACACTGGAGTGGGTTGCCATTTCCTTCTCCAATGCATGAAAGTGACAAGTTAAAGTGAAGCCGCTCAGTCACGTCTGACCCTCAGCGACCCCATGGAGTGCAATCTTCCAGGCTCCTCTGTCCATGGGATTTTCCAGGCAAGAGTACTGGAGTGGGGTGCCATTGGAAGAGTGAGTAGAACATAAAAGGTGCTCAATAACTATTTATTGTGTTACTAAATGAGCCAAGTAGATTGGTTATTTTTTGACTTTAAACCTTAGTCAACTCAAGATCTTGCCTATTTGACTGGATACACAATGTAGCCTGGAAGTTATTTGACTGAGCAAGGATATAGAGACCTAGACATTCTTGAACTATTAGAAGAAATTAACATATTTACGTCACTCAGAGCAAAATCCCCACCTCTTTTCACCAGCAAATGTTGAATTAAGGAACTTATCTTTTCACTTGACATTAACACACATAGTTAAGTATTATTCACAGTGTGATTTCTCTGCAAATGTATGCACATGTATTAACCTAAATGTATACGTTGATTTGTTTGTCCCAAATGTATAATTGAGAAGCTCATGTGGTCCTTTTTTCTGTGTTAATGTTTATTTTCCGGGGACATGACTTTCTGAAATATTTTTCCGAAACTAGACTATTTGTGAATTCAATTACAAAATATCTGATTTAAACCATTATGAGTAGAACTATCAGACAGAGGATGAGATGGCTGGATGGCATCACCGACTCAATGGACATGAGTTTGAGTGAACTCCAGGAACTGGTGATGGACAGGGAGGCCTGGCGTGCTGCAATTCATGGGGTCACAAAGAGTTGGACATGACTGAGCGACTGAACTGAACTGATCGTCATTGAGTTTGCCTTTCTTAATTATAACTGGCAGTTTCAGTAAAGTCAAGAATAGAAGCTATTGAATTGTGTTGCTGTTTGGTAGTGTGTACCAAGTATGACAGTATCAATATATCAGAATTATGTAAATATTTGAGAATTAGTGATTATAAGATTATTACAAAAATTCTCTTCATGTTTTTGATAATTAGTGACATGAACATATTGCTCTTAGGTGAGAATTCAAACCCCATTTCTCTGTTACATATTTATTCTCCAAGAAACAAAACTCATTATTGACATTTTT
>SJYW01042533.1:558190-592040 GCA_006410735.1 Raphicerus campestris | reverse complement strand
CTTAGAAAGTAATCTCCACATGGACAGGGAATATTGTTCTTAAGCTTTGTTTCTTTCTTTCTTTGTCATTCATTCCCAGAAGTTAGAAGAGTGCTGCTAAGTCGCTTCAGTCGTGTCCGACTCTGTGTGACCCCATAGACGGCAGCCCACCTGGCTTCCCCGTCCCTGGGATTTTCCAGGCAAGAACACTGGAGTGGGTTGCCATTTCCTTCTCCAATGCATGAAAGTGACAAGTTAAAGTGAAGCCGCTCAGTCACGTCTGACCCTCAGCGACCCCATGGAGTGCAATCTTCCAGGCTCCTCTGTCCATGGGATTTTCCAGGCAAGAGTACTGGAGTGGGGTGCCATTGGAAGAGTGAGTAGAACATAAAAGGTGCTCAATAACTATTTATTGTGTTACTAAATGAGCCAAGTAGATTGGTTATTTTTTGACTTTAAACCTTAGTCAACTCAAGATCTTGCCTATTTGACTGGATACACAATGTAGCCTGGAAGTTATTTGACTGAGCAAGGATATACAGACCTAGACATTCTTGAACTATTAGAAGAAATTAACATATTTACGTCACTCAGAGCAAAATCCCCACCTCTTTTCACCAGCAAATGTTGAATTAAGGAACTTATCTTTTCACTTGACATTAACACACATAGTTAAGTATTATTCACAGTGTGATTTCTGTGCAAATGTATGCACATGTATTAACCTAAGTGTATACATTGATTTGTTTGTCCCAAATGTATAATTGAGAAGCTCATGTGGTCCTTTTTTCTGTGTTAATGTTTATTTTCCGGGGACATGACTTTCTGAAATATTTTTCCGAAACTAGACTATTTGTGAATTCAATTACAAAATATCTGATTTAAACCATTATGAGTAGAACTATCAGACAGAGGATGAGATGGCTGGATGGCATCACCGACTCAATGGACATGAGTTTGAGTGAACTCCAGGAACTGGTGATGGACAGGGAGGCCTGGCGTGCTGCAATTCATGGGGTCACAAAGAGTTGGACATGACTGAGCAACTGAACTGAACTGATCATCATTGAGTTTGCCTTTCTTAATTATAACTGGCAGTTTCAGTAAAGTCAACAATAGAAGCTATTGAATTGTGTTGCTGTTTGGTAGTGTGTACCAAGTATGACAGTATCAATATATCAGAATTATGTAAATATTTGAGAATTAGTGATTATAAGATTATTACAAAAATTCTCTTCATGTTTTTGATAATTAGTGACATGAACATATTGCTCTTAGGTGAGAATTCAAACCCCATTTCTCTGTTACATATTTATTCTCCAAGAAACAAAACTCATTATTGACATTTTTTGGCAAAGAAAATAATTCCAGCTTTCCTGTTTATATAGAAGGAACAACTTATTACAAAAATATAATTAAATACTCAATCGAGATTATGTTTGAAGTTACAAATTTAAATAATACCCAATCTCATACATGCTTCTATTTTGAAACCTGCCCAGTTTGTTTAATTTATTTTATTACTGCCTTATGGCCATGGGCAGCAGAGCTTGGTTTTCCTAAGGTGAGGTATGGGAAATGCACATAGAACTTCCTATGTTATAGTGGAGGACTTTGCCCTGGAGAGACAACACTTCTTTTAGCCTTTCTAATTCTTTCCATAAATATACTGCAATTTCATAGGAGAAAAATTCTCCAGGATTTCTTTTTCTTCCTTTTTTCTCTTTTCCTTGCATGGTTAAAAGACTGTGTGCCAAAGTGTGAAGGTGGGATTGTGGATCAAGTTTTCTATATATGGACTTTAAATGAATTACCTTTTTCTCTGCCCTTCTTTTTTTTTTTAATTTTGTTTTTACTTTATTTTACTTTACAATACTGTATTGGTTTCGCCATACACTGACATGACTCCGCCATGGGTGTATACGAGCTCCCAATCCTGAACCTTTCTCCCCCCTCCCACCCTGTATCATCTTTCTCTGCTCTTCTTTTTACTTGGAGTTTTGAAGGGAAAATCATACCTTCCCATAGCTGGCCTTATTCAGTCCAAAATATGATAGTCTATACTTTTAATCCATTTATATTTATTATAACCCCTACTTTATCTCACTTCTGCATTTTTAATTTATGCTTTTTTTGTTTTTCTTACTCTTTATACTTTACAGTTTCATGATGCTGTTTTTTGCTTTTTTCCCTTTTTTGCTTATTGCTTTGAAGTTGTGTGATCTTGTTTTAAATCTGGTTATTTCATTTCCTTTTAGTTTTTACTCTTAATTGTTCATTTTTTAATCCATTGATTTTAGGATATTTTGTGAGATTAGATTAAGCTTCATAGATTTGTTTGTGCAACTCTCTGCAAACCCATGGACTGTAGCCACCAGGCTTCTCTGTTCATGGGATTTTCCAGGCAAGAATACTGGAATGGGTTGCCATTCCCTTCTCCAGGAGATTTTTTCCAACCCAGGAATCAAACCCAGGTCTTCTGCTATACAGGCAGATTCTTTACCAACTGAGCCAACAGGGAAGCCNAAGAAAACTGAAGTGGTTTGTCATTCCCTTCTCCAGTGGACCACATTTTGTCAGAACTCTCCATCATGACCTGTCTATCTTGGGTGGCCCTACATTAAGGCATGGCTCATAGTTTCATTGAGTTAGACAAGACTGTGATCCATGTAATCAGTTTGGTTAGTTTCCTGTGATCGTTTAATTCTTTCTGGCCTCTTGTGGATAAGGATAAGAGGCTTATAGAAGCTTCTTGATGGGAGGGACCACTGTGGGGGGAATCTAGGTCTTATTCTGATGGCAGGGCCAGTAAATCTTTAATCCAATTTTCTATTGATGGGTGGAGCTGGGTTCCCTCCCTGGTTTTTGGTCTGAAGCCAAACTATGATATGGTGAAAGAAAGAAAATTGAAGTCACTCAGTCCTGTCCAACCCTTTGTGACCCCATGGACTGTAGCCTGCCAGGCTCCTCTGTCCATGGAATTTTCCAGGCAAGAGTACTGGGGTGGGTTGCCATTTCCTTCTCCAGGCGATCTTGATCCAGGGATAGAACCCAGGTCTCCCACATTGCAGGCAGACACTCTACCACCTGAGCCACCAGGGAAGCCCATGGTATGGTAGACCTCCTTCAGAAGGATTTATGGCTGTTGTATTCAGTGCCCCTGGCCCTGCAGCAGGCCATGTCAACACACACCTCTGCTGAAGACTCCTGGACATTCACAGGCAAGTCTGGTTCAGTCTCTTGTGGGATCACTGCTCCTTTCTTTTGTAACAATGCAAGAACTTCTTTTATATGATCATTCTCCAGTTTGTGGGTCATCTCGGTGGTTCTGTGGTGGGGTTAATGGCGATCTCCTCCAAGAGGACTTCTGCCACATACGGTGCCTCCCAGGTCTTCTGCAGCCAAAGCCGCAGTGCCCATGCAGGCCACTGCTGACCCATGCCTCCACAGGAGACACTCAAAACAAAAAGGCAGGTCTGGCTCAGTCTCTTCAGGGTCTCTGGGTCCTGGTGCACACAAGGTTTTGTTTGAGCCTTCCAAGCATCTCTGGTGGGTATGGGGTTTGATTTTAAATGTGTTTTTCCCCTTCCTACCATCTTGTTGGGCTTCTCCTTTGGCCTTGGACATGGGATATCTTTTTCTTGGGGGAATCCAACATTCTCCTGTCAGTGGTTGTTTAGCAGCGAGTTGCAATTTTGAAGTTCTCACAGAAGATGAGGGCAGGTCCTTCTGCTTCACCATCTTACATCTTACAAATGGAAGACTATATGCAAAACTATAAAACTCCTAGCAAATAACATATAGAAAAAAAATCTAGATGACCTTGGGTNAGTTCTCACAGAAGATGAGGGCAGGTCCTTCTGCTTCACCATCTTACATCTTACAAATGGAAGACTATATGCAAAACTATAAAACTCCTAGCAAATAACATATAGAAAAAAAATCTAGATGACCTTGGGTTTGGCTATGACTTTTTAGATATGATATCAAAGGCAAGACCTATGATAGAAATAACTGAGTGTCTGGAATTCACTAAAATAAAAAATTTCTGCTCTGTGAAAGATGCTGTCAAGGGAATGAGAAGACAGCCACATGTGGGAGAAAACATTTATAAAATGCGTATCTGATACAGGATTATTTTTCAAAACATACATGAAACTCTTAAAATTGAATGACAAGAAGTTGAACAACCAATTAAATCAGGCCAAAGGCCTTAATAGATGGCTTACCAAAGAAGATATACAGATGACAAATAAGCATATGAAACTATGCTCAACTCATATGGTTAAACAATAACGTGATGCCTTTGTGCATCTATTGGAATGGCAAAAATCCAAAACACTGACAATAACAAATGCTGAAAAGGATGGGGAGACTCAGGAACGCTTATTCATTGCTGGTAGGAATAGGTGGTGCTAGTGGTAAAGAACCCACCTGCTAATGCAGGAGTCATAAGTGACTCAGGTTTNAATAGATGGCTTACCAAAGAAGATATACAGATGACAAATAAGCATATGAAACTATGCTCAACTCATATGGTTAAACAATAATGTGATGCCTTTGTGCATCTATTGGAATGGCAAAAATCCAAAACACTGACAGTAACAAATGCTGAAAAGGATGGGGAGACTCAGGAACGCTTATTTATTGCTGGTAGGAATAGGTGGTGCTAGTGGTAAAGAACCCACCTGCTAATGCAGGAGTCATAAGTGACTCAGGTTCGATCCCTGGTTCAGAAAGATCTCCTGGCAGGCATGACAGCCCACTCCAGTGTTCTTGTGTGGAGAATCCAATGGACACAGGAGCCTGGTAGGCTACAGGCTACCAGATCACAAAGAGTCAGACACAATTGAAGCGACTTAGCATGCATGAATGCAGGGTTGCAAAATATTGCAATCACTTTGGAGAACAGTTTGGCTCTTTCTTACAAAACTAAAAATACTTGTGCCACATGATCCAGTAGTTATACTCCTTGATATTTTCCTCAAATAGCTGAAATCTTGTGTCCCAACGGAAACCTGCATATTGATGTTTATATCAGCTTTATTTGTATTGCCTAAACTCTGAAGCAACCAAGATTCTTAATTGTCAATACTTGAAAATAACTTCATGAGTGAATGGACAAATAAATTGTGGTAAATCTGGACAGTAGAATATGATGAGAAGAAATAAGCTATCTAGCCAGGAAAATACATGATGGAAATGTAAATGTATATTCACTAGTAAAAGGAACCAATCTGAAAAGTGACATACTGTATGGAAACTGGGGACTGTAGTCCATTCCATCATGTTATCTTCCAGAACTCAGTAATATCTGTTAAACTGTTAAATAATTTTCAAATCTAAAATAAATAAATGCTTCAGCATTAAATGATCTTTAATTTTGTGAATTTGAAAGAGCTGAAGTAATAAATGACACAGTAAGTTGACCAAAAAATTTTTTTTTCAAAAAATCATAAGATCACATAAAATAGAATCATAAGGGGTGCAAAAATATGGTTCTTGGTTTATTTTTACTGCAATTTTATATGATTCACTATTATATTACTGAACACCATACTTCGTTTTCCTTAATCTCAACTGGCACAGGGAAATTTTCTGTGAAACTGGCTCTTTTTTTTTGTAATTCTGGGTTAAGTCTGTCTTACTAGCTTTATCCTTAGAATAGATACAGACTGGAACATGTTGGAAAACATATGAAGTCTACTTCTAAGATATGACTAAATTAACTTCAAATTTTAACATTCAGCTTCCACAGTCAGAAAATAATATGTGACAGAGATGGTTCATTATTTCTCTCTACTGCTTCCTTTTTCTCTTTACAGAAACAGAATTATTCAGATACTCAGATATACATGTATACATAAATGCACATATACACACAGGAGGTTTTAGGGTTCTGTTTCTTGACATTTAATTTCCCAGCTTCCTCTGCAATTTGGTGTGGCCCTTTGACTGTGACATGCAAACAGAAGTGATATGTACTATTGTCAGGGCAATGAATGCTGATTTTCCTTCAGTTCCCTCTTTTGCCCTTCTAATGTAGAAAATTATAAAGATTGGATCAGTCAGTGATCTTAGGCCTTGAGAGAAAAAACAGAAAGACACCTGATAAGGATGACAGGGCCAACCTGAGTCTCTGGATATGTTGGTCGAGCATACTTGCTTACCTGCCCTGGATTACTCACTTCCTCCAGATTATTTTGTGGAATCAAAAACAAACAAACAAACCTGTCTTGATTGAGCTGTAATATTTTGGAGTCTTAATAGGTGGTTCAGGGGTAAAAAATCTATCTGCCAAGGAGGTACAATCTATGGGTTGGGAAGAGTCCCTGCAGAAGGAAATGGCAGCCCACTCCAGCATTCTTGCCTGAGAAATCCCATGGACAGAGGAGCCTAATGGGCTACAGTCCATGGGGCTGCAAAAGGGTCAGACACAACTTAGCAACTAAACAGTAATAACAAGGCTTATACATAACTAACTTGTAGACAGGTGTGGAATGTGATAATACATATGAGACTTAAAACTGATTAATGGGATAAAATCTACCAAATGGTCAAAAACTGGTAGCAGTGGATTTTGGCAACTGACTACCTATTTTACCTTTCCATCAGTTTCATTGAATCTATATGCCTCTTGATGGCCTCTTGGGAGTCTGAAAGTGAAAATATTAGTTTCTCAGTCATGTCCAACTCTTTGAGACCCCATGCACTGTAGCCTGCCAGGCTCTTCTGTCCATGGGATTTCCCAGACAAGAATACTGGAGTGGGTTGCCATTTCCTTCTCCAGGGGATCTCTCCAACCTAGGGATCAAACCCGAGTCTCACGCATTGCAGGTAGATTCTTTACCATCTGAGCCACCAGGGAAGTCTAACCCAGGTCAGAAATATCACACACAGATTTAATAAAATATTCTCAAAATGAAGTGATTTCCAAAGGTAAAGATTATATTTCTTTAATTATAAAACAGAAACTTGAATTAATTTGACTTTTACCCAAATCCTTGGTGGTTCAGGTTGATCACTTTTGCCTCTAAAAAAGGCTCTTGACCTCAGATCTAATTTTCCCAGACTTTCCCATTATTGTATATGTGGTATATTAGTCATTGAGGTTACTCATAAAAATGTTAAGCAAATAGAAATTCCTGAAAATAAGAAACATGCTCTGATTTGACAAGGCCAGAGACACTTGGTCTTTCATACTAGCCAGGGAGCATCATCCATGGTTTCTATACAAAGTCAGTGTCCCAGCATTCCATTTTCTACCTTCTATGAGGTCTAAGAGTGAGAGTTCTGCCCTTGAATTACTACAGAATTTATTTCTCATAATAATTATTCAGTGAATCTTTACGAACCTGTTTATTTATATATTGATTCTTCTTTTCCTTTCTTGTTGTTCAGTCACTCAGTCATGTCTGACTCTGCAACCCCATGGACTGCAGCACACCAGGCTTTCCTGTCCTTCACCATCTCCTGGAGCTGGCTCAAACTCATGTCCATCGAGTTGGTAATGCCATCCAACCATCTCATTCTCTGTTATCCCCTTCTCCCTGCTGCTTTCAATCTTTCCCAGCATCGGAGTCTTTTCTAATCAGTCAACTCTTTGTGTCAGGTGGTCAAAGTATTGGAGCTTCAGCATCAGTCCTTCCAAAGAATATTCAGGACTGATTTCCTTTAGGATTGACTGGTTTGATCTCCTTGGAGTCCAACGGACTCTCAAGCGTCTTCTCTGGGTCATATACAAACATTAAGTCATTATGTTATACACCTGATGGTAAATGTCAGTGAAGTGAAGTGAAAGTGTTAGTCAGTCAGTCATGTCTGACTCTGCAATAACTTTAAGGCTTCCCTGGTGGCTCAGAAGGCAAAGAATCTGCCCATGGACTGTAGCCCCCTAGTCTCCAGTGTTTATGGAATATTCCATGCAAGAATACTGGAGTGGGTTGTTTCTCCAGGGGATCTTCCCAACCAGAGATTGAACTCAAGTCTAAACAGCAGGCAGATTCTTTACTGACGAGCCACCAAGGCAGTCTGTTGAATGTCAATTATACCTCAATTTAAAAAAAAATAGTCTTATCCGTTTAAGAGGAAATATATTCACTTTTTTTTTTCCAAAGTAGGGTCTGCTACTGCAGCTTTCAAATCANGCAGTCTGTTGAATGTCAATTATACCTCAATTTAAAAAAAAATAGTCTTATCCGTTTAAGAGGAAATATATTCACTTTTTTTTTTCCAAAGTAGGGTCTGCTACTGCAGATTTCAAATCGGGTCTCAGGTAAGACTTTTACAGAAAAAAATTAAAAGTAGCAGAAAAAAGGAAATGAAACTGGTGTTTCATCATTCTGGAAGTTTCTTTGACCTTTAAAGGAAGTGAATGGCACTGAGAGAAATTGTAATGAACACTGGCTCCAGTGTTGTGACATTTCTATTACCTCATTGTTTGATAATTTCTCTCTACCATGCTCAAATGATGTCTGTAGTTTGCTTTTTCCATTTTTCACCTTGTGATTTATCCCATGTTATTGGGGACTCAGTCTGTTTACAGTAACTGTGTTTTTATTATTCTTGTCTAAGGATGACTTTATGATGATGAGTTCCCTCTGAGTCTGCTCTAAATTCTTTGTTGCTAGCATTCTACAGTGTTACTTTAACTCATAATATCTTATGGTACACTACTGAATATATTGTTGAACAAACGCTGCACAAATTTATTTCTTTCCCTTCTCAGATTTTAATTCAGCAATCAACTGTCTTGGGAAGTGGTTTACTTAGTACAGCAAATGAAAGAGGTATAACCAAATATGGCTGGTGAGAAAATTCCACAGAAACAGAAATATTATACATTCACAGCTTTTCTGTACTAGTAAACTCCTGGAATTTTCATTTATTTTGTAAATATAAAGATAAACCTGAAGGCTATCTTAAAATATATTGCACCGTGGACACCTTAATGGGATGTGAAGGTGGAACTGTCAAGTTATGCTTACAAATAATGTTATTTTCTAGACAATTTTATTTTAGGGATTTGAGCACATTTTTATTCCTGAGCAAATATGTGGATTAAGCCAAGATATGTCAATAAAAGTGCTGGGAAATGTCTTATGGATATGAACACATTATCTGATAAAAATTCATATGCAGCTGTTTGCTCACAGCTGAAAAT
Organism: Raphicerus campestris; assembly: GCA_006410735.1. Classification (NCBI taxonomy): domain Eukaryota; kingdom Metazoa; phylum Chordata; class Mammalia; order Artiodactyla; family Bovidae; genus Raphicerus; species Raphicerus campestris. Next base: position 582,898 of record SJYW01042533.1, on the reverse strand, counting down.
ATAGGTAGGGCAAAGATCATCGAAGAGGAAATAAGTCCTATGCATTTGGATTCCTCACCCTAGTGAGCACATACCTAATACAACAAAATAGCACAGTATAGATTTTTTAAAAATCTATGATTGTTTATGATCAATGAGAACTATGCTCATATATAAATAATTTTGACCTTAAAAAAACTATGGTGCTCATCTACTTGCCATTGGTGCTGCCTGGAAAAATGTCCATTCACCTCTTCTTGCCTCATAAATATTTATAAATTGGGATATTTAGAGAGCTATTCCAAATCAAAGTATGCTGACCTAGAATATTCTTGATGACCTTCCTTAACCCTATACTTTGATAGGAGGCTACCTAGGACAGTGTTTAAAAGCATATCCTCTGAGGTCAGACAGCTGAGGGTTTAAATATTGGTTCTGTCAAACACTCAGTTATGTATGACCTTGGGAATTTTTTCAGAAGAGAATGGGAATAAAAATGAAATCTGTCTCTTGGATGTTGTGTAAAGCATTTACCCCATGTTAGAGGAGGCATGATATTGCCTGGAAAATGGTTGCAATGATGTTTCTTATACAGGGAGAAACACATTGCTCCTTCCCTATACCCTAGTATACATTCAGAGTTGTTGAAATACCACTGACAGAATAGTATTGTTTTCTTTTTACATTTGGGTATATTTGCTGTAATAGCCAGTGTGGACTCCCTCTATTGGTTGCTCAGGAGACTGGTGGCCCAGTATTTACAAACCTCAAGGCCTATGTACCTTTCAGATTTGTTAACAATAGGCATTAATTATAGATTGACAAAAAAACCTTTATTTCATAAACTTTAGATAACTAAAAATCATTTACTTAGTATCCAGGAGGAGAAGCATGATTAAAAATAATGAATAGTATAATCTCATACAACTAGCTTGAAAAATGAATTTTTCAAATTGTAATTGTGAATCAAAGCAGAATGTACATATTGCAAATAAATTATTAGAAAATACTGTAAAAGAAAGCCATTTACAGCAACATGGATGGACAGAGATTATAATACAAAGTAAAGTAAGTTAGACAAAGACAAATATATATATCACTTACATGTGGTATCTAAAAAAAATGACAAAAATGTATTTATTTATAAAACAGAAGCAGATTCACAGACTTTGAAAAAAATCTTATGGTTACCAAAGGAGAAAGGTGTGGGGGGAGATAAATTAGGAGTTTAGGATCAACAGATGCACACTGATGTATATAAAATAGATAATCAATGACAATTGACTGTATAACACAGGGAACTCTACTCAGTACTCTGTAATAACCTATATGGGAAAAGAATTTTAAAAAATGGATTGCTATATATATATAGCAATCACTTTGCTGTACACATGAAACTAATACAGCATTGTTAACCAACTATAAGATCAAAACTAAATTTAAAAAGGAAATACTATAAGGAGGAAATGAGTAACATGTAACAAACATTTATATTTTTTAAAAGGTATAGAGCTTCTAAAGCAGATACAAAATTGACCTCAGCAAAGATGATATTAACCTAATAAACAAATATGGTTTCATTTTTCAACTCAGGCTCCAAGTTTTCAAATTAATCTATGAAGAGTTGAAACTGTGATTTTATAACTGTCAGAAGAAATGTATAAAGTTACTTGAGAGAGTATCTAAGGGAGTTAGTAGTTGAAATGTTGGAGAGACTCAGATTAATAATGTATACTAAGTGGTCTGTACTTAATTAGTGAACAAAATGATGTTTCAAGTTGCTCTTATCTCATGAGAAAGTCTCTTTATCTAAACATAGTGGTAGTAATGTTCTTTATTTTTTAAAGATATAGAAACTATTATTCACTTTTAACAAAAGATTGGATAATACATCCACAGTGTACAAAATGTAAAAATGTACCCAAATTAATGCAAGTAATGCAAGTTTCTTCATAACCTCATGTACCCATTTACTCCCAAAGAAAACCTGATTCCAGTTTTGCTTCACCTTGTCGGGTAGATGGATACACTTTAGCTCGTCCCCTAGCGAAATACTGAGCTTGAGGGTCCAAGGTTTACAATTTCAGCTATGTGATATTTGATACTGGGATCAGGATTTTTCATATCAGCCTTTGCTGTTAGGGAAGTAGAGACTGTCTCCTTGCTTTTTAGGTGTGGGTTAAGACTTGGGATCAACCATAACAGATTGCCTTAGTAACAGCAATAGCCAATTGGTCAGGGGAGGCCAGCCTGCAAGATATAAATCCTGAATTGGTTAACTCTTATCTCTCAGAGTCTGTGCTTTGATATTATTTTCTATTGTGATACTTCCTCTTCATTTTCCTATTTTGTAAATTGTCAATAATCACTCTGGGCCTGAACTAAAATAGCATAAACTTTGTTTCCTGTGAAACTCAGTAGTAAGAAACACTCAAATATATATATATTATATTGATCATATTACCTGCCACTTACATAAAATATACCTATTTATACTCTACCCACTGCATTGATATATTTATATATACTCCCTTCATAGTCTCATCCACCCTCTTGGTTTTAAATTCTAGCTATATTCTATTGCCTCCCAAATGTATATCTCCAGCCCAGTACTGTTCTTTGAAACCGAGACCTGTATATCTAATGGTGTATTTGATTTATCCACTTTAAAATTAGAACTACCTTTCTGAATCTGAAACCTGACTTATTTATTCTGGCTTTTATCAAGAGAGGCTTGTTGCACCCCTAAAGTAACTCTAGACATCACTAAGTTTTGACAAGTCTGTTGAGGACTTACAGTTATTAATTTAGTCTTAACTCTTCTTGAATGAAATTATTTTTCTGTATACTGCACATTTGTTAGTTCAATATGTCTTTATATTATGTTTAAATTACTAGATTGAGTTACAACTTTGTCCCTTTCTATTAACATGAGACATACATCAGTTCAGTTCAGTCATTCAGTCGTGTCTGACTCTGTGCGACCCCATGAATCGCAGCATGCCAGGCCTCCCTGTCCATCACCAACTCCCGGAGTTTACTCAGATTCACGTCCATCCAGTCTGTGATGCCATCCAGCTATCTCATCCTCTGTCATCCTCTTCTGCTCCTGCCCCCAATCCCTCCCAGCATCAGAGTCTTTTCCAATGAGTCAATTCTTCACACGAGGTGGCCAAAGTACTTGAGTTTCAGCTTTAGCATCATTTCTTCCAAAGAAATCCCAGGGCTGATCTCCTTCAGAATGGACTGGTTGGATCTCCTTGCAGTCCAAGGGACTCTTGAGTCTTCTCCACCACCACAGTTTAAAAGCATCAATTATTCGGTGTTCAGCTTTCTTCACAGTCCAACTCTCACATCCATACATGACTACTGGAAAAACCATAGCCTTGACTAGACAGACCTTCGTTGGCAAAGTAATGTCTCTGCTTTTGAATATGCTGTTTATGTTGATTTTAGTTGTGCCATCCAAGAATTCATGGAGTTTAGTAACACCTAAACCAGAGAGGGTGGGATGATTTGGGAAAATGGCATTGAAACATGTATAATATCATATAAGAAACGAATCGCCAGTCTAGGTTCGATGCAGGATACAGGATGCATGGGGCTGGTGCACTGGGATGACCCAGAGGGATGGTATGGGGAGGGTAGTGGGAGGGGGGTTCAGGATTGGGAACACATGTACACTTGTGGCGGATTCATGTTGATGTATGGCAAAACCAATACAGTATTTTAAAGTAAAAAAAATTTCAGATGTTTTCATTGTCTTATCATATGATGAAACTGTATTCAATTCTCATTCCTATTTCTGGAAATCTTTATTAATGTTTTCACGAACTATTTCCATCTCAGACTGCAGTTAAAAATTATTTGCTAGATTGAGATGCTTTTAAAATAATGGAATAAGAATAAATGATATATTCTCCTTTGGTTCATCTTTTTTTTTTTAATTGAAGGATAATTGCTTTACAACATTGTGTTCAGTTGTTCAGCTATGTCTGACTCAGTCATTTGCAACCCCATGGACTCCAGCACACTAGGTTTCCCTGTCCATCNGTAAATTGTCAATAATCACTCTGGGCCTGAACTAAAATAGCATAAACTTTGTTTCCTGTGAAACTCAGTAGTAAGAAACACTCAAATATATATATATTATATTGATCATATTACCTGCCACTTACATAAAATATACCTATTTATACTCTACCCACTGCATTGATATATTTATATATACTCCCTTCATAGTCTCATCCACCCTCTTGGTTTTAAATTCTAGCTATATTCTATTGCCTCCCAAATGTATATCTCCAGCCCAGTACTGTTCTTTGAAACCGAGACCTGTATATCTAATGGTGTATTTGATTTATCCACTTTAAAATTAGAACTACCTTTCTGAATCTGAAACCTGACTTATTTATTCTGGCTTTTATCAAGAGAGGCTTGTTGCACCCCTAAAGTAACTCTAGACATCACTAAGTTTTGACAAGTCTGTTGAGGACTTACAGTTATTAATTTAGTCTTAACTCTTCTTGAATGAAATTATTTTTCTGTATACTGCACATTTGTTAGTTCAATATGTCTTTATATTATGTTTAAATTACTAGATTGAGTTACAACTTTGTCCCTTTCTATTAACATGAGACATACATCAGTTCAGTTCAGTCATTCAGTCGTGTCTGACTCTGTGCGACCCCATGAATCGCAGCATGCCAGGCCTCCCTGTCCATCACCAACTCCCGGAGTTTACTCAGATTCACGTCCATCCAGTCTGTGATGCCATCCAGCTATCTCATCCTCTGTCATCCTCTTCTGCTCCTGCCCCCAATCCCTCCCAGCATCAGAGTCTTTTCCAATGAGTCAACTCTTCACACGAGGTGGCCAAAGTACTTGAGTTTCAGCTTTAGCATCATTTCTTCCAAAGAAATCCCAGGGCTGATCTCCTTCAGAATGGACTGGTTGGATCTCCTTGCAGTCCAAGGGACTCTTGAGTCTTCTCCACCACCACAGTTTAAAAGCATCAATTATTCGGTGTTCAGCTTTCTTCACAGTCCAACTCTCACATCCATACATGACTACTGGAAAAACCATAGCCTTGACTAGACAGACCTTCGTTGGCAAAGTAATGTCTCTGCTTTTGAATATGCTGTTTATGTTGATTTTAGTTGTGCCATCCAAGAATTCATGGAGTTTAGTAACACCTAAACCAGAGAGGGTGGGATGATTTGGGAAAATGGCATTGAAACATGTATAATATCATATAAGAAACGAATCGCCAGTCTAGGTTCGATGCAGGATACAGGATGCATGGGGCTGGTGCACTGGGATGACCCAGAGGGATGGTATGGGGAGGGTAGTGGGAGGGGGGTTCAGGATTGGGAACACATGTACACTTGTGGCGGATTCATGTTGATGTATGGCAAAACCAATACAGTATTTTAAAGTAAAAAAAAATTTCAGATGTTTTCATTGTCTTATCATATGATGAAACTGTATTCAATTCTCATTCCTATTTCTGGAAATCTTTATTAATGTTTTCATGAACTATTTCCATCTCAGACTGCAGTTAAAAATTATTTGCTAGATTGAGATGCTTTTAAAATAATGGAATAAGAATAAATGATATATTCTCCTTTGGTTCATCTTTTTTTTTTTAATTGAAGGATAATTGCTTTACAACATTGTGTTCAGTTGTTCAGCTATGTCTGACTCAGTCATTTGCAACCCCATGGACTGCAGCACACTAGGTTTCCCTGTCCATCACCAACTCCCAGAGCTTGCTCAAACTCATATCCATTGAGTCAGTGATGGCATCCAACCATCTCATCCTCTGTCATCCCTTTCTTTATTTCTGTCATACATCAATGTGAATTGGCCATAGGCATACATATGTCCCCTTCCTCTTGAAACTCTCTCCCACTTCCCACCAAATCTCACCCCTCTAGGTTGTCACAGAGCACCAGGTTTGTGCTCCCTGCATCATACAGCAAACTCCCACTAGCTGGTTCATGTTGTTTTAATGATGTCTAGCAGTTTGTATTTTACTGGTCTCAGCTCATTCCAGGGGAAATATAACACAGAAAAATCTGTAGCTGAGTTTCCTCAATAGTGCCTCCTGACTCACTCTTAAAAAGCAGATCTAAATAGAACAGCTTTATGATGTTGGAGAAGACTCTTGAGAGTCTCTTGGACAGCAAGGAGATCCAACTAGTCCATTCTGAAGGAGATCAGCCCTGGGATTTATTTGGAAGGAATGATGCTAAAGCTGAAACTCCAGTGCTTTGGCCACCTCGTGTGAAGAGTTGACTCATTGGAAAAGACTCTGATGCTGGGAGGGATTGGGGGCAGGAGGAGAAGGGGATGACAGAGGATGAGATGGCTGGATGGCATTACAGACTGGATGGACGTGAATCTGAGTGAACTCCGGGAGTTGGTGATGGACAGGGAGGCCTGGCGTGCTGTGATTCATAGGGTCGCAAAAAGTCAGACACGACTGAGTGACTGAACTGAACTGATTGAGATATAATTCACATATATCTATAATTAACCCACTTAAAGTGTACAATTCTATGCTGCTGCTGCTGCTAAGTTGCTTCAGTCGTGTCTAACTCTGTGCAACCCCATAGATGGCAGCCCGCCAGGCTCCCCTGTCCCTGGGATTCTCCAGGCAAGAACACTGGAATGAGTTGCCATTTCTTTCTCCAATGCATGAAAGTGAAAAGTGAAAGTGAATCGCTCAGTATTGCCTTCTCAGATAGCTTTTACTATATTCACAGAGTTATATAAATACTAGCACCATTTTCCAGAGAAGGCAATGGGACCCTACTCCAGTACTCTTGCCTGGAAAATTCCATGGGCAGAGGAGCCTGGCTGGCTGCTGTCTATGGGGTCGCACAGAGTCGGACACGACTGAAGTGACTTAGCAGCAGCAGCAGCATTTTCACCACCACTACAAAAATAAATTTTGGCAAACTTTAGAAGTCTTTTCCCATTTTCTCCAAAGCCCCTTCCCTAAAGTCTAGACATCCATTAATTTATGTGTATCTCTGTTTCCCTAGTCTGGAAAGTTCATCTAAATGGAAGAATGTATTTTATGCCTCTCTCTGCCTGGCTTCTTTCATTCACATAATACTTTCAAGGTTCATTCCTATTTTAGTCTGTAGCAGTACTTTAGATTTGTTATTGCTAAATAACATTCTATCATGTGAATACATCATATTTCATTTATTCATTCTTGGGTTTTGTATTGTTTCCACAATTCAGATATTACCAATAATGCTTCTATACACATTCCTGTACACATTTTTGCATGGACATATATCTGAATTTATTTACTGTAATGTCCCTAAGAGTAAAATTGCTTCATCATTCATTAACTTCATGTCAAACTTTGGAAAAATTGTCAGACTGTTTTCTAAAGTGGCTGTATCATTTCATATTCCACAGCAGAGTACCAGGGTTCCGATTACATCACATTTCTTCCCAGTACATTTCATTGTTTCTCTTTTTGATAATATCCATCCTGGTGAGTATGAAGTGTTACCTCATTGGAGTGTTGATTTGCATTTCCCTGATGGCCAGTAATTTTGAGCATATTCTCATGTGCTTTTTGGCCATTTGTGTATCTTTTGTGGAGAAATGTCTATTTAAATACATTCTCCATTTTTAAATTGGACTATTTATCTTTTTTTCACTGAATTTAAGATTTATTAAATCTAGATGAAAATTCTTTATTAGATACATAAATCATTTTTTCATTTTTTTGATGGTATTGTTTGAAGCACAGAAGTTTGTTATTTTAAAAAGTCCCATTTGTCAGCTTTTTCATTTGTCACTTTTGGTTTTGGTATCATAATAAGAGTGTTTTGATTAATTCAAAGCCATGAAGATGTACTTCTATAATTCTTCTAAGATTTTATAAATATTTTGTTTATTTTTGTGTGTGTTGTGAGGAATAAGTCTAATTTCATCCTTTTATGTGTTGATATCCAGTTGTCCCAGCACCATTTGTTGGAAGACTCACTTTCCTCTTTCTTATTTTCTTTATCACATCTTTCTCATAGTTTATCTGTGACTATAAGTAAGAATTTAACCATTCATATTTTATTCTAGGTTTTTAAACTCCAGTCAGATAGTTATTCTAATGAATTTTTATAATTAAAATACATATTAATGAAATTTAATTACTTCATTAAGAGCACATATCAATGATTTTTAATCAAAAATAATAATTGTACAAGTGGTTTATCCACATCATATCATTTATGGTAACAAAAAACACTTTTAGGTGTATGTTGTCTTTATCATTGTATCAGTGAGTAAAATACCAGCCTTTATAAGATAACACTATGTTTGTACTTAATGCTTCTAATTAAGACACAGTTTCCCCCTCAGTCAGTCTCTCCCATCAGGAAGCTTCCATAAGCCTCTTATCCTTCTCCATCAGAGGGAAAACAGACTGAAAACCACAGTCACAGAAAACTAACCAATCTGATCATATGGACCATAGCCTTGTCTGACTCAATGAAACTATGAGCCATGTCGTGTATGGCCACCCAAGACAGACAGTTCATGGTGGAGAGTTCTGACAAAACGTGGTCCACTAGATAATGGAATGGCAAACCACTTCAGTATTCTTGCCTTGAGAAACCCATGAACAGTATGAAAAAATAAGATAGGACATTGAAAGATGAGCTCCCCAGGTCAGTAGGTGCCCAATATGCTACTGGAGATCAGTGGGAAAATAACTCCAGAAAGAATGAAGAGATGGAGCCAAAGAAAAAACAGCACCCAGTTGTGGATGTGACTGATGATGGAAGTAAAATACGATGCTGTAAAGAGCAATATTGCATAGGAACCTAGAATGTTAGGCCCATGAATCAAGGCAAATTGGAAGTGGTCAAACAGGAGATGGCAAGAGTGAAGGCTGACATTTTAGGAATCAGCAAACTAAAATAGACTGGAATGGGTGAATTTAACTCAGATGACCAATATATCTACTACTGTGGGCAAGAAAACCTTAGAAGAAATGGAGTAAACATCATAGTCAACAAATGAATATGAAATGGAGTACTTGGATGCAGTCTCAAAAATGACAGAATGATCTCTGTTCATTTGCAAGGCAAACCATTCAATATCACAGTAATCCAAGTCTATATCCTGACCAGTAACGCTGAGGAAGCTGAAGTTGAACGGTTCTGTGAAGACCTAGAAGACCTTCTAGAACTAACACCTAAAAAAATATGTCCTTTTCATTATCAGTTCAGTTCAGTCACTCAGTCGTGTCCGACTCTTTGAGACTCCATGAATTGCAGCACGCCAGGCCTCCCTGTTTGTCACCAACTCCCGGAGTTCACTCAGACTCATGTCCATTGAGTCAGTGATGCCATCCAGCCATCTCATCCTCGATTGTCCTCTTCTCCTCCTGCCCCCAATCCCTTCCAGCATCAGAGTCTTTTCCAATGAGTCAACTCTTTGCATGAGGTGACCACAGTACTAGAGTTTCAGCTTTAGCATCATTCCTTCCAAAGAACACCCAGGATGGATCTCCTTTAGAATGGATTGGTTGGATCTCCTTGAGTCCAAGGGACTCTCAAGAGTCTTCTCCAACACCACAGTTCAAAAGCATCAATTCTTCGGCACTAAGCTTTCTTCACAGTCCAACTCTCACATCCATACATGACCACAGGAAAAACCATAGCCTTGACTAGATGGACCTTAGTCAGCAAAGTAATGTCTCTGCTTTTGAGTATGCTATCTGGGTTGGTCATAACTTTTTTTTCCAAGGAGTAAGCATCTTTTAATTTCATGGCTGCAATCACCATCTGCAATGATTTTTGAGCCCCCCAAAATAAAGTCAGCCACTGTTTCCACTGTTTCCCTATCTATTTCCCATGAGGAGGCCTTACAGATAGCTGTGAAAAGAAGAGAAGCAAAAGACAAAGAAGAAAAGGAAAGATATAGCCATTTAAATGTAGATTTCCAAAGAACAGCAAGAAAAGATAAAGCCATCCTTAGTGATCAATGCACAGATAGGAAAATAACAGAATGGAAAAGACTAGATATCTCTTCAAGAAAATTGGACATACCAAGGAAACATTTCATGTAAAGATGGGCAAAATAAAGGATAGGAATGGTATGGACCTAACAGAAGCAGAAGATATTAAGAGGCNTACTTCATTAAGAGCACATATCAATGATTTTTAATCAAAAATAATAATTGTACAAGTGGTTTATCCACATCATATCATTTATGGTAACAAAAAACACTTTTAGGTGTATGTTGTCTTTATCATTGTATCAGTGAGTAAAATACCAGCCTTTATAAGATAACACTATGTTTGTACTTAATGCTTCTAATTAAGACACAGTTTCCCCCTCAGTCAGTCTCTCCCATCAGGAAGCTTCCATAAGCCTCTTATCCTTCTCCATCAGAGGGAAAACAGACTGAAAACCACAGTCACAGAAAACTAACCAATCTGATCATATGGACCATAGCCTTGTCTGACTCAATGAAACTATGAGCCATGTCGTGTATGGCCACCCAAGACAGACAGTTCATGGTGGAGAGTTCTGACAAAACGTGGTCCACTAGATAATGGAATGGCAAACCACTTCAGTATTCTTGCCTTGAGAAACCCATGAACAGTATGAAAAAATAAGATAGGACATTGAAAGATGAGCTCCCCAGGTCAGTAGGTGCCCAATATGCTACTGGAGATCAGTGGGAAAATAACTCCAGAAAGAATGAAGAGATGGAGCCAAAGAAAAAACAGCACCCAGTTGTGGATGTGACTGATGATGGAAGTAAAATACGATGCTGTAAAGAGCAATATTGCATAGGAACCTAGAATGTTAGGCCCATGAATCAAGGCAAATTGGAAGTGGTCAAACAGGAGATGGCAAGAGTGAAGGCTGACATTTTAGGAATCAGCAAACTAAAATAGACTGGAATGGGTGAATTTAACTCAGATGACCAATATATCTACTACTGTGGGCAAGAAAACCTTAGAAGAAATGGAGTAAACATCATAGTCAACAAATGAATATGAAATGGAGTACTTGGATGCAGTCTCAAAAATGACAGAATGATCTCTGTTCATTTGCAAGGCAAACCATTCAATATCACAGTAATCCAAGTCTATATCCTGACCAGTAACGCTGAGGAAGCTGAAGTTGAACGGTTCTGTGAAGACCTAGAAGACCTTCTAGAACTAACACCTAAAAAAATATGTCCTTTTCATTATCAGTTCAGTTCAGTCACTCAATCGTGTCCGACTCTTTGAGACTCCATGAATTGCAGCACGCCAGGCCTCCCTGTTTGTCACCAACTCCCAGAGTTCACTCAGACTCATGTCCATTGAGTCAGTGATGCCATCCAGCCATCTCATCCTCGATTGTCCTCTTCTCCTCCTGCCCCCAATCCCTTCCAGCATCAGAGTCTTTTCCAATGAGTCAACTCTTTGCATGAGGTGACCACAGTACTAGAGTTTCAGCTTTAGCATCATTCCTTCCAAAGAACACCCAGGATGGATCTCCTTTAGAATGGATTGGTTGGATCTCCTTGAGTCCAAGGGACTCTCAAGAGTCTTCTCCAACACCACAGTTCAAAAGCATCAATTCTTCAGCACTAAGCTTTCTTCACAGTCCAACTCTCACATCCATACATGACCACAGGAAAAACCATAGCCTTGACTAGATGGACCTTAGTCAGCAAAGTAATGTCTCTGCTTTTGAGTATGCTATCTGGGTTGGTCATAACTTTTTTTTCCAAGGAGTAAGCATCTTTTAATTTCATGGCTGCAATCACCATCTGCAATGATTTTTGAGCCCCCCAAAATAAAGTCAGCCACTGTTTCCACTGTTTCCCTATCTATTTCCCATGAGGAGGCCTTACAGATAGCTGTGAAAAGAAGAGAAGCAAAAGACAAAGAAGAAAAGGAAAGATATAGCCATTTAAATGTAGATTTCCAAAGAACAGCAAGAAAAGATAAAGCCATCCTTAGTGATCAATGCACAGATAGGAAAATAACAGAATGGAAAAGACTAGATATCTCTTCAAGAAAATTAGACATACCAAGGAAACATTTCATGTAAAGATGGGCAAAATAAAGGATAGGAATGATATGGACCTAACAGAAGCAGAAGATATTAAGAGGCGGCAAGAATACACAGAACTATACAAAAAAGATCTTCATGACCCAGATAATCACGATGGTGTGATCACTCACCTAGAGCAAGACATCCTAGAATATGAGGTCAGTTGGGCCTTAGGAAGCATCACTACAAACAAAGCTAGTGGAGGTGATGGAATTCTAGCTGAGCTATTTCAAATCCTGAAAGATGATGCTGTTAAAGTGCTGCACTCAATATGCCAGCAAATTTGGAAAACTCAGCAGTGGCCACAGGACTTGAAAAGGTCAGTTTTCATTCGAATCATGAAGAAATGCTCAAAGAATGTTCAGATTCCTGCACAATTGCACTCATCTCCCACACTAGTAAAGTAATGCTCAAAATTCTCTAAGCCATGCTTCAGCAGTCCATTAACCATGACCTTCCAGATGTTCAAGCTGGATTTAGAAAAGGCAGAGAAACCAGAGATCAAATTGCCAACATCCGCTGGATCATCCAAAAAGCAAGAGAGTTCCAGAAAAACATCTATTTCTGTTTTATTGACTATGGCAAAACCTTTGACTATATGGATCACAACAAACTGTGGAGAAATCTTCAAGAGATGGGAATACCAGACCATTTGACCTGCCTCTTGAGAAATCTGTATTCAGGTCAGGAAGCAACAGTTAGAATTGAACATGGAACAGTGACTGGTATCAAATAGGAAAGGAGTACGTCAAGGTTGTATATTGTCACTGTGCTTATTTAACTTATATGCAGAGTATATCATGAGAAACACTGGGCTGGAGGAAGCACAAACTGAAATGAAGATTGCTGGGAGAAATATCAATAACCTCAGATATGCAGATAACAGCACCCTTACGGCAGAAAGTGAAGAACAACTAAAGAGCCTCTTGATGAAAGTGAAAGAGGAGAGTGAAAAAGATGGCTTAAAATTCAGAATTCAGAAGAGTAAGATCATAGTATCTGGTCCCATCATTTCTTTCTTTCTTTTTTTTTTTTTAATACTTTATTCTACGTTACAATACTGTATTGGTTTTGCCAAACATTGACATGAATCAGCCACAGGAGTACACGATCTCCCATCATTTCTTGGCAAATAGAAGGGAAACAATGGAATCAGTGACGGACTATTTTTTGGGGGGGCTCCGTAAATCACTGCAGATGGTGACTGCAGTCATGACATTAAAAGATGCTTACTCCTTAGAAGGAAAGTTATGACTAACTAGATAGCATATTAAAAAGTAGAGACATTACTTTACCAGCAATGATCTGTCTAGTCAAGATTGTGGTTTTTCTCTAGTCATGTGTGGATGTGAGAGTTGGACTATAAAGAAAGCTAATCACTGAAGAGTTGTTGCTTTTGAACTGTGGTGTTGGAGAAGACTTTTGAGAGTCCCTCGGACTGCAAGGAATCCAACCAGTCCATCCCAAAGTAAATCGGTCCTTAATATTCATTGAAAGGACTGATACTGAAGCTGAAACTCCAATACTTTGGCCACCTGATATGAAGAAATGACTCATTTGAAAAGACCCTCATGCTGGGAAAGATTGAAGGCAGAAGGAAAAGGGCCTGACAGAGGGTGAGATGGTTGGATGGTATCATCGACTCAATAGCCATGAGTTGAGTAAACCCCAGGAGTTGGTGATGGACAGGGAGGCCTGCTGTGCTGCAGTCCATGGTGTCACAAAGAAGTGGACATGATTGAGTAACTGAACTGAACTAAATCCTACTAATATACAGTATAGGTGATATTTACTAGAATCCATTGATTCCCTTATGGTTCTAAACAAGACAAGAAAAGCAAATATGTTAATCATGTATTCCCTATTTGTCCTATTACCTGTTAATTTCTCTCATCTTTTACCTCAAGATTTTTGTGTTTCATTTGTGATTTATAATTGCCTTAGGCAGCTTGAGATATATAGAATAAACCATGTGGGTTTATAAACATTATGAGTTTGCTTCATTTTCTGGGTGGAGTTAATCTTCCTTTCAAGGAGCATATCTGCTCCGACTCTTAATTTATAACATGGAGTACTTTGACAGTGATTAAATTTTCCCACTGAACAAATAACAAGTATCATCACTGATATTGCTTCAGGGCAAGTAGTAGATATAAATTTATGACATTAATGTGAGGTAAAGCAAAGCGCAAATATACATGAATTCTGCAAGCCTGGCTATAGGTATTAATTACTCAATGTTTTCAGATAAATAATATTGGAAAAACTATTATTTACTCTGAAGACTACTAATGGTTACAGTTAGATTTTTCAATAGATGAGTGAATGAAAGAGATATTATTATTTTGTGTGAGTCTGTGTTAGCATTGTGAATTTTTAAGCAGAAAAATACATTACTATCATTCTCTGAAAAGAAAGAAATGCTTCCTAGAAGAGTAAAGGTATGTCTATCATCCACATTGATTAAATAGGAATCCACTAATATCTAGGAAATAATGTTTAGAAAGCTCAACGATCTCTTCAAAGGGTTTCAGGAGCAATAGGGACCCAATTCAGGGTAAAAGTAATGATAATGTTAAATTTCTTGGAAAAAATATGCTCTATGTACTCAGTAATTTTGATTTCAGTCAAATAGTTTTAATATTAGAAGCAAATAATTGAGTTTTTAATACTGATTTGCTATATAAATTTGAAATTTATCCATAAGAAGTTGCTCTGCATGATAGATTTTATCTTAACATGTAACTGTTTTCAGGGTCCATGTATTGCTACGTTGCTTCAGTCATAAACAACTCTTTGCAGCCCCGTGGACTGTAGCCTGCCAGGTTTCTGTCCATGGCATTCCCCAGGCGAGAATGCTGGAGTAGCTTGCCATTTCCTTCTCCCAGGATCTTCCAGACCCAGGGACAGAACCAANGTATTGCTACGTTGCTTCAGTCATAAACAACTCTTTGCAGCCCCGTGGACTGTAGCCTGCCAGGTTTCTGTCCATGGCATTCCCCAGGCGAGAATGCTGGAGTAGCTTGCCATTTCCTTCTCCCAGGATCTTCCAGACCCAGGGACAGAACCAACATCTCTTATGTCTCTTGCATTGGCAGGCGGGTTCTTTACCATCACCACCGCTGATGCTGCTAAGTCGCTTCAGTCATGTCCGACTCTGTGTGACCCCATAAACAGCAGCCCACCAGGCTCCCCTGTCCCTAGGATTCTCCAGGCAAGAACACTGGAGTGGGCTGCCATTTCCTTCTCCAATGCNACTTGTAAAAGAATGAAACTAGATCACTTTCTAACTCCACACACAAAAATAAACTCAAAATGGATTAAAGATCTAAACGTAAGACCAGAAACTATAAAACTCCTTGAGGAGAACATAGGCAAAACACTCTCTGACATACATCACAGCAGGATCCTCTATGATCCACCTCCCAGTAAACCACTCACCTTCTAAAGTTTGAATATATTTGTCCCTGGTTAAATTGCCTCTAAGTTGAATTCTTCCATCATTTGTAAGGCATTTTGGAGCCTTCTGAGTTAATGCAATTGTCCTTAAGACTGGCCCTTGTAAGGGTGATCTATAGGAGTTCCCATGGCTGTTGCATTAATCAGTGATACCAGTGTAGCTAAGTACCATGGAACTCCTAAGGATAAGCAAAGCCAGCAATTGCTGGCCAGCTGGAGGGTGAGGGGGGGGTTGTTGTAATTAAGAAGGTGATGAGTTGCACTGAGAACCTGGTACAGATGAGGGTTTAAGTGGGGGTTAACTCTGTAACCTGGGTCATGCTGCCAAAAGGCAGAGCCTGATATTTTATGGTGGAGTTGCTCCATGATTTCGTTTGNGGGGGTGAGGGGGGGGTTGTTGTAGTTAAGAAGGTGATGAGTTGCACTGAGAACCTGGTACAGATGAGGGTTTAAGTGGGGGTTAACTCTGTAACCTGGGTCATGCTGCCAAAAGGCAGAGCCTGATATTTTATGGTGGAGTTGCTCCATGATTTCGTTTGTCTGCATTATTGTCACTGTCTTGTAGGTTTTTCCACTTATTTGGNGAGGGTGAGGGGGGGGTTGTTGTAATTAAGAAGGTGATGAGTTGCACTGAGAACCTGGTACAGATGAGGGTTTAAGGGGGGGTTAACTCTGTAACCTGGGTCATGCTGCCAAAAGGCAGAGCCTGATATTTTAGGGTGGAGTTGCTCCATGATTTCGTTTGTCTGCATTGTCACTGTCTTGTAGGTTTTTCCACTTATTTGGCAGACAGACACCTGTTCTGGGTTGTAACATCTGTGTAGCATTTAGGGGTAGACAGAGTCACAGGGGCATGATGGCAATGCCATGGTGTCGGGATACCACCTGGGGTTTGGATCCTCTGGTGTGAGAAAGGTAGCGGTAGCAGGAGGCATAACTTGAAAACATCTTTGGCACTCAGGCCCCTGGATATACATCGCATGGTTATGAAGGCAGTAGGTGATCAGTCTATAGGACTGGCTATCTATACATTGTTCTAGCTGATGGTTAAGTAAGTGATTTTCCAAGAGTTGGCTGTAATGTTGACAGGTGCATGATGGATAAGGAATGTCATCATCTGTAACAGCAAGGGACACCAAAAGCCTTCAAAGCAGTCTGCATATAACAGATAACTGAACACTAGCAAAAGGTTTTCTCCCCATCTTTGCACTGTCATGGCTATAGCAACTGAGCCTATGGGGGTTCAGCTATACTGTGAGCAATTTAGTTATTAGGGAGAATCTATCATAAGAGACATCTAATAAGAGACATCTCACTACTGTGAGATAACAGCCAGCTAACCGCAGCTTCTGACCCAAATCCCAGTCCTGGGGTGTGACTGAAGGTAGTACTATAGCAAAGAGCATAGCAGTAATACCAATCAGGCCTGACAGTAAAAATCCATTGATATTTTGACAGCCAGATCCTCAAACTTCTGCCATGCATGGACCAGCCATTTGCTGGAGTGTGGCTGGAGGAAGGCTGAAGAATCATCAAGCTTCTGCTGTGCGTTGACTAGTCAGCTTCTGAAGTGACTAGATCAGGGCTCAGCATCCCTCGTGGGTGAGGGCCCTTGTTTTTGGAACCAGACCTTAGGGGGTTTTTGGGGTCCTGAACTGTTTTTGAAGGCTCCTCATCACAGGGAGCTGCTGCCTTCTTGACTCTGGTGTGGTGGATCCAAGGGATGACACCTATAACTTTAACAGCAGTAGGGGTTACCAGGACGACCATGTGAGGGCCTGTCCAAACTGGCTGAAGTGGCTCCTTTTTCCAGTCTTTTACCATACCTCTTCTCCTGGCTGATAGGGACGAACTCAGTTGCCCAAAGGAATGAGTGTCCTTTCTAAGGTTTCTTGGGCGATATGGTGAAAGACTTGTCCCAGTGCCTGGAGGTGTCAGGACATCTCAAGATCAGCTAGTTATTGGGGGTTTCCCTTGAGTTTTTTTTCCTATCACTGGGGGTGTTCTCCCATATAAGATCTCAAAGGTAGAATAGCCTGAGGACCTCAGGGGCGTCGAATTCGGAGTAAGGCTAGGGGTAACATGTCGACCCAAGATCATTTGGTCTACTGACGGAGTTTAGCTAATGAAGTCTTGAGGGTTCAATTCATGTGTTCAACTTTCTCTGAGCTCTGTGACCTGTAAGCAGTGAGAAGCTTCCATTTGATTCCCAGTGTCCTGAATAAAGTTTGGATTATCTCAGACACAAAAGCTGGCCCACGGTCAGACCCTCCGGAGAGAGGAAGCCCATATCTCAGGCAGCCCATGTGCTCAGCCGGGCCTTGGTCACTTGTGCCCATTCAGTGCGCATGCAGTAGGCTTCAGTCCATCCCGAGTAGGTGCAGACTACCACAAGTAAGTACTTATAGCCCCTATAGGGCTTGACTTCAGTAAGGTACACTTCTAGATCTTCACAGGGCAGTGTCCCAACTGTCTACACCCCTGGGTTGGTCGTGGCCCCTGGCTGGCATTGTTTTGTGTACAAGCCACATATCTAGCGCTGATCTGGGCACACAGGGTTGGGAGCTTAGGAATGAAACAGCTCAGTGAGCTCTTCAGTGGGGTTTTTCCTAAATGAGCTGTCTCATGATGGTGTTTTACCAGCTGGACTGCTATATTGCTGGGGACAAAGAAAGAGTCTTTGGTCTGGGAGCTTCCACCAGCCCTCCTTTTTTTTTTTTTTTACTTCATCATTTAGAGCACACTGATCTTCTTTGGTACATCTCGGGGATGGAGGCAATTCTGGTGCCAAGACAACCTTAAAGATTGACTCAAGGCCCACTGTGGGGCTCGGTTGGGTCACCGCCTCCTGGGCTGTCTGGTCAGCTAACTGATTTCCTTTGCTGATTGGATCAGTTCCTTTGCAATGGATAACTGCCACTTGGGAAGGCTTCCAGACTGCTTCTAACAGCTGAAGTATTTATTTTTTGTTTTTAATCTCCTTTCCCCCTTCTGTCAATAGCCCCCTTTCTTTATAAATGGCTCCATGTAAAGTAGCAAAGGCATATCTTGAACCAGTATGGATGTTGACTCTTTTCCCTTTGGCATGCTTTTGCACCTGGGTGAGTGCCCATAGCTCAGCCCATTATGGTGACCACCTTCTGGCAAAGTCCCAGCCGTCGCTATCTTGTCAGTTGTTGTTATGTCAGAGCCTGCTTTGTGCTGCCCATCTTGGATGAAACTGCTTCTGTCAGTGAACAGTCCCAGTTCTGGGTTCTGGAGAGGAGTGTCCATCTGGTCTTGCCTGCACGGGTAAATTACATCTATGACCTCCTCACAGTTATGATTGGGGATTCCCGCTTCTGTAGGCAAAAAGGTTGTGGGGTTCAGCATCCGCACAGTCTCATATTGGACCTGTGGGCTTTCACAAAACAGTCCTTGATAGTGAATCATCCTGGAGTTGGTCAGCCACTTATGCCCCTGGCTGTCCATCAGGGCAGTAATAGCTTGGGGAACCTTTACATTTATATTTTGTCCTAGACTAAGCTTATCTGCTTCTCTGACCAAGACCACAGTGGCAGCTAATGCCCAGAGGCATGGTGGCCATCTGTGGCCGCTGGATCCCATCGTTTGGACAGGTCTGTGACCGGGCACTACCGTGACCCAACTGCTTGTGTGAGGACCCCCAGTGCAGTGCAGTTACAAAGAGGTTAAGGCCCCTTGTCCCATCGGGCAGCCCTAATGCTGGAGCGCTGGTCAAGAGTCTCTTTATCTGCTTGAAGGCCTTTTCCTGTTCAGGTCCCCACTCCAGGGGGTCCTTACCAGACCCTGCTGTGGCTTTACACAAAGGCTTGGCAATTTCACAGAAACCTGGTATCCAGATCCGGCAGCATCCTGCAGCTCCGAGGAACTCACATACTTCTTTCTTGGTATTCGGCCAAGGTATTGAACAGATGGCTTGCTGCCTCTCATGTCTGAGTGCCTGATGCCCTTTTGAGATGACAAAACCAAGGTACTTGACTTCCTGTCTGCAGATCCGAGCCTTTACCATGACACCTTGTACCCTTTGGTGGAGAGCAGAGCCAACAGGGCTATGGTGCCTCTCCAGCAAGCCCGTTGGGTGGGGCTGGCTAGCAACAGATCATCCATGTACTGGAGTAGGGTGCGGTGAAAGGCAGCAAGGTGTGCAGCCAGGGCTTCACCAAAAAGGGTGGATGAGTTTTTGAAGCCTGTGCCAGTCGGGTCCAAGTCAGCTGTGTCTTTCTCCCAATGTGTGGGTCTTTGCATTCAAAGGCAAACAAGGGCTGGCTGGCTGGTGACAGCTGGAGGCAGAAGAATGCATCCTTGAGATCGAGGCAAGTGAACCAGCTTGCCTGAGTGGGTAAGAGACTCAGGAGAGTAGGGATTTGGGACCACTGGACAAGTGGTGATCACTGCACTGTTGATGGCATGGAGGTCCTGAATGGGGTGGTAGTCATCCCCTCCAGACTTTTTGACTGGTGAGAGCAGAGTGTTCCAGGGAGACTGGCATTCGATTAGGATCTCGGCATCTCATAGGCACTGGATGTGGTCCCAAATTCCCAGGTGTGCCTCTCATGGTACTGGATATGGTTTCTGTCTAACAGGAGTAGCTCCTGGCCTCAGGTCCACTACAATGGGGGCATGTTTTTTGGCCAAACCTGGGGGCCCCTTCTCTGCCCAGACATCAGGGAATTCTTTTAGCTGTCTGGAGGGATTTATCCTTCCTTGAGGAATAGAGATGCCATTCATCTTCCCTGGGCATGGTCATGGACATCATCAGAGCCGATTGGCTTCCCAGGGTGAGGCTCACAGGTTTTCTGGGAGCAAAGGTGATTTGTGCCCCGAGCTGTGCCAGTAAATCTCTACCCAGCAGGGAAATGGGGCATTCCAGTAAGTAGAGAAATTCATGAGTCACCAGATGGCCCCCTAGCTGACATGTACAGGCCTTGCAAAATGAGTGGGCTGCCATGTCCCCTGTAGCCCCAGCAATAGTTGCTGTTCGGCCTGTGAGGGGAGTCACAGGTGTGGTTACCATGGAGTGTTTAGCTGTGGTATCCACCATAAAAATCATTGATTGGCCCCCTGCTTTCATTGTGACTGTGGGCTCCCGGGGGCCCAGGATCAGGGAGCCCCGTCTTCCCTGGGTCTGATTCTGCCAGGCTGATAAGGTTTTGGATGGCCAGCTCACATTGGTATCTTTCTTTATTGGGTCGACTGAACTTCTTTGACCCTATAGCTGTCCTTCTGCGATGAAGGCACTCATTCCTGCAGTGTCCAGTCTCTCTACAATAGGCACACTGGTCGTGGCATAGTGGTGGTCTCTTCTTAGTTTCCCCTTTCCATGGGGGAACAGTCTGTTTCACTTGATCTGAGCTCGTCAGTGCCGCTGCTAGCAGGGATGCTTTCTGGTTTTCTTTTTTTTTTTTTTTAAATGTTTCTTGTTGGGCTTCATGGTCTTGCTTCACAAAGACTTTATTTGCTACCTCCAGGAGCTGTGTGGCATTCTTCCCAGTGAAGCCTTCCAGCTTTTGGAGGTTTCATTGGATGTCTTCACAGGATTGAACCACAAAGGCAGCATTAATCATCCACTGATTCTTGAGTGTCTCAGGGTTGAATGTGGTATATGTCTAGGNCCAGTGAAGCCTTCCAGCTTTTCGAGGTTTCATTGGATGTCTTCACAGGATTGAACCACAAAGGCAGCATTAATCATCCACTGATTCTTGAGTGTCTCAGGGTTGAATGTGGTATATGTCTAGGACACTTCACACAGTCTTTCATAGAAATTGGTGGGAGTCTCATCCAGTTTTTGGATTATCATTGTGATTTTGGACATATTGATGAAGTTTTTGGCTCCCTCTCATAGTTCATGTAGAAGGACGTTATGGTAGTGACCCAGGATTTCTTATCCTTCTCTGGTACTGAAACCCCAATTACGTCTCGTCTCTGGCATTGCTTCTTGTGCCCATCCTTCTACAACTAAGACCTCTGTGGGGGCTTGTCCTCGGGGCCATTTTTGGGCTTCCGTCAAGTTGTGTCCCCTTTCTTCAGTGGTGAAGAGAGACATAAGGAGCTGGTGACAGTCGTCACATGGAGGCTGATTGGTGTGGAAAATGGACTCTAGGAGGTCAGCCATAGCCTGTGGTTCATCAGGGTATGCTAGGTTATGGTGTTTCCAGTTAGCAGATCAGTAGTGCTGAAGGGCTGGTAATAGAGGATGGAGTGACCAGGCTGGACTCAGCCATCCTCATTCACTTGTTGAGGACCTTGAGGTTTTGCAGTGGCATCTGACAGGACGTGGCCAGCTGGCTAGATTGTCTGGCTGAGCGGCGCCACTTCCCTACTGGCTCAGGGCTGGAGTTTTGCTTATGAGTTGGTGCGGGGGACATGAGGGAGGTGGACTGTGTGGCAATGTCTGGGGCTGGCTGTGCTGGGGCTTGAAGACAGGGGAATGTATGGTGGGGGCAGCAAGGGTCTTCCACTAGATCTCCCTGGAATATAGGTTTTTTTCTCTCCTCTCTTTTTTTCTGAGTGGTTGGGCCACAAACACCTTACTCTGTCCCTTTCCGTTCATGCAAAATCTTTCCCATGGGGGCAGGGTCTGTGCTATCAGAAGCCAGGAGTCTATGTGTGGAAACTGATCTGGATGCCCTGGAGTCCCAGTGACTACCTGGTGCATTGCTTGGACAGTGGGCAGGTTGAGCATGCCCTCTGGCAGCCATCCAACATCAAAGGATGGCCAGCTGAGCTCACATAAGTTACGAAGCTTCCTAGGGGTCATCTTGACTCCATAATCTCCTAAAAAGCCCTTCTTAAAGTTCTTTATCATGCAATCTAAAACTGTTGGCTTAGAGGAACTTCCACCCATGTTGACAAATGTAATCTGCCTGGCAGGGTTTTGAGGAAAACATAATCTCTTAGATATCAGCTCAAGGAGTCAATCGACAGAAGAATAACCAGTAACCAATAATTTCTCCCTCCTTGTGTATCCTGCCTGAGTCAATGGCATAAAGACAAACAAGTGTGGGTGCCCCCTCAAAAAAGGAGACCATCTAGTTGCCTGCTTGGCCATGTCCCTGGGGTCGGGGGCTGAGGGGAGGGGTGGATTAGGTGCCTCTTAGCACTGGCTGCTGCTGTTAAGTCATTTCAGCCATGTCTGACTCTCTGTGACCCCATAGACGGCAGCCCACGAGGCTCCCCCATCCCTGGGATTCTCCAGGCAAAAACACTGCAGTGGGTTGCCAGCTCCTCTCCAATGCATGAAAGTAAAAGTGAAGTCGCTCAGTTGTGTCCGACCCTCAGCGACCCCGTGGACTGCAGCCTACCAGGCTCCTCTGTCCATGGAATTTTCCAGCAAGAGTATTGGAGTGGGGTGCCATTACCTTCTCCGCTTAGCACTAGCAGATCAGTATAAACCCCTGATCTGGATTTGTCTCACAGAGAGGGACTGGGTCCTCCAGAGGCAGGCACTGCCTTGAGCCGTATGAGGTCACCGTGGAACCGCAGTTAGGGACCACTTGGACTCTATAGCCGTGAAGGCTGTGAAGCCATACAATCGAGCCTGAAGCACTAGTGAATCAGGCTGCACACTCGTTCACGTTTATTTTTTGTCTGCCTGGCCACTCTCCCAAGGGAGATTTAAAATGCCTCTTAGCGTTGGGAGTTTGGTATAAACCCCCAACCCAGACCAGACCTGCAGGGAGGGATCAAATCCCCCAGAGACTGGCACCACCTTTCAGCCTTATGGAGACGTCATGGAGCCGCAGGTTTTGGACCCTCTCAGGCTCTATAGTCCGAGGACTGTGGAGCTCACTTTCACTCCTTCAGTCAACAATCATGCATACACAATCACTCAGAGGTTATCACAATACCTCCCTTTTCCCAAGCTCACAGGTCCTATCTGACGCTCCCTTCCTGGGAGCACCAAGGAGGTGATCAGTCTCCTCTTCTACCTGTTGGGGTAGGATCTGACTGGGGACTGGTCCCTGGGCCTTACCTGATCCTGTGGCCATTCCTGGTGAGTTGGTCTGTCCCTCTAATGAGTCCAGTCAGGGCTCAGCCATCCAGAGTCAGAACGCCAGTCTGAAAGAGAACCTGGAATACTGCAGGTGGCATGCCTCCTCATTCATCTCGGGCTCCTCTGCTCCGACCCAGCTGAACCACCAGTCCAGTGGCTCAAGGGGCCGGCATGTTTGGAATCTCACTGGGGCCTCCAGAATGTTGCAGAAACCAGTACTTGAGAAACCAAGCACCACACTTGGAGAGTTAGAGAACTCAGTTTATTACGCTGATGGGCCCAGAAGAGTTAACACTCCAAGCTCTGAGCTGAGAACAAAGGGTTACAGAGTTTTTATACACTGACAGGCATGATTAAGTGGGTTTGCAGAGGTTGGGCGATTGCAAAGAGCAGGACAAGGGTGAGTGAGATAAATTCCAGCTCCTAGTATTGTGAGTCCCCACTTTCTGAGACTACATGACCTACAGGATCCAGACTTCGCAACGAACAAGCTGAGTAACAGAGGCAGAAGGAGCAGGACGTTATGTAAAATTTTAACTTTCCCTCTTCAATAGAAATTAAAACAGTGAGAGTCTTTTTTTATTTTTTTTCTCTTAGGATAAAGAAATAGAATGGATGTTAGAAGAGTCATAGCAGAGAAACTGAATTTTAAAACTTTATTTTCTAGGAATGCAAGTGTTGTATAGACATTCTTCAAATACATAAACATGACCAGTGAACACATGAAAAGATGGTCTACCTCAGTAGTTATCAGAGAAATGCAAGTCAGATTCACAATGAGGTACCATTTCATACCCACTAAGATTTAGGGTATATATTTAAAAACACACATACAACAAAAGAACAGCAACAATAAGAACAACAACAAAAACAGAAAAACAACAAATGCTGGTGGAAATATGGAGGAATTAGAATCCTTACATATAGCTGTTGGGAAGGGTTCGGCCTACGTGTAAAAGAGATTGGTGTTTCCTCAAAAAGTTTAATATAGGATTACCATGTGACCCTACAGTTCCAGTCCTAGGTATATACCAAAAAGAATTTTGTTAACAGGCATTCAAACAGGAACATATAGCTGGAAACAGCCCAAATGTCAATCAACAGATGAGTGGATAAATGAATTATGGTGTGTGTATATATATATATATGTATATATAATAGAA
>SJYW01042533.1:531685-545815 GCA_006410735.1 Raphicerus campestris | reverse complement strand
TTCCTGTTTCCTATGCATCTCCTCAAAACTGCTTTGAAAAGGGCTTCTAGTTCTAAATTTTCTCTTAATAAACAACTGCTGAATTGCTAAAGTCAAAATGATGTTTCTCTATAAAAGATATCATTTTCTTGCTACTTTTTTCTAAATTTACTTTTTATACAAGCCCAGCAACAACATATCTTATCCTAATCTGCCAGCTTCCTCTTTATTATAAGGCTATCATGATAATAATCCTCAAGGAACGATTTAACTTCATAATTATAAGGACTCAAAGAATGATTAGAGCAATATTTTCCTTCTCTCTCATTTCCTCTTGTTAATTCTCTAGCTGCAATCCGCTCTGCTCTTCCTTTAATGTTCACTGTTGGGTCAATAATGCCCCTGGTAGAAGCAGGATGAAGGGTTTATTCACTCCTGAGTGATGAATGTCTCCACACAGCAGTGGGGTTCACAAGCATAGTGAATTGATTGCTAGCTTGCTTTCTCCATTTCCTTTTAAAATTTGTTTTTTAAAGACATGTAGTAACAAATATTAACTTTGACTTTTTGGAAAAATATCAACAGTTATTTTTAGAGTTGTCCTATAAACCAATAGTGACTGAACAAACATATTTTATGTTTAGATATCTTGAATTTATGTAATTGGGTATAAATGCACATTCTAGTTTTAGGCCATGTAAACTCCTTGACATGTTATCACTGGAACTGAATTGGAAATAACAGATTGTGTAGTTGTGTCTGTTGTCTCTTCATTACAAAGTGCTACTTAACTTTAGACAAATGTTTTCTTATAGCTTGGCTAATAAAATAAGGCACAATTAAAGAAATGTAAGTACATTATTAAGATGGACTCAAAGCAAGCTAAAGAAAAATGAGATTTTAAAGGGATTATAACAGAAGACAAAACATAAACTATTAAATGCTTTTGGAAAAGCTAGCTATCTATTTGTATCAAAAAATAATGTTATACCTCTGGATAATACTATATTAGAAGTTAAAGATGTTCAAATAACTTAAATGTGGTAAAAGTGTCCACACACTGGATTTGAAAAGAAAATTGCTTCATAATTAGTGACAAGATAGTCCTTCTATTTCTACTTAAGTAGAATAAGTCAATAAGTATCTGGAAAAAATGTTCCATTTCATTGAAAATCAGTTAAAGGCAAAACAATTCACATCTGTGAGTACTATTTATTGCATATCATGTTAAAAAAAGGACTGATGATATCTAGTAATGAATATGAGTGCTAATATATATTTTCATACATTTCTGAAAGAAATATAAACTAAAATTTTTAAGGTCTATTTATGAATAACTATTAAAATTTTAAATGCACATTCCTTGGACTAGAAACCCTTGTAGAAACATTCAAACTACAGAAATGTTTGTGTATGTGCTCAGCTCCTTCTGTTTAAGAGTATCCAGAGGAATATTTTAAGAGGAATTTAAAAAAGCAACATATACAAGCACCTCTAGGAAATGTTTGTATAAATATTAGTACATCTGTAGTACAGAATACTTTGCCCCCTTTAAAAAAGATGAGGTAGACTTGTGATAACATGAAAATATATTCATGATTTTTTGGTCTATGAGGAAATTTTTAATTTGTAAAAATAATCTGTATTATGTATGATCTCACTTTTATTTAAAAAAAATCCATACTGCTACTGTATAAATGTGTGTACAACTGCATAGGAAAAAGGCCAAGATGGTTATTCAAATATTATCTCTGAGAAACAGAAAAGAATGTATTGGGGACTGGTGAAACAGGACATGTAAACTTTACCTAATGTACCCATGTATTGTTTGACAATTTTATAAGTGAATGATATTTTTAATTAGTTTAAATATACTCAAGAGTAGAGAAAAACAATAGAGACATTTGTTTTACCTTTTGCATGATTTTTAAATTGAGATTTCTTATAAATTAGTTGTTTAAAAAAACTCTCCAAAGTACTGGTTGGTCTAATATCTAAAGCAATTAAAATGAATTCATTATTTAAATTAACCTTTTGATGACATTACAGGTTGAAATAAGATGAGTATATTCTAACAGTGCTTTAGGCATTTTCTCTGCACGTGTATTTCTATGAAACAGCTAAAAAGTGTGAGGTGTCTAAATCAGAATGTCCATGAGGGAATATGGACCCTCACATCCTCTGAAGTGTTAGAGAAATTACAAAACCAAACAGAAATTATTCAACTTGTGAAAAAGTAATCTTCAAGTGTTATAGATTTCCTTGGATCTGGAGTATAACTTCGTGGCCTTTTCACCTTGCCCGAACTTGTAACTCACAACTTGCACACCTTTATTTCTGACTACACAAACTACTCCCTAATGTAGTTTAGTATTATTTGCTTTAAATACTATTTAATAATAAAGCCAATAATATATTTGCTTTAAACATGTTATTATATATATAGTATTAAATACATAGTATATATATACTATATATAGTATTAAAATATTACTCTTTAATAATAAAGCAAATAATACTATTTGCTTTAAATATTAAAGCAAATATTAATATTAAAGCAAAGCTTTGATATTTGTACTTGATTTTCATATATGTATTTATGGTACTATGTATACTGTTGTAAAGGAATTGTTTGTTTAGTCACCCTTTGTACATTTTCTAGCATATTATAGCACATACTCAAAGTAACTTTTACAAAAATAGTTATATACTGAATTGGAGAATACACTTTATGAAGAGCAACTTTAAATTCTTTTTATAGTTTACAATTACTGTTTTTAGATGTGTTTTTAAAGACGTATGTTTGTTTTAATGTATACCTTTTATTTTCTTTATGATTAATTAGTTGATCACTATTTTATAAAAATAATCTCAATTATTGTGAATGTCATAGTAGTAATATAACAATCATGGAAACTTATTGGCTACACAGTACGTGACTTGCCAAGATATAAATATACTTGGACATTCTCTATTAGAGAATAGAAATCGCTAAGGGATTCTCAGTTAAAGGGGACACTTGGATAATGTACTTTTCCTTGCTGGTTTATTCACAGGTTTATCTCCATGAATTTGAGAAAATTAAGATTAAAAGATTCATTGATTTCAGAAAATCATCCCAAGAGGATGTTCCCTTTTGACCAGTACAAAAGAGAGGTAGGAATGATACTTTTCAGAAATTATTTACTTGGGCATGTTGTCATGGTGTTATGTTTTAAGGATGCAACAGTTTGTTGAAACATGGAAATTATAGTGAGAGAGATCCTCTTTATTCTTTTCACTTTGCACTCTTTTTGTTTTCTCCTATCCCTTAGCATTCTTTCCTCTCATTCAAGAAATGTAGTTGTCTATTCTAATTTAGTTTCTGTTACTAAGAAATTTCCATGGGTCTAAAATATATGTATATTTTTGCACATAAGAGCTATACAACAGTCTGTTTTTGGCAGAATTACAGGTATTCAATATCCCATTAATCTCTATGAAACCATGTGGAAAACTGTGAATGGAATAACATTGCAGGTAACATTCTATATCAGTCAACTATAGAAGTTGTTCTTTAGCATACTGCATTTAGTTTATAGTAGTTGTACTCTTGAACGACTTGCTTGCCTTCTGGTTTTCAGAGTGCTAGTGTAGGTTTGTCCCTGTACTGTTCCAGGTGTCTTCCTGAACTACTAAAATATTAGTGAGTTGAACTTGGTGTAAAGTAATTTACTGGGAACGCATGTTGCCATCATTTGGGATTAAATAATTTCCACTGTTGCTAATTTATGGAACACTTAAATGATGCAGTTGTGATTTGCTTTTCTGAATTAAGGAGTAAGTGAAAGTGGTTATAGAGTCATTTTGTAAATAAGAGACAGGAGATTGGCAAAGTGTATATTCTGACCTACATTCAGTTTCTTTCAGTAAACTTGTAGCCACGGTGCAGACATACTAACATGAAACTTGTCAATTTAGTTTTCTTACCAAATATCCCTCACAAGTTCATTTTTGTGGTTAATATATTTACTAATGGGCTTCCCTGGTGGTTCAGATGGTAAAGAATCTCCCTATGGTGTGGGAGAGCCAGGTTTGATTCTTGTGTTGGGAAGATCCCTTGGAGAAAGGAATGGCTACTGACTCCAGAATTCTTGCCTGGAGAATTCCATGGACAGAGGGGCCTGGCAGGCTACAGTCCATGGGATCACAGAGTTGAGCATGACTAAGTGACTAACATTTTCACTTTTCACACTAATACTTCAGAGAAAACTTCATGAACAAAAAAACAACAAACCAGAAAACCTATATTGTGTCTTTTAGTAAGTATTTAAAGTAAGGGATAATACATGTTTGGCATTTTATGTGACTAGGAACATTTCCATTAGGCCTTTTAAAACTTTAAGGAAAAAAGCCATGGCTTTTCAAAATCTGTTTTTATATTACTTTACATAAGTCTAAACTTTTTTGTCATTTTATATATATTGATATCTATCTATCTATCTATATATATATCTTGCAAATATCTTCTCCTATTCATTAGAAGATTGTTTCTCATTTTATTGAGTTTCCTTCACTGTGTGAAAGCTCATTATTTGTTAAGTTTTTATTTATTGTTTTTGCCTCACCATGTGGCTTGTCATTGGGCCACTAGAGAAGTCCCATGCAAAAACTCTTTAGTTTGATGTAGTCCCATTTGTTTATTTTTGCTTTTTTCTCCTTGCCCGAGGAAACAGATCCAAAAAATTCCAAAATTGTTATACACACACACACACACACACACACANTCTAAAGTATTTACCAAAATAGCTGCTTTTTTCTTTTAGAAAAATATATTCACTCAAAAATAATTTCAGGTAGATTCTTTGTTGGAGATTGTTTTAGAAAAAGATATGATCAATATTGAGGATAAATTTTAAGATTTATCAGGACTTTGTCAGATTATTACATAATGATTGATTTATATTATAAAATTTAAGATAAGTTATCAATTGTAATTAGGTAAACTAAACTTTGGGAATATAAAAAAAAAATTAAAATTTCTAGCCTCAGCTCTTTAAAGATTCTTGCACTTTTTTTTTCTTTACTCCTAAGTAGATAATCATTTGTTTCTAATGA
Source organism: Raphicerus campestris (assembly GCA_006410735.1). Classification (NCBI taxonomy): domain Eukaryota; kingdom Metazoa; phylum Chordata; class Mammalia; order Artiodactyla; family Bovidae; genus Raphicerus; species Raphicerus campestris. The sequence goes on along the minus strand of SJYW01042533.1, from coordinate 540,739 downwards.
CTAAGGCTTTGAAACAATTAAGTCCATACTAATACTCTAAGTGTCTTATTCAAGTAACCAGGGAAGAAGAAAACATGTTTAGGTGGTGAATTTATCATGTCTTCTCAATTAAATTCCAATTCCATACCTACATGGTTAATATCATTAATGCTGTTTTTATTACTCAGCCACATATTATTGGTCATGATTTTCCAATCTCAAATTACCATAGCTTAGTGAACTCTTTTTCCATACATGTACATATTCATATATATATATTTGTATATCATGCAACATAGTTTCACTCTTCTATGAAAATGAAAAATCCTCTGTGCTCCACTTGTGCATCCCTTCTGAACCCCTAATCATTGGAAATCTCTTACATTTTTAGTGCTTTCATAGTTTTACCATTTTTAGAACACTGTATAGTTGAAATCATACAGGATATAGTCTTTCCAGATGGCTTCTTAAACGTANTTCACTCAAAAATAATTTCAGGTAGATTCTTTGTTGGAGATTGTTTTAGAAAAAGATATGATCAATATTGAGGATAAATTTTAAGATTTATCAGGACTTTGTCAGATTATTACATAATGATTGATTTATATTATAAAATTTAAGATAAGTTATCAATTGTAATTAGGTAAACTAAACTTTGGGAATATAAAAAAAAATTAAAATTTCTAGCCTCAGCTCTTTAAAGATTCTTGCACTTTTTTTTTCTTTACTCCTAAGTAGATAATCATTTGTTTCTAATGACTAAGGCTTTGAAACAATTAAGTCCATACTAATATTCTAAGTGTCTTATTCAAGTAACCAGGGAAGAAGAAAACATGTTTAGGTGGTGAATTTATCATGTCTTCTCAATTAAATTCCAGTTCCATACCTACATGGTTAATATCATTAATGCTGTTTTTATTACTCAGCCACAAATTATTGGTCATGATTTTCCAATCTCAAATTACCATAGCTTAGTGAACTCTTTTTCCATACACATACATATTCATATATATATATTTGTATATCATGCAACATAGTTTCACTCTTCTATGAAAATGAAAAATCCTCTGTGCTCCACTTGTGCATCCCTTCTGAACCCCTAATCATTGGAAATCTCTTACATTTTTAGTGCTTTCATAGTTTTACCATTTTTAGAACACTGTATAGTTGAAATCATACAGGATATAGTCTTTCCAGATTGGCTTCTTAAACGTAGTAATATGCATTTAATTTTCTTAATATCCTTTCATGGCTTGATAGCTCATCTCTTTTTAGTTCTAAACAATACCACCATTTATTTTCCATTTGTGTACTGAAGAATATTGTAGTTGCTTCCAAGTTATGGTAATAAGAATAAAGCTGCTATAAACTTCTGTGTACATATTTTTCTGTAGGCATAAGATTTCACCTCCTTTAGGTAAATACCAAGGAGCACAGTTATTGGATTGTATGGCAAGAGAAATGCTTATTTTTGTTGAAAGAGCCAACTGCCTTCCAAAGTGGCTGTACCACTTTATGTTCCCATTAGCAATCAATGAGAGTTTCTGTTGCTTCCCAGTCTCCCCAGAATTTGGGGTTGCCAGTGGATTTTGATCATTCCAAGTGTGCTGTTTCATTGTTTTAATTTGCATTTTCTTGATGATGTGTGACAAGGAATTTCTTTTCTTATGATTATTTACTATTAATATATTTTCTTTGTGAAGTGTCTCTTAAGGTCTTTGGTCCATTTTTAAATTGGGTTGTTTTCTTATTGTTGACTAAACAGTTTTTGTTTTTCACATTTTTGGATAACAGGCATTGATAAGATTTGTCTTTTGCAAATATTTTCTCCTACTCTGTAGCTTGTCTTTTTACTCTACTGATAGTGCATTCACAGGGCAGAAGTTTTTAATTTTAATGAAGTCCAGCTAACCAATTCTTTATTATATGAATCATGCCTTTGATGTTATATCTAAAGAGTCATCACCAAACCAAGTTCTAGATTTTTCTCCTGTGTCATATTCTGAGAATATTAGAGTTTTGAATCTCATGTTTTGGTCAAAGTTCCATTTTGGGTTAATTTTTGTGAAGGGCATAAAATCTGTTTATAGAATAAATTTTTTGCATGCGGATGTCCAGTTTTTCCAACACCGTTTGCTTTATTGTACTGCTTTTGCTCCTTTGTCAAGGAGCAGTTGACTATATTTACATGGCTCTGTTTCTGGGGACTGTTCTGTTTTATCGATCTGTTTGTTTATTCTTTTGCCAATACCTCACTTTCTTAATTATTGTATCTTTCTAGTGAGTCTTAATGGAGAAGGCAATGGCAACCCACTCCAGTGTTCTTGCCTGGAGAATCCCAGGGATGAGGGAGCCTGGTGGGCTGTCGTCTATGGGGTCACACAGAGTCGGACAGGAGTCTTGAAGTCAAGTTGTATTAGTTCTATTTTTTTCTTCCCCTTCAATATTATGTTGATTATCCTGGGTCTTTTGACTCTCTATATAAGTTTTAGAATAATTTTATTGGCATTAGTAAATAACTTGCTGGCATTTTCACTGNAGGAGTCTTGAAGTCAAGTTGTATTAGTTCTATTTTTTTCTTCCCCTTCAATATTATGTTGATTATCCTGGGTCTTTTGACTCTCTATATAAGTTTTAGAATAATTTTATTGGCATTAGTAAATAACTTGCTGGCATTTTCACTGGGATTTTATTGAATCTATAAATTAGGTTGGGATGACTGACATCTTGACAACATTATTTCCAACTCTGAATATAGTATTTCCTCAGACACTGAAGAAGCTGCCTGCAATGTGGGAGACCTGGGTTCCATCCCTGGGTCAGGAAGATCCCCTGAAGAAGGGAATGGCCACTCACTCCAGAATTCTTACCTGGAGAATTTCATGGACAGAGGAGCCTGGTGGGCTATAGTCCATGGGATAGCAAAGAGTTGGACACAACTGAGTGATTAACTTTCACTTCACTTCACTTCATTTCCAATCCTGAATATGGAATATCTTTCCATTTATTTAACTTTTTTTTTTTACTTCTTTCCTCAAGGGTTTTATCATTGTCANAGCATGTTTAAGATAGACTAGTTTAAGCCGTGATGTTTGGTAGGTTAGATGTTATAATGCATTTTTGGCTTAGGTATTTTCAACTTACAATAAATTTGTTGAGACTTAACCCCATTGTAAATCAAGGAAGATCTGCACTGTGGTTTACTTATTCGTATTTCTCACTTTTCTTTTCAGGCAATGGTCTTTTACCTATCCTTATAACAGATGGTTTCTAAGTATTAATAGGTAATTGTGTTTGAGGGCTTATTATATTTTGAGTAGGCTTTGACATATAAAGTAAAATATCTTCTGCTAAATATAGCACTGTTTGGTTCTTTTAGAACTGAACTCTTTGTAAAACTTGAGTATGAAAAATCATTTTTTCAAAATTCTGGCTTGAATTTGTTCCCCCTTCTGTTCAACAAAGGAAATGGCAACCCATTCCAGTATCCTTGCCTGGAGAACCCCATGGAAAGAGGAGCCTGATGGGCTACAGACCATGGGGTCCCAAGAGTCGGACACAACTTAGTGACTAAGCCACCACCATTCAACACAGTAATGCATGGTTACACGACCTTTAATGGTCAGGAGATTTAATTACTGTGAAAGAATTTTATTCTTTTTAATTATTTCTAAATTCAAGTGTACATAGGATAGTTTATAATTCTTGATTCATGATACATTCTCATTATGTGCTCATGTAATCAGCTTTTATTTAGGTAGAAATTTGTTACTAGTTATTGATAGTAATATGCTAATATTTATGAACTCACTCCCCTAAATGAATGGTATAACTTGACAATGGTATCGGTCTAATTATATATTTCCACTGAGTACATCATGAGAAATACTGGGCTGGATGAAGCACAAACTGGAATCAAGATTGCAGGGAGAACTGTCAATAACCTCAGATATGAAGATGACATCACCCTATGGCAGAAAGCAAAGAAGAACTAAAAGAGCCTTTTGATGAAANAGAAATACTGGGCTGGATGAAGCACAAACTGGAATCAAGATTGCAGGGAGAACTGTCAATAACCTCAGATATGAAGATGACATCACCCTATGGCAGAAAGCAAAGAAGAACTAAAAGAGCCTTTTGATGAAAGTGAAAGAGGAGAGTGAAAAAGTTGGCTCAAAATTCAATATTCAGAAAATGAAGATCATGGAATCTGGTTCCATCATTCGTAGCAAATAGATGGGGATACAGTGGCAACAGTGACAGACTTTATTTTTGGGGCTCCAAAATCACTGTAGATGGTGACTGCAGCCATGAAGTTAAAAGATGCTTGCTTCTTCAAGAAAAATTATGACCAACCTAGAGAGCATATTAAAAAGCAGAGACATTACTTTGCCATCTAGTCAAAGCTATGGTTTTCCCCTTAATCATGTATGGATGTGAGACTTGAACTATACAGAAAGCTGAGCACAGAAGAATTGATACTTTTGAACTGTGATGTTGGAGACGACTCTTGAGAGTCCCTTGGACTGCAAGGAGATCCAACCAGTCTATCCTAAAGAGCATCAGTCTTTAGTATTCATTGGAAGGACTGATCCTGAAGCTGAACTCCAAACTTTGGCCACCTGATGCAAAGAACTGACTAATTTGAAAAGACCATGAGGCTGGAAAAGATTGAAGGCAGAAGGAGAAGTGGATGACAGAGGATGAGACAGCTGAATGGCATCACTGATTCGATGGACATGAGTTTGAGTAACTCTGGGAGTTGGTGATGGACAGGGAGGCCTGGCGTTCTGCAGTCCATGGAGTCAAAAAGAGTTGGGCATAACTGAGTGATTGAACTGAACTGAACTTCCGTATCAATAATTAGCCTCCAGCTACTCAAGGCTGGGTCACCCCAAGGGATAACATGAGGCTCTCTAGAAAAGTATCAACCTGTATGCATTATTATACAATAACTAGGAACATTTCATGCAAAGATGGGCTCAATAAAGGACAGAAATGGTATGGACTTAACAGAAGCAGAAGATATTAAGAAGGTGTGGTAAGACTACACAGAAGAACTGTACAAAAAGGATCTTCATGACCCAGATAATCACAATGGTGTGATCACTCACCAGACATCCTAGAATGTGAAGTCAAGTGGGCCTTAGGAAGCATCACTACGAACAAAGCTAGTGGAGGTGATGGAATTCCAGTTGAGCTATTTCAAATCCTGAAAGATGATGCTGTGAAAGTGCTGAACTCATGCCAGCAAATTTGGAAAACTCAGCAGTGGCCACAGGACTGGAAAAGGTCAGTTTTCATTCCAATCCCAAAGAAAGGCAATGCCAAAGAATGCTCAAACTACCGCACAATTGCACTCATCTCACAAGTTAGTAAAGTAACGGTCAAAATTCTCCAAGCCAGGCTTCAGCAATACGTGAACCATAAACTTCCAGTTGTTCAAGCTGGTTTTAGAAAAGGCAGAGGAGCCAGAGATCAAATTGCCAACATCCCCTGGATCATCAAAAAAGCAAGAGAGTTCCAGAAAAAACATCTATTTCTGGTTTATTGACTGTGCCAAAGCCTTTGACTGTGTGGATCACAATAAATTGGAAAATTCTGAGAGAGATGGAATACCAGACCACCTGACCTGTCTCTTGAGAAATATGTATGCAGATCAGGAAACAACAGTTAGAACTGGACATGGAACAACAGACTGGTTCCAAATAGGAGAAGGGGTACGTCAAGGCTGTATATCATCACCCTGCTTTTTTTAACTTATATGCAGAGTACATCATGAGAAAGACTGGGCTGGAAGAAGCATAAACTAGAATCAAGATTGCCAGGAGAAATATCAATAACCTAAGATAAGCAGATAACACCACCCTTATGGCAGAAAGTGAAGAACTACAGAGACTTTAAGTGAAAGAGGAGAGTGAAAAAGTTGGCATACAGCTCAAAGTTCAGGAAACTAAGATCATGGCATCCGGTCCCATTACTTCATGGCAAATAGATGGGGAAACAGTGAGAGACTATTTTGGGGGCCTCCAGAATCACTGCAGCCATGAAATTAAAAGACGCTTACTCCTTGGAAGGAAAGTTATGACCAACCTAGACAGCATATTAAAAAGCAGAGACATTACTTTACCAACAGAGGTCCATCTAGTTAAAGCTACAGTTTTCCAGTAGTCATGCATGGATGTGAGAGTTAGAATATAAAGAAAGCTGAGCACCAAAGAATTGATGCTCTTGAACTCTGGTGTTGGAGAAGACCCTTGAGAGTCCTTGGACTGCAAGGAGATCCAACTAGTCCATCCTAAAGGTGATCAGTCCTGAGTGCTCATTGGAAGGACTGCTATTGAAGTGGAAACTCCAAAACTTTGGCCACTTGATGCAAAGAATTGACTCATTTGAAAAGATCCTGATGCTGGGAAAGATTGAAGGTGGGAGGAGAAGGGGACGACAGAGAATGAGATGGCTGGATGGGATCACCTACTCAATGGACATGAGTTTGGGTAAACTCTGGGAGTTGGTGATGAATAGGGAGGCCTACGAGCTGCAGTCCATGAGGTTGCAAAGAGTTGGACACAACTGAGTGACTGAACTAAATTCAGGAACACATGAAAAGCTCCTTGTTATAACAGTCATTCTGAAGATTGTGCCAACTTATGAAATGAGGACACTTTAGTAGTCATCCAGATCAATTTATAAGTCAAGTGGATTTATCCTCTATTCTACTCATAATTAGTTTGAAAATTGGAGATTTAGATTTGCTGTGATGAGTGTATCATGATGGTTGATCAGGACTGGCCCTCCTTCCAGCTATGAATGAGATGAAACCCAATTCCTTTGGTGACTCACTGAATAATGTGGTTTTCCTCTTCTTTGAAGATCTTGTACCTGTTCTATCTCCAACCCTCTAAAGTAAAAACTACTTGCTCTCAGAATTCAGGTCGTGCTTTTTTTTGTCAATACTATATCACCACATTAGTCTATTTAGTGATCCCAAACTGTAATATTGTCCTGTATTTCTACTCATGGATAAGCATAAATTTAAAAAAAAAATCCTTCCAAATACTCTGCTTTCCATTTTTATTTATACTATTTTTTCTATATAAATTACTTAAAAATTCCTTCTTTGTTCTCAGTTGTTTGTAATTTTATAAAAAAGATTACTACACTATGTATAACCTTTGGAAGAATCTGTTCTCTACTTATTTTTATATTTCTAAGATTCATATGGATTATTTTGTCTCTTTATGCAATTCTTTTTTAAAAAATAAATCTTTTATGGGGACAAGTTTATATTGGGCTTCCAAATGTTACTCATTTTGCTACTGTGCTTAAAAAACCCAGTCATTATAATTTCAGAGACTCATCAACAGAGTATCAATAAGGACTTCTTTTAAATTTGGTTGTAGTGGTTCTGCTGCTGCTGCTAAGTCACATCAGTCATGTGCAACTCTTTGCGACCCTGTGGACTGCAGCCTACCAGGCTCCTCTGTCCATGGGATTTCCCAGGCCAGAGTACTGGAGTGGGATGCCATTACCTTCTCTGTGTAGTGGTTTTACCTAGCTATATTTTTTAAATTCATGAGATGTGGCCTTTTTTTGGCTTGTCACTACTTCTATTCAAATAATAGAACTGCTTGAAATTGATAGATATAATGATTAGTTTTTCTAACCAATTCTTTCAGTTATAATACCCAGGAGTCTACTTATGTTCTGTGTGGACTGCATTCTTATTTCATATAGACAAGGTTACGATTATTTGAGATATGTTTATAATGTTCAGCTCATGTGATTAGCAATACGCAAGGCATTGTTTTTTCACATCTACTTTAAGCAACTATGTTTTAAGAATTTATTAAAATCTGACACATATGAGCCTTTGAGCCTGTTTATTTCCTTAATTTAATCATTTCTAATTAGACGGTGTATACCGATTAGATAGATATTAATGGACTGTGAGACATCTGTGTCACAGAAATAGGGCTGAAACTGTAGCACTGATTACTTTCTCTTGAATCTTGCCCTACATAGCCATTAACCAAGTTTTCCAAGGGAAAAGAGCTTTAATAACCACATAGTCCAGTCATCCTCCATACTGCCTGCATAGTAGAAACCCTGGAGGGCAATTACCATGACAGAATTTTAATTATAATAATCAGAAATTGGAACAATACAAATGGCCATCAATTAGATAATAGATAATTTTACTATGATATATTCATAAAGTAGAATATTACCAGTGAAAGTCATCATATTGAGGAATGGAAGCAAGACACAATGATTTCATTCATACAAGTGTCTAAGATAGGCCAAGCTATCATAGGAAAAATAAAATCACTGGCTTTTTGGAGAAATAGGCCAAAAAGGAATTTATAGAGAAGATGGCAATGGCGATGTTTTTCTAAAATTTTATGAAAAATTTCAAGTATATAGCAATTTGAATGAATTTACAGTGAATATTCATTTATATATCCACAACTAAGATTCTACCATTAATATTATGTTATTCTCTATTTGTTAAAAACTATCCTTTTATCCATCCACAGAGCAATCATTTTGGTGACTTTGAAAGCAAATACATCAATATGCTTCCCATTAAATATTTTAGCACACATGTAATTAACTAGAATTCAATCAAGCAATGCTTTAAATTTTTATGTTGAAATTTTTGTTGCCAGTATCTATGAATAGATTTGAATTTTGTGTAGCTTTCTTGTATTCTGCAACCTTTCTTATTTCAAATAATAGACTTAGGCACTTTATATCTTCCATATATTTTAATGTATCAATAAAACATTGTTAAGTGCCAATAGAGATAATTTTACTTCTTTCTTTCAAATTTTAATAACTTTCATTTCTTTCCTATTTTTTCTATGTTATTTTTATTTATTTATTTTTAAATACTTTATTCTACTTTACAGTACTGTATTGGTTTTGCCATACATTGACATGAATCAGCCACAGGTGTACACAATCTCCCAATGCTGAATCCCCCTCCCACCTCCCACCCCACACCATCTTCCCGGATCATCCCATACACCCGCCCCAAGCATCCTGTATCCTGTATTGAACATAGACTGA
>SJYW01042533.1:503138-514501 GCA_006410735.1 Raphicerus campestris | reverse complement strand
TGGGGCCCCCCAAAATAAAGCCTGACACTGTTTCCACTGTTTTCTCATCTATTTCCCATGAAGTGATGGGACCAGATGCCATGATCTTCGTTTTCTGAATGTTGAGCTTTAAGCCAACTTTAAGGAGCTAGCAAATGGAGCCGAAGATACCACATAAAGCAGAAAAAGTAATTGCCAAACATAATATTTATCAAATAATCAGTATAAAGTTTAGGCAACTAACAATATCCTTGAAAAACTGTCCAGACTTCAATCCTTGATCTCTGAATATCAGCATATCATAGAATATGCATGTGTTGATTCTTAACAATTTTGAATAAGGCAGTGGAATCATTTAATGTCTTTGCATCTGATTTTCTCTTTAACTTTTCCCATGTCAGGTTGCTTTTGCCTTGAGTTATAAACATCACTAAATATCATATTTCAAGATTTACAGTTTTAACTAACTTCTGTTATCAAGTTAAGAAATCTAAGTCCACGTTCATTTTTATCTCTTCTTTTGTAAAATATTTCTAGCTTTTAAAATTTACTTTCATAAAATTTCCTGTGGATTTCTGATAAAGTTTTCAAAATAAAGTTAAACTATGAGCTACTAACTGTAAACTATCTAACAAGGACAAATTTTAATAAATTTGTAAGTATTAACTTAAATTTTAACTATTTACCTAACTAGATGCTATACTGAGTGTAGATGAGAATGTTATGATGAGGAGGATATACAAGTTTGCCTCATCTGACATAGTTGGTGAGATGTTTTCGATGTCTATTTTTCTTTATTTGAGAATTTATCAAGAGTACTGTTTTTCTCTTTCAGATTTTCATTTATTTCTTTTCATTTTCTTAATTCCTTAAACTCTGTAACAGTTGATTTTTTTCTAGGAGTTTAGCGTTTACTTTCCCATTTTTTGCCTTCAAGTATTTTATTGAAAACTCTGCCTGTNATTTCTAGCTTTTAAAATTTACTTTCATAAAATTTCCTGTGGATTTCTGATAAAGTTTTCAAAATAAAGTTAAACTATGAGCTACTAACTGTAAACTATCTAACAAGGACAAATTTTAATAAATTTGTAAGTATTAACTTAAATTTTAACTATTTACCTAACTAGATGCTATACTGAGTGTAGATGAGAATGTTATGATGAGGAGGATATACAAGTTTGCCTCATCTGACATAGTTGGTGAGATGTTTTCGATGTCTATTTTTCTTTATTTGAGAATTTATCAAGAGTACTGTTTTTCTCTTTCAGATTTTCATTTATTTCTTTTCATTTTCTTAATTCCTTAAACTCTGTAACAGTTGATTTTTTTCTAGGAGTTTAGCGTTTACTTTCCCATTTTTTGCCTTCAAGTATTTTATTGGAAACTCTGCCTGTTGCCATTTGTCCATGCAGTTTTTCATCATCTCAAATGGGGTCACCAGCTTATAGCTTCACTAAATCAGCCCACTTTGTGACTACTGTCTGCAGGACTTCAGCCCTATATTCCTAAGCGATTTCACTCTGATATGGCAACACTTTCCCTCAAAGCTAAAAACATGAAGTAAATAAAATCTGTGGTCTCTTTATTGGCCAGGTGTCTCATCTATCCTCTATTTCCATTCATTTAAAAAAAAATTTCTTTACAACTTGCTACAAAATAGATATAAATTTGTCTCAGTTATATCAATCTGGGGCTTGTGTCCTTTGTTGGCATCTCAGTATGGCCAGCTTTGCTTTGGAGATAAGAAAGAAACTGTATTTCCTTGAGGAATGTGGATAATACTCTCCTTTATTCATGGTCAGACCAGTTTCCTTATTAAGTTTTCTCATCTCAATTTATTTTGTTTTATTGTCAGAGTTTGTATACCTTCTATTACTGGGCTGTCATTTTCTTCAAATTCCAAGAGAGTCACTACGAAGAGAACATAACGTAAAAAATAATATTTTAAAATATATTAAATAGAGAATATGAAACTAGGCATATCCTGTTAAAACATCTGCAAGTGAAAGTGTTAGTTGTTCATTTGTGTCCGAATCTTTGCAACCCCATGGCGTGTAGCCCTCCAGGCTCCTCTGTCCATGGGGTTTCCCAGGCAAGAAGACTGAAGTGGATAGCCATTCCCTTCTTTAGGGTATCTTTCTGACCCAGCAATGGAACCTGCATATCCTGCATCGCAGGCATATTCTTTACTATCTGAGTCACCAGGATAGGCCTATATTGATAAGTTGCTAATGTGGAAATGTAGAACATTGTTATCAATTAGAGAAACATGGCAGTTATCTTGGAGGTTAATTTGAAGGGGATGTAAAGGAGATGGATAAACATCAGTGACATAAAGGTTTTTGAGTCTAGCCATACCAGTTAAAATAGCTGTTACTATAGAGAGTATGAAACACTGCATGAGACATATGGAGTGAGAAGTTTATCAATGAAACTCTCTGAAAACTCTCTGGCATGAGAAAAAAGCTGATTCTAGATATGTAAAGCTGTTTTGCAGATGTTATATTAAAATTCTACCATCCTCGTTTGAGCAGCTGCTAATTTTCTCTGACATAATAAATGCAGTCCTTCAAAACTTACGTTCAAGTTAGGTGCTGCTGACAAGTACAATTACACACAAGTTGTTAGGATTCTTATTTTCCATAAATGGGCATTGCCAGTGTTGCAAGTAAGCTCTGCAGTTGTTCAAATTGAGACATATTCTGTTTGGTGTGCAGAATTTATACTGAATATTTTGCAAATGAAAGTGCTAAGCATTAGTTTCCACCTTCTGGAGTTTACATTTCCCTGTAACATAGAAGTATCAGGAAATTATTAATGAATGCACTGGTTAATAATAAAAACATTAACCAAAAAAATGTCAATGAGCTCACTGAGATAATTTGGGCATAGGAAACAATACTATCACACTCAGTACCATTTTGTTTTTCAAGACAACAAATTATGCTATTCCCCTATAGTCAGACTTGTCTACCTGTAGTCCTGACATATATAACATGGTTGGTGAGCACAGGTGACCACAAGGTCCATTCCAGCCATATCATTGGTTATTTATAGGCTGAGACTGGCACAAAGCAAGCAACTACATAAATTTCTTACAAACAAGTGGTAGTGAAAAATAAAAGGGAAGAGAATGGGATGATAAAGAAATATCTGTGGATAGCTGATTTTTGTAATGCTTACTTCATTCAGCCTAAGAGGTTAAAGGTGGTTTTTCATGGTGGTAAAATAGTCAGTAACTGTTGGAAAAACACTGCCAAAATTCCAGGTTTTCTTATATGCCAACTATATTACTCTTTCCTTAAATACCCAGGATATTAAAAACAAAAACTTATAGCCCTTTCTAGAGGTGTGTATCCAGGGATGATACAAAGTTCAACATCTGACCTGCAAAACAGTTGAAGTGAACTGCTCATATTCCCACTGCTGGTCATGAGAGACTTTTCTGTTATTTACTATATGCAGTTTTCAACATAATGGCTTGGACTGTAGCACCTCTAAGGAGAGCATAATTATTTTACCATCCTTTGGGAGATAGTGCCTATAAGGTGGTAATAGGGAAAGTATAATCCAGAAATGTGAGCGCATATTCTTTTTTGCAATTGCTTATTGAAGCACTTAAATGGAATTCACCAAGAGGTCATGAATTTAGACTTTTAATATCTGTTATTGATGATTCTTTAATATTGTTGGTGTTTACATGGTGTTTATGTGAATCGTCTTAGCTAAACTGATTTAAACACTTTTTAGGTCCAATTTTGGTGGGGGAAGAAGTTAGTAAGGATGTAGATATCACTGAGATTAACAGTCTTTTCAAAATGCTGTCATAAGGAGATATTACAGATAACAAATGCATCTTATTTTATGCTCTCTAAGCAAGCAAAATTTTAGGTATATGTGTGACTTTTACTAACCCTCATGAGCACAGGTGCTTTGCCCTTAGGGTTTACCGTCAAAACCAGTGCTTGGAACTCAGTGTAATTTGCCATATTCTGGTTTTTTGATGTAGAGTTTGGTATTCATTAATTATTAAGAAATATATTAACCATGTCAGACTCTCCTGTCCACTCTTTTTGAGGCTCTGTCCAGCATCAGTACAGGCGATTTTTTTCACTGAAGCAACTAAGCTGTTTTCTTAACTGAACTCTAAGGAAAGCCTTTTCTTTGAAGAAGCTCCCTTAAGTGAATGGTGCTCATTTTCCCATGTTAGATGCCATTATCACTCTGAAAATGTGTATTCTCAGCTTCTCTTATTAGAGCTCATTACATATTCATTCACATGTAAAATGTCTTTCTTTGCAGCCATGTCATCTGATTCTAACTGTACCTTCTTGCAATGGTATCTAGTAGTTATCTACTATTTATCAATGGCTCGTGCCTATGAATGTAAAATGGTTTCTGGGGCTTCAGGATCTATGAAGCTGATTCTTCTGGCGTTTATGCTTCATATCTTTGACATTTTTTCACGTGCATGAGCTTCACCTCCACTGAATTCTGCCTCCTATGCCCATCTTTACACCTTGGTCCTTGACATCATCTAGGTTTGTATCAACTTTGAAATCATAAAATGCAGCATAACCAGGAATTCTTAATGTCTGGATTACAATTTTTCAGTTACTCAATCAGTTATAAAAGCTGAAGTGAAACTTTAGTAAATAATACTAAAACCCAAAGCTAGTAGAGACAGTCAATGCCATAGATGAGAGGAGGCAGAATTTATCATAAGTGAGACCTGAATGGAGAATATTCCTCCCACCCGTACTTTTTTCTTGGCAAATCTGGCTTTTTACTCATAAAGAAAATGCCAACTATAAACAGACAGAAAGATACATCACACCTCTTTAAATGCAAACAGATATAAATGGAAATGTGTAGGCATATATAATTTCAAGCAGGATCTACATTTTTTCCTAAGTTTTATTAAAGCTATAAAACAAATGTTTTGAACCTCTTTTTCCTATGTTTGCTGTAATATTTTGCTTGAAAAGTTTGTCTTTCTATACCCTCTTGTATCCTTTGTTGTCTTTTATAATGCAGAAGTTTTGGGGGCCCCACATTTATCCTGTTTTTCATTCTTGAGCATATGGAAATCTAACTAAGCCTAGTTTTCTATAAAGAGAAGATACATTTTGTAATTCCACATGGGTGCTGGAATTTCTTTTCTATTCTTAACCACCTGGAGTAGTAATTAATATATAGAGTCTTTAGCCCTATAATTATTTTTATATGCTATGTAAACCTCTTTATATAGTGAAACATCTCATTAACTACTCTGTGGAATAAATAGATTTTTTTTTCTGAATAGGCTGAAACAGTCTGAATTTGATGTTTATTTCATTAAAATTTTTTATAATGTGCATTCTGGGAGAAATAGCGAAAACTACCACCTTAAACTACATATAACTTCTGTGACTCTTACTAGTGGACATGACATGGCTAACAATTGCAATTAAAAAATATATATATATACATATATTAATAAAAGTAGTAGGGGTATGAACTTACTCCAGCTATACTAGCAATCAGTTTTTAAACAGTCGTTGCTCAGATAACCAATGGCCAAGTGTGTGAAGCAGTAACATACAATATGATGGTTAAAAATAGGCCCCCAAGTCTGATTATCAGACTATGTCAATATCCTGATAGTACCGGTGACCCAGTTATTTAATTGATGAATTTGTAGTAGCTCCTGAACCTCAGTAGACATCTCTATTGCCAGTTATTAATATATATAAGTAAAAGGCTTCATCCTGAGGATGAGGGGTGCCTGTGTATGTACTTCACTTCATATATAAGACCAGTGGACAAGTGACCCATGATGGGAGGATTATCAGAATCTTCCAGAATATTAGTCCTGGGTACCAGTGACATGTCATTTTTTTTTCTACTTATGGCAAGAACTGTAACAGGAAACTTGCGAATTATGGTATAATCATATTAGGTCTTCCATAATGTTGAAGAAGAAGGGAGAAAAATAGAATAATCAGATATCTAAAGAGAAATAAAAATGGGAAATTTAAAAAGCATCATGATAATTTTCTACATCTTTGTTATAATCTCTCTTTCACATGACAGATCCGTTGAATTGTGAGGTAGTTCTATTTTCTTAGGATAAATTTATCCTAGTCCTATCCCAATTTTATTTTGTAAACTAGCTCCAATTTGTTTTTATCTCTTGGAAACAATTGTGCTAATACATCCATCTTTTTTGTGTATTTGAATTCCAGCCAGGGAAGCCTTCTCATACCATCCTATGTTCTTGCATGCCTCTGAATTTATGGTTGCAATGCAGAGCAAAGCAAACAGAAAAGCTATCCACTGCCCTTTCTTTCTTTATATACCCATTAAAATTATATTCCTTTGTGATTTAGATTAAATGTTTCACTCATGATATTGCTCCTATTTCCTCAGTTGAATTAATTGTTCCTTCTATTATATATTTATGGCCACAATATGTACCTGCTTTGTGGAAGTTACTTCATATTGTCTCATGTTATAGTTATTTAAAAACTGTACCAGCTTGTTTCCAACTCTTTCAAGGGTAGTTTCGTATTTTCTTACTCATTTTTATATTCCCCATGTACCTAATATATATATTTGCACATAGTGTGTATTTATTGGAAGATCATATATGTGAATATATATATAAATAAAAATCCATCTCACACATACAGTCATTTAATTATCCCTTTTATCACATATATTCAATATCTGTTGAAGATTTACCATATTCTCTGTATTTGTGTGTCTGTGTGAATGCATGCATAACAATATATCACAGAAGAGGGACTAAATAGCTGACAAATATTTGATTGGGTAATGAGAAAAGAGCAAGAAAAAGTCAAAGCAGCAAGTTTTATTCAAGCAACTGTAAGCCTTATTCCAGGAACATAAAGCATAAAATTTGATGAGAGTGATCCTGATAAAGAGGGCAAGATAGCTAAGAGCTGAGTAGAACGGGACCTTTTATAATGCAGTAAAGAGATAACAAATTTGCTAAATTTATGGAATGTAAATTAAGTCATTTGGAAGTATATTTACTTTTCAGGTCACTGGAAGAACATTGAATAGATGTGGCTGTAATTTTAAAGAGAATGCATTAATGGCCTGAAAGACTAATTTCGTCTTCTGTGGCATCTAGATAAGGTGATCTACTTTTAGTAGCACAGNTCTTTTCCCTTCCATTATTTTTCCTCCTTCCCAGTGCCTTCCGGGGTCCTCGGAAACCCTGATTGTTCTCATGGCTTTATCCAGCTTTCACTCTCCAACTATAGATGTGTATAAGAGACAGGCTCTCACACTGTGCATGACAATAAAACGTTGAGATTTTATTGTTGTGATGTTTTCATTTCCTATACACATTTTATAAATACTATTTTGTATCGACTCTGTATATCATAAAATTATTCTTAAAAATTCTTGGAAATTTTTGTTGTTGTTTCTTCTAGACCAATCACAGTGTTCAGAAAGAAAGATGAGTTTCATTTGAAATTAGGACTATTTTCAAAACTAGTGGGTGTTGTTTGTTCTTTAAAATCTAGGATCAAGACAGAAGAAAAGGAAACTACCTTTGCTTTATATTAAAATTCTAAATGTTAAAAGTGAAAGTTAAAACAATTGTAAGAATAAAAAAATCCTCTAGAAATCAGAAAAATTAATATGCATATGATAGTGACACTGCTGCTGCTGCTGAGTCGCTTCAGTCGTGTCCGACTCTGTGCGACCCCATAGGCGGCAGCCCACCAGGCTCCCCTGTCCCTGGGATTCTCCAGGCAAGAACACTGGAGTGGGTTGCCATTTCCTTCTCCAATGCAGGAAAGTGAAAAGTGAAAGTGAAGTCACTCAGTCGTGCCTGACTTAGCGACCCCATGGACTGCAGCCTACGAGGCTCCTCTGTCCATAGGATGTTCCAGGCAAGAGTACTGGAGTGGGTGCCATCGCCTTCTCCAGATAGAGACACTACATACGTCAAGTTAGTCTAATCAAATGGTTTGTGTGCTCAATCACGTCCAGCTCTTTGTGACCACACAAGCTGTAGCCCGCCAGACTCCTCTGTCCATGGGATTCTCCAGGCAAGAACACTGCAGTGGGTTGCCATTTTCTTCTCCAGTTAAATGGTATGTCTGACTAAAACTCTTGGCCGATGGTGAGGCTATATAGTTTTTCAACAGGAAAAATGCTGTGAGCAGTTCTTAGCATAAACTATGGAGGTAGTTAGGATAGAATGGTGGTAAAAGTGCTTCACATATTTGTCAGTATCTTATTTATGGACTTGCTTAAGAGAATCCAAAAGTTTTACTGAAAGCATTCTACCAGCAAATGGTAAAGTGAAAGCATACATAACTGCACAATTCAGTGTTCTTAAAAATAAACCAATTACTCAGAAGAAATACAACACTTCTTAGATAACCATTCTCCTGAAATCCTCATAGGTGTGTACAATGTGGTATACTGCACTGTTGCTATTTAAACAACAGATGTAATGGGAAGTTGCACAGGATTATGCCTTATATGGATACTCAAGCAAAAAAATAGAAGTGATTTTTGCCATCAAACAATACCAGAGGTGTAGGTGCCATCTCTCTTGATTATAGTTTGAATCAGGAATAAAATTAGATTAAAGAAAAACAGGTGTACTTCAAATAACTTTCTCCAAAATATTGTTTTTATCATTTCACAGTTTTATGGATTTGAAATGTGTTTTAAGAGTGCTGACAATTTATTTGAGAGATATTTGAAAGAGAGTGGGGATTAAGTTAATATTTTCCAGTGTGGGTTGAAGAGTCCCTGGTCTTTTACCATCAGTTCAGTTCAGTTCCATTCGGTCACTCAGTCGTGTTTGACTCTTTGTGACACCATGAACCTCAGCATGCTAGGCCTCCCTGTCCATTACCAACTCCTGGAGGTTACCCAAACTCATGTCCATTGAGTCGGTGATCTTTTACCATACCAAAGAAATAAACTGATGGCACAAGTGTAGTTGGGAAAAAATTATTCCTAAACATTGCTTTGATTGTACTCTAGTGCATTAATGTATGCATGGAGGGCCCAAAATTCTAATTCACAGAGGATTAGACACTGACTTTTTTTTTTCCCTTAAAAATGCACATTTTATGACTGTAAGCAATGTCAGTTCACTATATAACCATAGGAGACCCGGGTTCGATCCCAGGGTCGAGAAGATCCCCTGGAGAAGGAAGTGGTAACCCACTCCAGTATTCTTGCCTAGAAAATACCATGGACAGAGAAGCCTGGTAGGCTACAGTCCACGGGGTCACAAAGAGTCGGACATGACTGAGCGACTTCACTTTCACTGTTCAAGAAAGTCATTGAGAACCCAGAGACCTTCTTGAGTCCTCCTTTGTCCATCTAGTGCTTTTTTGTTTTTTGTTTTTGCCTCTGTCCTGAGAAGATCCTTCACTTCAAGAAACATTTGCACTGCAGGAAGAAGAAAGGGATTCAAGGCAAAAGCCAGGTAGCACCTATAACGTCTTTTCCTATTTATCAGTAAGTTCCCATGGCTTTCCTAGGAGCCCCATTTAGTGAACTTCTGCTTACTTTTTTATTATCATGAATGGCCTTTATTTTTTGGAAGAGTTTTAATAGATATAAAGAAAAAATGAGCAAACAGAGTTTGTATCTATTTCTTCACACATAGTTTCCCTCTATTATTAACATTTTATGGTATGTTCATTAAGTTAATGATTTGATATTGATACATTATTGTTATGCTCCGAGTCCAAGACCCCAAATAGACTGAGAGAACAAGTCCACCAAAGTACTGCAAAAGCAAGAAGGGAGTTTATTGATTACTAACTCGAGTTAGGGCTCCCCTGCCCCCTCCAACACAGTGGAGTAAGGCAAGAGGGCCCCGAGCCCTGAATTACAGCAGTATTTATAAACTTAGAACAAAGAAAGGGAGTTGGTAAGGGCGGATTGGTTGCAAGGGTCTCTTGGCACCTACTAATTGGCTAGATTCCCACACGCGCGGGCTTTCTTAGGGGCTTTTTCCTATTGGTCAAGCTACGCTGTCCGTGGGAGTTCCCAGGGCCTCAGCTTTCCTAGAGACCTAGCCTGCCCCTTAGAGCCTGTCCTGGCTCCAGTTAGGCCCTAACAATTATTACTAACTAAAGTCAACAGTTTATTTAAATTTCCTTAGTTTAGTTGTAATGCCCCCTTTTTTTTTCTGTTCCAGAATCCCACCTATGATACCACAATGGATTTAGGCGACCTTAGGAGTTTTGAATATTATTGGTTCATATATATTACAAAATTGGAACTTGTCTGATGTTTTCTGTCACTATTAGTCAGTGGGGTTAAGGGCTATTAGAATTACAGAGTTAAGGTGCCATTTTCATCTCATGCTTTATGATTATTGAGGTTGACCTTAATCACCTGGCTAAGTTGTGTTTATCAGGCTACTCCACAATGAAGTCACTGCCATTCTGCCTCTTTCTATACTATGCTCTGGAAGGAAAACACTACACTTAGCCCATACTTAAGAAGTAGTGACTTATTACTTTATTTAACCATTTACTCATATTGGCACAGCCTTATGAATAATTACTTTATACTTATAATCCAGGTTGTTTTATAATCCAGTGATATTTTATTTATTTTGTTGCTCAGCTCATTCCAGCCTGGGCCACAGGAAACTCTTTCAGTTGGATTTTCAGCTGGTTTCTGCATCCTTTCTACAAGCCCTTGTCTAATTTTTAGCACTTTCTATTTTTTGTTGTCACATGATGCTCCAGGCTCATGTTGTATATTTCTTGACCCTGCCTTGGAATCAGCCATTTCTCCAAAGAGTCTTATTCCCTTTTATTGGAGAAAAATATTAGAAACTGAGATCTGAGTGCTAGGTGTTCTTATTGACACTGAGGTATTATTTCTTTTAGGTCCACTCATCAGTCTGAGTAAGATAATATATGTCCATATTAAAATTTATATATACATGTATCTGTATGGATATATTTTATATGTAATCAGTTGCATCTGTATTAAGCAAAACATGAGCTCTTCCTGGTGTCTGCAACTTTAATTCATCACCAGATGAATCATTCTAGCCTCTTCTGTGTGCTGACCTGCATATTTCCACTCCAACAGTGAGAACCTGGCTTTTACTATCTGCCATCTATCTATTTACTTAATTATTTAATTACACCACACATGTATTGTAGTACCAGAATTGTTAAACCATGCCCCGGGGCTTCCCTGGTGGCTCAGTGGTAAAGAATCCTCCTGCAGTTCAGGAGCTGCAAGAGATGCATGTTTGATTCCTGGGTTAGGAAGATCCCCTGGTGGAAAGCATGACAACCCACTCCAGTATTCTTGCCTGGAGAATCCCATGGACAGAGGAGCCTGGAAAGATACAGTCCATAGTG
>SJYW01042533.1:467456-502923 GCA_006410735.1 Raphicerus campestris | reverse complement strand
GTCTTTTCCTATTTATCAGTAAGTTCCCATGGCTTTCCTAGGAGCCCCATTTAGTGAACTTCTGCTTACTTTTTTATTATCATGAATGGCCTTTATTTTTTGGAAGAGTTTTAATAGATATAAAGAAAAAATGAGCAAACAGAGTTTGTATCTATTTCTTCACACATAGTTTCCCTCTATTATTAACATTTTATGGTATGTTCATTAAGTTAATGATTTGATATTGATACATTATTACTAACTAAAGTCAACAGTTTATTTAAATTTCCTTAGTTTAGTTGTAATGGCCCCCTTTTTTTTTCTGTTCCAGAATCCCACCTATGATACCACAATGGATTTAGGCGACCTTAGGAGTTTTGAATATTATTGGTTCATATATATTACAAAATTGGAACTTGTCTGATGTTTTCTGTCACTATTAGTCAGTGGGGTTAAGGGCTATTAGAATTACAGAGTTAAGGTGCCATTTTCATCTCATGCTTTATGATTATTGAGGTTGACCTTAATCACCTGGCTAAGTTGTGTTTATCAGGCTACTCCACAATGAAGTCACTGCCATTCTGCCTCTTTCTATACTATGCTCTGGAAGGAAAACACTACACTTAGCCCATACTTAAGAAGTAGTGACTTATTACTTTATTTAACCATTTACTCATATTGGCACAGCCTTATGAATAATTACTTTATACTTATAATCCAGGTTGTTTTATAATCCAGTGATATTTTATTTATTTTGTTGCTCAGCTCATTCCAGCCTGGGCCACAGGAAACTCTTTCAGTTGGATTTTCAGCTGGTTTCTGCATCCTTTCTACAAGCCCTTGTCTAATTTTTAGCACTTTCTATTTTTTGTTGTCACATGATGCTCCAGGCTCATGTTGTATATTTCTTGACCCTGCCTTGGAATCAGCCATTTCTCCAAAGAGTCTTATTCCCTTTTATTGGAGAAAAATATTAGAAACTGAGATCTGAGTGCTAGGTGTTCTTATTGACACTGAGGTATTATTTCTTTTAGGTCCACTCATCAGTCTGAGTAAGATAATATATGTCCATATTAAAATTTATATATACATGTATCTGTATGGATATATTTTATATGTAATCAGTTGCATCTGTATTAAGCAAAACATGAGCTCTTCCTGGTGTCTGCAACTTTAATTCATCACCAGATGAATCATTCTAGCCTCTTCTGTGTGCTGACCTGCATATTTCCACTCCAACAGTGAGAACCTGGCTTTTACTATCTGCCATCTATTTACTTAATTATTTAATTACACCACACATGTATTGTAGTACCAGAATTGTTAAACCATGCCCCGGGGCTTCCCTGGTGGCTCAGTGGTAAAGAATCCTCCTGCAGTTCAGGAGCTGCAAGAGATGCATGTTTGATTCCTGGGTTAGGAAGATCCCCTGGTGGAAAGCATGACAACCCACTCCAGTATTCTTGCCTGGAGAATCCCATGGACAGAGGAGCCTGGAAAGATACAGTCCATAGTGCTGCAAAGAGTCGACACGACTGAAGTGACTTAGCATTCTAGCACACAGGCACCCTGTAGTAAACACACTTTATCAGTTAGAATACAATGCTTATGTGTAAATTCCTTTTATCTTTAGTCTACAGATTCTATTCATTTTAAAAGTTACTCAAGTATCATCTTAGTCTCTGTCACCTTCAGTAAGGTTTTCCCAAACATTTGTAATTCAGATAGATTATTCTGCCATAGTTTGCATTCTTTCCTTTGAGTCTGCAACCTCCTAAGAGCTCTTTGAAAATGTGCATTCTTGAAAGTTCACTTCTTCTGTTGTAAACTTTACAGGTTTTGACAAATGTTATGTATCTACCTTTTCAGTATCATACAGAATACTTTAACTGCCATGTTTTCATGCCTACTGTCATCCTGAAACCTTGGCAAATAATGATATTTTTGTGGTTTCTCAAGACTTGTGGTTTCTCATGACTTTTTCATGATGTCATATAATTGCCATCAGACAGTATGTTGCCTTTTCAGACAGGTTTCTTTCACTTAGCAATATGCATTTAAAATTCCTCCGTGTCTTTATGCAGCTTGATAGCTCTTTTTTTTTTTAATTCCTAAAAAAATTCACCAAAAGAATTCCAATGGACAAATGTACCACAGCTTGTTTATTCAACTGCCTATTGCAGAATACCATGCCTACTTTTAGGTTTTGATGGTTATAAATAAAGCTTCTATAAATAATTTTGTGGAAGTTTTTGTGTGGATATGATGTTTCAACTAAACTTGGTAAGTACCTAGCAGTATGATTATTGGTTCATATGGGAAGATTATGTTTAGCTTATGCCAACTATCTTCCAAAGTGTACCATTTTCTATTCCTACCAGCAATAACTGGAACTTGCTGTGGTTCTGCATTCTCATCATATATGAATGCAATTCTGATGCTTGCTTTGTTTCCTCAGATTGTGCTTTGTCTTGCCTTTTAGCACACTTTGTCATTTTGTGTTGAGAGATGATCGCAACGTGCTATGCCCTGGCAAGTGAAGTAAATAGACATTTAATGAGAGCTTTATGCTAATCTGGCTAGGTGCTGTCTGTGTTGTTTCCCCAGATATCCATTTTTGTTTAATTGTTGATTTTTGTTTTTTTGAACCGTGATGTCTTTGGTCTTCTCTCACTTCTTCTTAAATAGAGCCTGTGACTTGCATCTTATTTAGTTGTAATCCACTGTTACCCTGGAGCTCTGTTGATATAGTGGCAAGGGGTGAAAGGAATCATTCTATAATATTATGATTAAATCTGTCTTTTAGTGGTCCTTAGTCCTTGGGGTCTGACTTTAGAAGTATTTATAAGTGTTCCCCTTTAGTGTTAGATAAGATAGGGTAACTAGAAGAACTGGAATTTGGCTAATTGTACTTTCTTCAGGTGGCTTCCCTGGTGGCTCAGATGGTAAAGAATCCATCTGAAAAGCAGGAGATGCAGGTTTGATCCCTGGGTTGGGAAGATTCCCCTGGAGAAGGGAATGGTTACCCACTATGGTATTCTTGCCTGGAGAATTCCATGGACAGAGGAGTCTGGCAGGCTAGCAGGCTACAGTCCACCGTGGTCACTAAGAGCTGGACACGACTGAGAGACTAACATTCTCAAGCTGGAAAAAGGCTCTGGTGGACTTACTTCTTTTAGAAAAAGTAAAAGTGAAAGTGTCCGTCACTCAGTTGTGTCCACCTCTTTGTGACCCCATGGGCTGTGGCCCACCAAGCTCCTCTTGTCTCTGGAATTCTCCAGGCAAGAATACTCAAGTGGGTTTCCTTCAGTTTCTTTTAGAGAGCAGGTTTTTATTATGGGGAATTTTCCAAATTGTTACTTCTCTTCCTGCTAGAAACAGAAGGGGATTGTTCTGAAATCTTTATCATGACAACCTGGTGGGTTTCCCAGAGGTAAAACACATGAATATGTGGGGTTCTTGTTAAGGTGGGGGTCCCCAGGAGTTTCTCACCATCAAGTTTGCCCACTCAACATTCAGCAGTTCTCTAACATTACTATTCAACATGACTATTTAATACTAATACAAAATAGTATTATTATTACCACTTACTATTTAAGTGGCTTTTACTTCAAATAAGCTGATCTTGGCTGCAGTTTTCTCTGTTTGCCTAGTCTTCAGATTTGGGGTGCTGACAATTTTCCATGTGATCCTAGTTCTTTGATGAATTTAAGAAAAGTCAGTGATTATTTGTTTGTTCACATTTTTTGTTTTTCTTGTAAAAATTGGGAGTAATAATTTCCAGTCTCTTTAGATGTTGGAGCTGTAGCCAGAAATCTTCTGCTTGCTTTTCTTTCATAGAATCATGCCTTTATTGCTGTTTTGTCCCATATTGCTCCTCCTGGTGGTACATACTGTCCAGTTAAAGGTCTGTTAGTAAAGGATGTAGGAAGAGTGAACGTTGGGTAGGCACTAGAAGCAGCATTTTCATTTACCAAGAAATAACTTCAGAAAGAAAGTTTCTATGCTGTTAAATTATGCTACCTTCTAAAACAGAAAAGTCTTTAAAGCTAGTTCATAATTTGAAATATTTGAGTTTAATTAACTTTTATAAAATTAGATATTCCCTAGTGGTTCAAATATTATTTTTGGCATTTTCAAATCCATGTAAATATTATTTGAAGTTTCTGATAAGTTTGCTGAAAAAAAATCTGATATTTGTCATTATATCTGATATATTTATCACTGCAAACAGAATGATTGTATATATAATATTAATAAGAATGATGGATAGTTGGCAAAACATCAGTGAATTTTATATCCTACTTTATTTATTAGTATGCATTTTCAGATCCATACTGTCAGTGAATCATCCACACCTGGTTAGCCTCACATCCATTGCCTTTAATCCTGTGAGGTTTCAATTTATTTGTTTTATCTAACTACTTTATTGACCTTGCCGTATCTTTTTTCCCTATATAACAGAGGAAACTACAGATAAACAGAATTAAATACTAGGCTAAAGCTTAAGGTTAGCAACTGCATGCTTCTTAAAACAATATATGTATTCATCTCTTCTATTCAGAAAGTAGAAAGCTAAGTCTAGAGTTATTGCTAAAAATCATTCTAAAATCTTTTCAGCTTGTAATGGAAGAAGTTCAACAGATTTTAATTCTCTTTCTGAATTGTATTCTGAGTGTTCACATGTATTAACATTATCTATTAGTATACAAACTACATGGAAAAGACACTGCTATTTAAAAATGAGGGAAGAAAAATAATATATAACTTCTTTATGTTTCTATAACTACTAGGTGACAAGATTCACTTTTTTTTTTTTAAACTTCCAGAATCCCTTCTTTTCAATTCTGTACTCTCATAACTTTAATCTGCAAATATGTTTAAATCTTTAAAGGAATATTTTTGAATTTTTATTAAAATTTTAGCATGTATCAAAAAGATAATCATATAAATTTTACTTTTATTCTGTTCATTTACTTTGTTAAAGGAAAAATACAAAAATCATACGTTTTGAAAAGATCTTTTGGACTTTTATTCAGTGATTCATGAATTGGGCATCATCCAGGCTAGCAGACAGAAAGGAGATCCAAAGAGTTATACAAGAGAAAAGGTTTTATAGACAGAAATGAGTAGGAACAAAGAAATTATACTGGGCATTTGCTGACTGACTGTTTAAGGTGGATTACTTTCCTTATATGGAACAAAAGGAAATGTTGTACCCAGGCTAGATAACTTGTGTTAAGCAGGCAAGTACTGATTGGTTGACCTAGGTCTTCCTTTTCTTGGAAAACTGAGCATGGAAACTTAGTTAAGCTTTGGTTTGCTAAAGTTAAGTTTTGCGGCTTAGCATAAGAGACTCTGTCTCAGGTCTGGTATGGATATTTCAGCAGCTTAAAAATGTTACATACCATCAAAGTATAAATGTATTAGGTACTGGTAAGTCATCTTTGTGTAAGAGAGCGAGGATCCTGTTTTCATGAATAAAGAATGAAATAGGGATTCACATTAATCTAATAAATATATAACACTATACAAAATAAAATAAAGTTGTACACAAAGTAAAATAAAATTGTTATAAATGGAAGAATCTCATGGTGATTTGAAAAATGTCCAGTTCATTGAAGATGTGCCTGGATGTAGAAGTCATGGGAGACTTTTTAAAAAACTAACATTAGAACTGAAACTTAACATTGTAATAGGACTTCACCAGATGAATAATGAGTGGAAGACAATTTGATAAACAAGGAAAAATATTCACAGAGGACCTTGTCCAGGAATTAACAGTCGGCAGGCTCCAGGTATGCTAGTATTGTAAGGAGAGCCGTGGGTGCTTAGGAGTCCTTTTAATACCACCCGAGCTTGTAAAATCCTTACAGTCAGTTATCCAACAGTGCGCTGCATTAGCTAATATAATCAAACAAAAGAAATAAATGAGAAGTATAAGAATTAGAAAGGAAGAAGCAAAACCCTATTTTCAGAAAATGTTAGTAAACCTAAACTGTTTAGAGAATCATTGACAAAATTACCTCAAATGAGACAATTTACTAAGAGTAGAAAATATAACTTAATAGGAAGAATCAATAGCCTTTATACACATGATTAATAACTAGTTAGTAGGAAATATAATGTTTGATAAGCTCAATTTACTATAGTAAAACAAAAGTAACATATTTAAGAAATAAAGTAAAAAAAAACTATTTAAAATCAACATAAGGAAATTTTACAACACTTCTGAAAAACAGTAATATAGATTTGAGCAATTGTAAAGATATCCCTTGTTCTCAGACAACATGCCTCAACATCATGTAGATTCCAGTTCTCTCTCAATATTAAATATTTAATGCTATTCCATAAAAATTATCCACAGGCTTCTGTGAGGTACCAGTTGATATCTCATTTCACATGGTAAAATAAGTATTCAAGAGTTCTCAGCAAAAAAAAAAAAGAGCTAAGATGGAAGGAGGGAATTATATAAATGTAGAATTAAAACTTGATAGTACAATGATTGACAGGCAAGCAGTAGAGATTCTCTTTAATGCATATTTAATATATCATAAAAGAAGCATCTTGAATCACTGGGGCAGAGATTGAGTTTTTAATAAATATTGTCATTGGCTGACTAAATGAGTAGCTATTGGACAAAAGTAAAATTTAATCTATATCTCACAAGAATTAATTCCAGATGAATTAGAGATAGGAATAGAATAAATAAAATGATAAAAATGCCAAAAGAAAATATGAGCAAAGTATTCTTTAATCTAGATGTAGGACAAGGTTTTTTTTNGACTAAATGAGTAGCTATTGGACAAAAGTAAAATTTAATCTATATCTCACAAGAATTAATTCCAGATGAATTAGAGATAGGAATAGAATAAATAAAATGATAAAAATGCCAAAAGAAAATATGAGCAAAGTATTCTTTAATCTAGATGTAGGACAAGGTTTTTTTTTTTTTTTTTTTTAACAATGACTCAATCTGGTTGCAATCAAAGACAAGACTGACAAATTCAACTGCACACACATGTGCAAACACAGACACACTCATACACANTCAATTCTTATGAGGTGGATGAAACTGGAGCTGATTATACAGAGTGAAGTAAGCCAGAAAGAAAAACACCAATACAGTATACTAACACATATATATGGAATTTAGAAAGATGGTAATGATAACCTTGTATGCGAGACAGCAAAAGAGACACAGATGTATAGAACGGACTTTTGGACTCTGGGAGAGGGCGAGGGTGGGATGATATGGGAGAATGGCATTGAAATATGTATACTATCATGTAAGAAACAAATCACCAGTCTATGTTCAATACAGGATACAGGATGCTTGAGGCTGGTGCATGGGGATGATCCAGAGAGATGATATGGGTTGGGAGGGGGGTTCAGTATTGGGAATTCATGTACACCCTTGGTGGATTCATGTCGATATATGGCAAAACCAATACAGTATTGTAAAGTAAAATAAAGTAAAAATAAAAAAAAGAAACACAAAGATGTAATCCCAATTTGATTACTAGGTTCAACTGATGTAAATTATTGTGTTAAATTTCTAATTCCTAAATATTGACTCTCTTTCTTTACTTATCTCATCCCAGATTGCCAGCAAATAGCATGTTGAGCATGCTTTTAGCTACACTTATCTAGACGTTGTGAAGAATGAAATAGAAAGGGATGCATTGATTTTGGTTTTTACTTTTGTATTAATGTGAATATAATTTTATATTGGTGTTTTTGTAGTATTAGTATTGGCTTTGACAGATTGAACAACTGAATGTATGCTTTTAAGCATATATTTGTGGTGAGAAAGCTTAACAAGAATCATTTTGACAGGCTACATGCTGAGTTCTGTGTATAACATGTTAACTCTGAAATGTCATTGAGCATTCATGATTGATATGTCATGTAGACAGTTACCCCTCCAATCTTCCCAGTATACTTAAAAATAAAATTACATGATATTTTATTTCTTCCATTAATAGCCTTTTAGTAGTATAATTTCTAAATTATTGTATGGCTGGAAAGATTATTGTGTTTTCTTTGTGCTTGAATGTTATCTTGTATTGAAATTACATTAATATTTTCAAGCTCTTTCTTCATTTTCTCACAGAATCCATTATGGCCATATCATACCAAATTTATATTTGTTCATTTTTTAAAACATACTTTTGATTATTCTGTCTGTATTTGATGATTTTATAATTCATTTTTTCTCTTTTCCATAAATTGTATAAAGTTGTATATAGTTATCCCTTTTTATAAATACATCCTGCTCAGCAATTAAAGAACACTTACAATTTATAAATTCTTACTGTATACAGTTCTGGAAAATATTCCTTTTTTCATTTCTTGGTTAATTTCTCCACTGAGCTCTTTATGAATATTGGAAATGCTATTCCATATATTTTAATTTTTATCAATCCTTTTTCCTTTGTGATAGAATTGAACTTCTTTGTTTGGTGTTCTGGTTTTCTAACTCTTCTGTAATGTTTACAAAGCAATTTCATCCATATATTGCTTTTATATATATGTATAATTGATTGAATGCTTGCTTTGAAAAAATCTATATTTGTATGAGTTTGTATATGGAACTATTATGAATTTTCTGTAAAAATAATAGCTACTGTTCTGCTGGTAGGATATTAATTCTTCTCATTGAATTTGTTGCTCCACTGTTTTTGGTACTTTTTAGTTTTCTGGTCATATTTTATTTGAGAAAACCTATTTGCCTATCCAATTATTTTTACTTATTATGGTCTGTTTCTTTTTGCTTTTTTAATGATAAGCTGCCTCCATAAATAACAGCCAGTCATATTGCTCCTCCTACTCCATGGTCAACACATATTTAATTTGCAGATAAATATTACTGTTAAACTCAAGGGTGTTGGGCAACTAGGAGAATATACTAATCTAAGTGTTTATTGAATCCCAAAGCAATTATCCTCAGAAATGTCGCAGGAACTCCTCCAACTACTTGTATCAGCAATACTAGAGTTAAACACTATACGCTTTCTTTACAGTGCACACTCCCTCTTTTATGAAATGCTCACCTTTAGCCTTCATGTTGCTTTCTCTTTAATCATTTGTACACTTGTACAACTAATAAATTATTGAACACTAATAAATTCTTAAAGACTCATGAGAGCACTATTTCTCGAGTTCTTTCATACTGATCACTTTTCTGTAGCCTTTACATTAAAAAATCTGTTGGCAGACATAATATTCCTAGTTTATCTTTTCTTTCCTTGGAAAACTTTGATATTTTAATCTACCTTCTTCTGGCCTAAAGAAATGAGCTTGAAAAGTATTGAAAATTTTCTTGTAATTATCCTCCATTAAAATAAATTGATTAATTAAAAAAAATCCCTTACTTTGATCTTTACTTGTATTTTTACATGTTTGCCTCAAGATTTTATTTATTTAACTTCTATTGATTTTTTGAGAGTATGGTTCAGTGTCAGTAATTCTGGATTTATTTTCTCAAGAACATGATATATACATATAATATGCCATTTTAATTATTTTTGCTGCTCATAACATTTTCTTGAATTATAATTTTTAATATTTTTCTTTTTATTCTTACTTTGATTTTCTTCCTTAAAGATTCCTTTTATGCATCTGGTGGATCTTTGTTTGCCATCTAATTCTTCACTTTCCTTTGAATTTTTTTAAGTTTCTTTCTTCCTTTATTTTTAAAATTTGTTATTAAAGTATAATGAATACATAGGATAGCACACATAAATGGGAAGCTACATTGTCGTAAATTGAACATACTCATGGAACAACACGTGGGTGAAGAAACAGAACATTAGCAATACATTACAAAACTTTTCCTGTCCGCTGGAAAAGGCAGTCTCTACTGCCTACCTGGCTAACCATAATTATAACTTTTAACAGCATATTTCAAGTATGTCTCCTTGTTTGTACTACATTGGATTTCCATGTGAATATTGAGGGAATGTCCCTTTTAAGAGTTTTAAAATGTCAAGTTCCAAATTATTATATCTTTTGACATATTTACATTTTTATTCTATTTTTATTGTTTTACTATTTACATTTTTTTGATATGCCTATGTTTTTACTTGAAATGTTACTGTTTTTAAAGAGATCACAAGATAAAGTAAATGATAAAATGTGTATCACTTAAATTACTCAAGTCTTTTCAAAATGTACTGACCACAAAGAAGATTTTCTAACATGGGCTAAAATTGATATTTATTCCTCTTGATAATTTTTTTTTTTTTTTACAAAATACAACTTATTTTATTTTTGAGTTTGAAATGTTTACAGAATTATGTCAAACTAATTTGATTTAAATTGGATCTCATAGCCATGAAATTTATTGGAAGATGCAATTAATGAAGCTCTACTCTTACCATATTAATCTATTAGGTAAAATACAAATTTATAAGGTTAAATAGGAAACTTCTATAATATACTCTTAACATTAAACAGCAATTACTTTAAAATTTCTGGCAAAAAATAAAAATTGTTTCTTTTCTTTCCAACAGTATTTAGAATATGCTTTTCTCTGACCTTATAAGTTATGGTATATGAAAATATTTTATAAGCTGTAAGTATGTATATAAATATTAAATGTTATTATAGTCTCATTTTAAGTATAGTGGATAAGTTGATTTAATGTATATAAGCTAAATCAATGTATCTGGTGTGCATCTCTATATAACAATTTTCCTTAATTGGAAAAATTAAGATTTCCAACTATAATTTCCCTATATGTAAAACATTCAATACCAAATTAGCATCTGTTTAAACAGTTGTCTAATCAAAATTCTATTGCCTCTCTGTGGCAGCAACTGAGAAATGAAAGCCTAGACAGTAAGTTGACAATGCATATTCATTCAACAAATATTTTTGAAGAGTTTCCCCATGGCAGAGATTATATTTAAAATTCATACATAAATAAGACATGATAACTTGCATTTTACTGATGGAAGGATAATTGTGGACATGGAAGGAACAGTAATTACTATACTAGTATGAACTTTGCTTAGGCTAGGATTTTCACCTACAGTACATCACTTGATTCTTACAGTCACTTATGATGAAAAGTCTATTTTATGTATTTTATAGAGGAAAAAAATTAATCTCAGATGATTTTTATGGCTAACCAAAAGTTAAACATAGAGGAAGCCCAGGGGCTGAAATTAGACTCTCTGCCTTTCTCACTTTGATGCCCCAGATTTCTCCATTATACACCATATAATTTCTTAAATAAATTTAAAAGTATTTATGTGACAGTGCTGTATAAGTATATAATGAATATCTAATTGAGAATCAGTTTTCTAAGTTCAAAGTTTGCCATATAAATATCCATGCACTGGGACTCAGAAAATGTTAGTATCTTTACAAATTAATATTGCTATTTTATCCTAATAAATCCTTAATTAAATGGCTATGTTACAGAATATTATTCAATAGTCAAAACAATAATTTTGTTTTTAGGTACATATTCCATTCTATACTAAAATGTGTTAGTACATTTTTCAAAGAACAGTGCTTTTTTATTTCTACTTATATATGTACAATTTATAGCCAAATCAGATTCCAACTATTTCTAATGGCAATGTTAGGAGTTGAATAATGAGAACCACTTGACAGGTTAAAGTGAATTTATTTCGGATTCCATTTCTTTCCAATGGTCAGTAAATCTTTCAATTTACCTCGAGGGTTCAGGAAACTCATTCAAAGTTTGTCTAAAGGAAAATTATACCTCTAGTGGGAAACGTTATTTTAGATGAGACCTTGCGGCAATCACAACCTGCTGTAGTTAGAGAGATTGATTCTTCTGGTGAGATATCATTCCTAAAGTATCTCTGGTATATGTTTGTTTATTTTTAATTTTTAAAATGTTTTTGGTAATGCCACATAATACCTGGCCTCTTAGTTCCCTGGCCAGGGACTGAAACCACGCCCCCTGCGTTGGGAGTGCAGAGTCTTGGCCACTGAACTATGGAGGGAGTCCCTCTCTAGTGTATGCTTATGTCTCATGTTGTGCCATAAATGGATTTATTTATTCATTCAAATACTTTCTAAGTTATGACAAACACAGGGTCATCTGAAGTCCAACATTAAGTCTAAAAAATTAAAAATAGAAAATAACTGATACATTAAAATTTCTTCTGAGTTTAAAATGATGGCAGAATAGAATGTCTGACCATCTGGATATGTCTTGGTCCACTATCAGAGTGAAAACTATGAAGTATGAATAAGTCTAGAGATTTCTTATTAATTTTGCCTCTGTGTAGGAAAAACATTTTATTTCTTAGATAGCTTCAATTCTTAGAAAATAAGGATATAAAAGTAAAGAAAAATATAAAAGTATATTTCTCAAAGATAGTTTATGAATACTGTTAAGAAACTTGTTAATATATCCCTATGGTTATTTAAATTATTTTTATTGTCCTGATTCTTAAATATGTACAAATATAAACAATAAATTCTTATAGCCATAAATGACAAATCAAAAGCAAATTTGTAAGTTAATACAAACAAGACAAGAAAGTCAATAACATTTTAACCAAAAGGACTGATTTGTTGTATGAGTTGACATATTGTTGAAAAACTAAATTGTTTTTCACAGTGCGACTTGTGTATTGACAATATTGCACAGGTGTTTTGGAGTTTGGAATATCTATGTTGCCATGTAAAATCTGATAAATAATTTAGTCCACCATTTTCCTCTAGTTAAAATATTGGAGAACATTTATTCATATACAATATCCTGATATCATTTGGCTCTCACATAACAGTGATGGGCATATGCATATTATTCTCTGTTGCTCTTATTAGCCTACTACAATTCAAGTGGTAAAGGCACCAAGACAAATATACATGGGAACATAATGTTAAGCATTGAAATTGCATACTAAGTAATGGTTATCATCCAAACCATTCTAAAATTAAACTTAGATATTATAATAATATATTATTATCATAATGGAAATCAAGAGTCACTGACATGCTAATGTGCATGGAAGGCTTGAGATGGCATATTGATCAACTCATCAACCCAAAGGGACTTTTGTATTACAAATGAACTCCAGAGACATCTTCCTCTTTAATCATCTGAGTAATATATCTCTTATCCTCAGTAATTAATTCTGTAAGTCTTTCTGGATTAATTGAAATGCTAATTTCAAAATGTTTCTATAATCTTAAAGCAGCAAACTTTTCAGGCATATCAATTGCTTCTATACTACCACTGAATTTTCTATCCTTATTTTAAAAGAAATTCCAGATTATCAGTGCAGTGGGGAAATTTCATTATACTTCCTAGGTAGCTTATTTTAATTTCTACTAGATGTATTCTTTATCTTAGTTTCTTATAGGTTATAAATATTAAAAATATCTTCTCCCAGTTTGTGGGTTTTTTAAAAATTTCCTTATGATATCTTTTGAAAAAAGGAATTCAGAAATTATCAGTGTAGTCAATTTCATCAGTCTCGTTTAATATATACATCCCTACTCTGTGAAAAATACATTTTTACATTTTTAATTGGATAAAATTTTGATTTTCACACTTAAGTTCACCATCAATTTGTAGTTAACTTTTATGTAAGGTATGTTTGGGGCTTAAATGTGCCCCCACTAATTCATAAGTTGAAGCCATAACCTCCATGACCTCAGAATGTGACTGGATTTGGGAATTAGGTCCTTAAAAGTGTAATTGAGTTAAAATTAGTTCGTTAGGATGGGCCTTAACCCAATATGAGTAGTGTCCTTGTAGGAAGAAAAAATTTGAACAAAGAAATACCAGAAATGGTAATTCTTTTCCAGCAGCAGAGGAAAAACCTGAAAACACAGAAGGTGGCCATCTGCAAGTTAAGGAGAGAAGCTTCAGGTGAAGCCAAGCTGGCCCATACCTTGAGTTTAGATTATGCTGTCAATCACCCAGGCATGTCTTTGCAACCCCATAGACTGTAGCCCACCAGGCCCCACTGTCTGTGAAATTCTCCAGGCAAGAATACTGGAGTAGGTAGCCGCTCCGTTCTCCAGGGGATCTTCCCATCTCAGGGATCAAACCCAGGTCTCCTGCATTGTAGGCAGATTCTTTACCATCTAAGCTACCAGGGAAGCCAATTCCTGTTTTTTAAGGCCCCCTGTCACAGGAAATCTGCCAAAACTGAAAACAATAAGTTTTTTTTTTTTTTAAGCCACTTTGTCTCTGGCCATTGTTGAGACAGACTCAGCAAACTAATACGCTATCACATTTTTGTTTGCCACAAATATAACTAACCTTCAGAGTCATTTCATAATTTCTTCTTTTTCCACTGCTGTGCAGCACCATCTTTGTCCATGTATCAAGTAACCATTTATGTACAGCTCATTTTCTAGGACCTCTAATCTCTTCCGTCTATTTTTTTAGTCCTGTCCAACTCCACACTGTTATAATTACCACAGCTTGAATATATAACTTGATAGAGCAAATATTCCTACTTCATCATCATCTTAATCAGTGTCACCATCAGTCTCCTTAATACAATATTTTTCTGGATTCATAGCCAGAGTTCTTAATCAGCGTAGAAGGCAAGGCAAACAATACAAGTCTTCTAAGAACTATAGATAAAGGAAGTGCCAGGAATGAACAAATAAGTTTGAAAAAGAAAAAAAAAAAAGTAACTGAAGTTCTAGAACTTGAAAATATTCGATAAAAATGCATTGGATGGCTTAAATAATAAAAACATAGCTGAATAAAGCTTGTAAGCTGATAGATATATGTAGACAAATCACTCACTGTGCTGTGCAGAGACAGAAAAAATATATGTGAAAGAAAATGTAAGAGCTATCTGAGACAATGCAAAGATTTACTATATGTCAGAATAGAAACTCAGAGAGAGAAAAAAGAAGAAGCAATATTTGAAGAAAGTGGCTATAGTTTTAAAATTAAAATCCACAGGTCCACAATTTGTAACATATCACATACATAATAAACAAAAATAAATCTAAATTCAAACATATCAAAATAAAACTGTAGAATACAAAGGAAAAAATATTTTATACAGCCAGAAGAAAGAATGACCGATAATAATGGAATTCTCAGTTGCAACAATGGAAGGCGGAGATGCCAGAATAATACCTTTAAATCGTTGTGAAAAATTCCGATTGTCAGCTTTTTAATTCTCAGAAATATTGCCATTCAAGAAAAATCATGAATTAAAATTCCATCAGAAAAGCTTGTGGTGAGGTAATTTTCTAGGAGATATATATATATATATATATAAAGAAAAGTAATTCCAGAATAAAGATCTGCGTGCCAGAAATAAAGAGTAAATCAAATGATAGAAGTGTATGTGAGTAGCTCACTACTTGACCGTCCGTAGGAATTTGGCAGGCCACAATTTGGCAAGCTTTTCTCCAGACAGGATTGTTTCTGCTTTGGCCTGTCACCAGGGGGCGCAACTGACCAGAAACAGTCTTGGCCCTCAAGATTTCTGCCTCATGCAAGCAGCCAGGCTCTCTCTAGGCCCTGAATCAGATATTAGATCAGCTCTCTTATTGGTACCCACCCAAAGGTACCGTAATCCTCTCATTTGCTTGCTGCTCCTGGCTTTCAGCTCTGGTTTCACGCCAGGCACGCATGCGTGTGTGTATGTTTGCTTTGTTTTCCATTTGAGTGTGTGTGTTTGTTTTAGGGCTTGTGTCTGTGTCTGGGAGTGATGTGAGGGTGAGGTCACCTAAGGGTCTTTCTCTACTTTTCACGAGGGCTTGAACGGTATGCTTTTCCCATATCTGTACTGGGAGGGCACACAGATGCTGGTCACAGCTGTTTAACAATTTCTTCTTACATGTGGATGACAAATGTAACTTGTATAGTTATGAAGAAAAATCAGCATTTCTGAAGCAAAGCTGGGTTAAATGGTCTGTTTCATAGAAGGAGGCATATTCCATTTCCTTTATTTCTAACTGTTATAAACAACTTTGCAAACATAAGCAACCTTGGAAATGAAATGGGGGGAACATGGCTAATAAAATGACTAAGAAATAAAGTTGGGGTTTCTTGTCCTGAGAGTTCTCTAGTACTGCTCATTATTCCTTGAATTATTTTTCTGATTTCTTGAATTCCATGGTAGCATTTATTACTAGGGTAAAGCAATACTTTTATTGATTTATTGGTCCAGTGCTTTTTTTCCCCTCCATCTGTTCCATGTAATTTGATTTATTGTTTCACATTGTTATCAGATTAGAACTCTCTGTTGAGGATCACATGTGTCTGTGTCCTTACATGCCTTTACATGTCTATCTGGCAGTTGTAACTTAGCTTTATAAACTTTGTAAGCTTTATTTGGAGAGATACACTGTATCTTGAAAAGAAAGTGTGATTCATAGCAACACTTGTGGTTTACAAGCAATACTTAAAATTATTTTCCTCTATTTTAAAAATAATAGTAACCAAATTGTTGTACTACTCCCACACAGAGCTACAGTTAGCCTTCCTGAACTGTGTCGCTGGGGTGTGTTAATTTTTCTGTGTTTTTTCTCCAAAAATGGAATCATCTGGATTCATATATGAGTGCACCAGAACCTAGGATATTCCAGGAAATTATTACTTGTTCTGTTATTTTTTAATTTAGAAAGCTTTAAAAATATATTCCAGGCCAACCAATAACAGTTTCAATATTTGTACTTCAGAAGGTAGAATGATTGAGGTATATTTAATGGAAGTTGTATTTTCCATTGTGAAGATATTTTCCTAATATAAGTCTGCATTTCTGAATAAGGACTGGTGAAATGCAATGAGTATAAATCATTGCTTTTAATTTTACTCCAAAGTGATTATCATGTTATAGTAATTACTTCATCTGCAGCAGGTCAAAATTTTGTTCATATGAACTTCTTTGCTAGAATATATGTAAGTGGCCTAGAATACTTTTTGCTCTTATACTGATAGCATGAGCCTCCCAGCCAAAGCCATTTTTTTTTTTTTTTAAGGAACATTGAATAAGAAGCTTTGGTTAGAATTTGGCTTTATTTTTTAAAAGAATATTATGAGCCATATGAATCACTCTTGTGTTTATAAACAATGGAGTGTATTTAATACAGATCTGGCATATACCCTGTGGAAACAAAAACTGAAAAAGACAAATGTATCCCATTGTTCACTGCAGCACTATTTACAACAGCTAGAACATGGAGGCAACCTAGATGTCCATCAACAGATGAATGGATAAAGAAGTTATGGTTCATATACATAATGGAATATTACTCAGCCATAAAAAGGAATGCCTTTGAGTCAGTTCTAATGAGGTGGATGAAAGTAGAACCTAATACAGAGTGAAGTAAGTCAGAAAGAGAAAGTTAAATATTGTATACTAACACATATATAGGGAATCTAGAAAAATGGTACTGAAGAATTTACTTACAGGCCAACAATGGAGAAACAGACATAGAGAATAGACTTATGTACATGGGGAGAGGGGAGGAGAGGGTGAGATGTATGGCAAAAGTAACATGGAAACTTACATCAACGTATGTAAAATAGATAGCCAATGGGAATTTGCTGTATGGCTCAGGAAACTCAAACAGGGATCTGTATCAACCTAGAGGGGTGGATGGGGAGGGACATAGGAGGGAAGTTAAAGGAAGGGGATATATACATACTTATGGCTGATTCATGTTGAGGTTTGCCAAAAAACAACAAAATTCTGTAAAGCAATTATCCTTCGATAAATTAATTATATAAAAAAAATACAGATCTGGCCTTAGTATACTTTTGATTTTTACTTTGTTTCTTTGTTTTTACTACTAATTACTATGTAGAATGGTTTCTCTTTTTTAATAAATTTTACTTTTTAGAGAAGTTTTAATATGCAAAGCAAAACTGAGCAGAAAGTAAAGAATTTCCATATATTTCTTGTTCTCACACATGTACAACCTCCCCTGCTATGAACATACTGTACACAGTGGTGCATTTGTTACAAATGACGAGTTTTGACACATCATTATCACTCAAAGTCCATAGTTTACAATAGGGTTCAGTCTTAGTGTACATTCTATGAGTTTTGACATGTTTATTGACATGTATCCACCACTGTAGCATCAAACAGAATAGTCTCACTACCCTAAAACCCTCTGTGTTCTTTCTGTACATCCTTACATTTTTGGTAGCAACTCATCCATGGTGTTGCTAGAAGTTGGACATGACTGAGCGACTTCACTTTCACTTTTTACTTTCCTGCATTGGAGAAGTAAATGGCAAACCCACTTCAGTGTTCTTGGCGGAGAATCCCAGGGATGGGGGAGCCTGGTGGGCTGCCGTCTATGGGGTCGTACAGAGTCAGACACGACTGAAGTGATTTAGCAGCAGCAGCTGCATCTTTTAGCTCTCTCTCTAGTTTTTTCCCTTTCTAGAAAGTAATATATCTAGAATCAGTGTGACGTCTTTTAATATTGGCTTTTTGTGCTTAGTAATGTGAATTTGGAATTCTTCCATGTCTTTTCATTGCTTGATAGTTCATTTCTTTGTAGCACTGAATAATGTTGTCACCTACATGTACTTTGGTTTATCTGTTTAATCACCAAAGACATCCTAGTTGGTTTCAAGTTTTGATAATTATGAATTAAGCTGCTTTAAACATCATTGTAAAGGTTTCTGTGTGGACTTGAATTTTCAACTCCTTGAGTAAATACTAAGGAGCATGATTGCTGGATTGTATAGTAAGAGTGTTGAGTTTTGTAACATGTAGCCATACTGCCTCCCAAAGTGACTGTGCCTTTTCCCATTCTCAGCAACAACTGATGAGCATTCCTATTGCTCTACATCCTTACCAGCATTTGATGTTAGTGTTGGAGATACTCGGCATTCGAATAGATGCATTGTGATA
Organism: Raphicerus campestris; assembly: GCA_006410735.1. NCBI lineage: Eukaryota > Metazoa > Chordata > Mammalia > Artiodactyla > Bovidae > Raphicerus > Raphicerus campestris. Next base: position 484,093 of record SJYW01042533.1, on the reverse strand, counting down.
TCAATTGTTGTTTTAACTTGTGATTCTCTAACAGAATACAACATAGAATATTTTTCATGACAATTTGCCAAGTTTATCTCATCCTTGTTATGTATCTGATTAGTTCTATGGGCCATTTAAAATGGGAATTTTGTACTTATTGCTGAGATTTGAGTTATTTCTAAATTTTAGATAACAGTACTTTGTCAAATGTATTTTCTGCAACTATTTTCTCCAAGTTTGTGTTCTTATCCTCTTGAAATTGTCTTTTACAGAGAAGTTTTTAAACTTAATGAAGTCCAATCCAGTTGTTTCTTTCACAGATTACACCTTTTATGTTTGAAAATTTTATTGGCATACTCAAGGCCATCCAGGTTCTCTCCTATGTTATATTCTAGGATTCTTGCAGTTTTGTGTTTTATATGTAGGTTTGTGATATGTTAATTTTTGTGAAAAGTGTTAAATTCTGCAGTTATATTAATTTGTGTTTTTTTTTGCATGTGGATATTCAGCTGTTCCAGCACCATTTGTTGAAAAGAACACCTTTGTTCCATTGTGTTTTCTTTGCTCCTGTCTCAATGGTCAGTTTACTATATTTACATGAGTCTATTTCTGGGCTATCTATTCTGTTTCATTAATCTTCTTTTCTGTTCTTTCACAAATACTGCATTCTCTTTGATTACCATAGTTTTATAGTAGATCTTGAAGTTGGGTAGTATCAGTCTTCTGACTTGTTCTCTTTCAGTAGTATGTTTATTATTCTGGGTTTTTTGCCCCTCCATATAAACTTGAAAATCAGTTTGTCAATATCCGTAAAAATAACTTACTGGGATATTGGCTGAGACTGCATTGAATCTATAGCCCCAGATGGAAAGAACTGACCCCTTGACAATATTGATTTTCTATCCATGAACATAGAATATTTTTCCACTTGTTTAGTTCTTCTTTGATTTTGTTCATTATAGTTCTGTAGGTTTTTTTTTTTCTCATGCAGATCTTATCTTGTTAAATTTATAACTAAGTAGGTTATTGTTGTGGTGCTAATGTAAATGGTGGGCTTCCCTGATGGCTCAGTGGTAACAAATCTCCTGCAGTGCAGGATTCGTGGGTTCATCCCTTGATTAGAAAGTTCTCTGAGGAGGAAATAGCAACCCACTCCAGTATTCTTGTCTGGAGAATTCCATGGCCAGAGGAACCTGACAGGCTAGTTGCAAACAGTTAGACACAACTGAGCAACTAACACTGACACTTGAGTGTGATATTGAAAAGGAGTGATGAGAAGGGACATCCTTGCCTTGTTCTTTATTTTGGTGGAAAAGCAACTAGTTGTTTTAGCATTAAGTATGATACTAACCGTAGACTTTTTTTTGTGGCTATTTGTCAAGTTGAGGAATTTTCCTTCTACTACTAGTTTATGGAGAATTTTTATCATGTATACACACAGAATTTTGTTAAATGCTTTGCCTGAATCTATTGATATGCTTATGTGAGTTTTAAAATACTTTTATTTATTTTTGGCAGTGCTGGGTCTTCACTGCTATGTGGCTTTTTCTCTAGTTGCGGCAAGCGGGGCTACTCTTTATTTGCAGTGCGTGGACTTCTCATTGCTTTGGCTTCTCTTGTTGCAGAGCATGGGCTCTAGGGCACAGGGGCTTCAGTAGCTGCAGCTCCTGGGCCTCAGTAATTGCAGCTCCTGGGCTCTAGAGCACAGGCTTAATAGTTGTGGCACAAGTGACTAGTTGCCCTGCAGCATGTGGGATCTTCTTGGATCAGGGATTAAACCCATGTCTCCTGCGTTAGCAGGCAGACTCTTTAACAGTGGGCCACCAGGGAAGCTTGAGTATGTGATTTAAAAAAAAATTTTCTCTGTTGATGTGATGGATTTCATCTATTGAGTCTTGAATGTTGAACCAGCCTTCTATACCTGGGATAAATTGCACTTCATCATGCAGTATACTTATACTTTTTTGGATTTGATTTGCTAACATTCTGCTGAAGATTTCTTTGTGTGTATTTATGAGAGATATTGATCTGTAGTTTTCTTCCCTCGTGGCTCAGCTGGTAAAGAATCTGCCTGTAATGCAGGAAACCTGGGTTAAATCCCTGGGTTGGGAAGATCCCCTGGAGAAGGGAAAGGCTACTCACTCCAATATTCTGGCCTAGAGAATTGGATGGACTGTATAGTCCATGGGGTCGCAAAGAGTAGGACATGACTGAGCGACTTTCACTTACTTTCTTTCTTTCTTTGTAACATATTTTTCCTGTTTAGATATTAGAATAGTGAGACTCTTGTTAATGAATTAAGAAGTAGTACCACTACTTATATTCTCTGAAAGAGATTTTAGAAATTTGTATAACTCTTTTTTTTTTCTGAAAAGTTTAGTAGAATTCACCAGTTAACTCATCTGGACCTGGTCCTTTCTGTTTTGTAAGATTTTGTTGTTTTAATTTATGTTTTAAATTTACACATTTTAATTAACCTTTATTGGATTATAATGGAGTCGCAATATTGTCTTAGTTTCTACCAAAATACAGCAAAGTGAATCAGTTATACATATACATATGTCCACTCTTTAGATTCTTTTCCCATACAGGTCATTACAAAGTACTGACTAGAGTTTCCTGCGTTATACTGTAGGTTCCTATCAGTTATCTATTATATATATAGTAGTGTGTGGATGTCAGTCTCAATTTCCCAATTTATCCCTTCTCCTCGTTTACCCCTTGGTAACCATAATTTTGTTTTCTACATCTGTGGCTCTATTTCTGTTTTGTAAGTAAGTTCATTTGTACCTTTGTTGTAGATTCTGCATATAAGGGATATCATATGATATTTGTTTTCCTCTTTTTCTCACATAGTATGACAATCTCTAGGGCTAATCATGTTGCTGCAAATTGCATGATTTCATTCTTGTTTATCGATGAGTAATATTCCACTGTATATATGTACCACGTCTTTATCCATTCCTCTGTTGATGAACATTTAGTTTGCTTCCATGTCCTGGCTGTTGTAAAAAGTGCTGCAGTAAACAGTGGGATTCATGTATCTTTCTGAATTATTATTTTCTACATATAATTGCCCAGGATGGATGGTTATTATTTATTGAGTAAATTTCTTTACTAGATATGGGTCTACTCAGAGTGTTTCTTCTTGTGTAAGGTTTGGAAGATTTTCTTTCAAGGATTGGTCTGTTTCATATAAATGAGTTGTTTCTCAGTTCAGTTACTCANAAATGGCAAACCCACTTCAGTGTTCTTGCCGGAGAATCCCAGGGATGGGGGAGCCTGGTGGGCTGCAGTCTATGGGGTCGTACAGAGTCAGACACGACTGAAGTGATTTAGCAGCAGCAGCAGCAGCATCTTTTAGCTCTCTCTCTAGTTTTTTCCCTTTCTAGAAAGTAATATATCTAGAATCAGTGTGACGTCTTTTAATATTGGCTTTTTGTGCTTAGTAATGTGAATTTGGAATTCTTCCATGTCTTTTCATTGCTTGATAGTTCATTTCTTTGTAGCACTGAATAATGTTGTCACCTACATGTACTTTGGTTTATCTGTTTAATCACCAAAGACATCCTAGTTGGTTTCAAGTTTTGATAATTATGAATTAAGCTGCTTTAAACATCTGTGTGAAGGTTTCTGTGTGGACTTAAATTTTCAACTCCTTGAGTAAATACTAAGGAGCATGATTGCTGGATTGTATAGTAAGAGTGTTGAGTTTTGTAACATGTAGCCATACTGCCTCCCAAAGTGACTGTGCCTTTTCCCATTCTCAGCAACAACTGATGAGCATTCCTATTGCTCTACATCCTTACCAGCATTTGATGTTAGTGTTGGAGATACTCGGCATTCGAATAGATGCATTGTGATATCAATTGTTGTTTTAACTTGTGATTCTCTAACAGAATACAACATAGAATATTTTTCATGACAATTTGCCAAGTTTATCTCATCCTTGTTATGTATCTGATTAGTTCTATGGGCCATTTAAAATGGGAATTTTGTACTTATTGCTGAGATTTATTTCTAAATTTTAGATAACAGTACTTTGTCAAATGTGTTTTCTGCAACTATTTTCTCCAAGTTTGTGTTCTTATCCTCTTGAAATTGTCTTTTACAGAGAAGTTTTTAAACTTAATGAAGTCCAATTCAGTTGTTTCTTTCACAGATTACACCTTTTATGTTTGAAAAGTTTATTGCCATACTCAAGGCCATCCAGGTTCTCTCCTATGTTATATTCTAGGATTCTTACAGTTTTGTGTTTTATATGTAGGTTTGTGATATGTTAATTTTTGTGAAAAGTGTTAAATTCTGCAGTTATATTAATTTGTGTTTTTTTTTGCATGTGGATATTCAGCTGTTCCAGCACCATTTGTTGAAAAGAACACCTTTGTTCCATTGTGTTTTCTTTGCTCCTGTCTCAATGGTCAGTTTACTATATTTACATGAGTCTATTTCTGGGCTATCTATTCTGTTTCATTAATCTTCTTTTCTGTTCTTTCACAAATACTGCATTCTCTTTGATTACCATAGTTTTATAGTAGATCTTGAAGTTGGGTAGTATCAGTCTTCTGACTTGTTCTCTTTCAGTAGTATGTTTATTATTCTGGGTTTTTTGCCCCTCCATATAAACTTGAAAATCAGTTTGTCAATATCCATAAAAATAACTTACTGGGATATTGGCTGAGACTGCATTGAATCTATAGCCCCAGATGGAAAGAACTGACCCCTTGACAATATTGATTTTCTATCCATGAACATAGAATATTTTTCCACTTGTTTAGTTCTTCTTTGATTTTGTTCATTATAGTTCTGTAGGTTTTTTTTTTTCTCATGCAGATCTTATCTTGTTAAATTTATAACTAAGTAGGTTATTGTTGTGGTGCTAATGTAAATGGTGGGCTTCCCTGATGGCTCAGTGGTAACAAATCTCCTGCAGTGCAGGATTCGTGGGTTCATCCCTTGATTAGAAAGTTCTCTGAGGAGGAAATAGCAACCCACTCCAGTATTCTTGTCTGGAGAATTCCATGGCCAGAGGAACCTGACAGGCTAGTTGCAAACAGTTAGACACAACTGAGCAACTAACACTGACACTTGAGTGTGATATTGAAAAGGAGTGATGAGAAGGGACATCCTTGCCTTGTTCTTTATTTTGGTGGAAAAGCAACTAGTTGTTTTAGCATTAAGTATGATACTAACCGTAGACTTTTTTTTGTGGCTATTTGTCAAGTTGAGGAATTTTCCTTCTACTACTAGTTTATGGAGAATTTTTATCATGTATACACACAGAATTTTGTTAAATGCTTTGCCTGAATCTATTGATATGCTTATGTGAGTTTTAAAATAATTTTATTTATTTTTGGCAGTGCTGGGTCTTCACTGCTATGTGGCTTTTTCTCTAGTTGCGGCAAGCGGGGCTACTCTTTATTTGCAGTGCGTGGACTTCTCATTGCTTTGGCTTCTCTTGTTGCAGAGCATGGGCTCTAGGGCACAGGGGCTTCAGTAGCTGCAGCTCCTGGGCCTCAGTAATTGCAGCTCCTGGGCTCTAGAGCACAGGCTTAATAGTTGTGGCACAAGTGACTAGTTGCCCTGCAGCATGTGGGATCTTCTTGGATCAGGGATTAAACCCATGTCTCCTGCGTTAGCAGGCAGACTCTTTAACAGTGGGCCACCAGGGAAGCTTGAGTATGTGATTTAAAAAAAAATTTTCTCTGTTGATGTGATGGATTTCATCTATTGAGTCTTGAATGTTGAACCAGCCTTCTATACCTGGGATAAATTGCACTTCATCATGCAGTATACTTATACTTTTTTGGATTTGATTTGCTAACATTCTGCTGAAGATTTCTTTGTGTGTATTTATGAGAGATATTGATCTGTAGTTTTCTTCCCTCGTGGCTCAGCTGGTAAAGAATCTGCCTGTAATGCAGGAAACCTGGGTTAAATCCCTGGGTTGGGAAGATCCCCTGGAGAAGGGAAAGGCTACTCACTCCAATATTCTGGCCTAGAGAATTGGATGGACTGTATAGTCCATGGGGTCGCAAAGAGTAGGACATGACTGAGCGACTTTCACTTACTTTCTTTCTTTCTTTGTAACATATTTTTCCTGTTTAGATATTAGAATAGTGAGACTCTTGTTAATGAATTAAGAAGTAGTACCACTACTTATATTCTCTGAAAGAGATTTTAGAAATTTGTATAACTCTTTTTTTTTTCTGAAAAGTTTAGTAGAATTCACCAGTTAACTCATCTGGACCTGGTCCTTTCTGTTTTGTAAGATTTTGTTGTTTTAATTTATGTTTTAAATTTACACATTTTAATTAACCTTTACTGGATTATAATGGAGTCACAATATTGTCTTAGTTTCTACCAAAATACAGCAAAGTGAATCAGTTATACATATACATATGTCCACTCTTTAGATTCTTTTCCCATACAGGTCATTACAAAGTGCTGACTAGAGTTTCCTGTGTTATACTGTAGGTTCCTATCAGTTATCTATTATATATATAGTAGTGTGTGGATGTCAGTCTCAATTTCCCAATTTATCCCTTCTCCTCATTTACCCCTTGGTAACCATAATTTTGTTTTCTACATCTGTGGCTCTATTTCTGTTTTGTAAGTAAGTTCATTTGTACCTTTGTTGTAGATTCTGCATATAAGGGATATCATATGATATTTGTTTTCCTCTTTTTCTCACATAGTATGACAATCTCTAGGGCTAATCATGTTGCTGCAAATTGCATGATTTCATTCTTGTTTATCGATGAGTAATATTCCACTGTATATATGTACCACGTCTTTATCCATTCCTCTGTTGATGAACATTTAGTTTGCTTCCATGTCCTGGCTGTTGTAAAAAGTGCTGCAGTAAACAGTGGGATTCATGTATCTTTCTGAATTATTATTTTCTACATATAATTGCCCAGGATGGATGGTTATTATTTATTGAGTAAATTTCTTTACTAGATATGGGTCTACTCAGAGTGTTTCTTCTTGTGTAAGGTTTGGAAGATTTTCTTTCAAGGATTGGTCTGTTTCATATAAATGAGTTGTTTCTCAGTTCAGTTACTCAGTCGTGTCCAATTCTTTGTGACCCCATGAATTGTTTATAGTAGTTATTTATTATCCTTTTGATGTCCATGAGAATCTGTGGTGATGCCCTCTGTAGCATTTCTGGTATTAATGATTTTTGTCTTCCCTCTTATTCTCAGTTGCTAAGTTTTGTTGATTTTTCTCTATTGAGTTTATGTTTTAAATGCATTAATTTCTATTTAACTTTGGTTGTTATTTTTCTTTTGATTACTTTGGGTTTAATTTCCTAATGTGCAAACTTTGCCTATTGACTTCAGAGTTTTCTTATTTTTTAATATATTCATCCAGTGATATAAATCTTCCTCTAAATACTGCTTTCATTAATCCCATGAATTTACTTTTGGAAGGCTAGTCTGAGGAAATATTACCTGGATCTTGGGAAGTTGATTTACAAACTCACTTCAAAACTATATTTCAGCAATTTCAAACTTGATTGTCTATATTTTCATGATAATTACTAATAGACGCTCCAGTCATGTTGAATTATGAATACAGAAAATGTTCTAAACTTGTTTATATGTGACAGAGATTTATACTAAGGCATACATATGGAACAAAATTATATTCTGGATGCTACTGTCAGCACCTACTCATTATGACTTTTCTACAGGAGTTAGTTTTTACTGGTGACTATTTCAGTTCAGTTCAATACAGTTCAGTCTTTCAGTCCTGTCCGACTCTTTGCGACCCCATGATTCGCAGCACGCCAGGCCTCCCTGTCCATCACCATCTCCCAGAGTTCACTCAAACTCACATCCATTGAGTCAGTGATGCCATCCAGCCATCTCATCTTCTGTCATCCCCTTCTCCTCCTGCTCCCAATCCCTCTCAGCATCAGAGTCTTTCCAGTGAGTCAACTCTTCGCATGAGATGGCCAAAGTACTGGAGTTTCAGCTTTAGCATCATTCCTTCCAAAGAAATCCCAGGGTTGATCTCCTTCAGGATGGACTGGTTGGATCTCCTTGCAGTCCAAGGGATTCTCAAGAGTCTTCTCCAACACCACAGTTCAAAAGCATCAATTCTTCGGCACTCAGCTTTGTTCACAGTCCAACTCTCACATCCATACATGACCACTGGAAAAACCATAGCCTTGACTAGATGGACCTTAGTCGGCAAAGTAATGTCTCTGCTTTTGTATGTGCTATCTAGGTTGGTCATAACTTTCCTTCCAAGAAGTAAGCATCTTTTAATTTCATGGCTGAATCACCATCTGCAGTGATTTTGGAGCCCCCAAAAGTGAAGTCTGACACTGTTTCCCCATTTATTTCCCATGAAGTGATGGGACCAGATGCCATGATCTTCATTTTCTAAATGTAGAGCTTTAAGCCAACTTTTCCACTCTCCTCTTTCACTTTCATCAAGAGGCTTTTTAGTTCCTCTTCACTTTCTGCCATAAGGGTGGTGTCATCTGCATATCTGAGGTGATTGATATTTCTCCCAGCAATCCTGATTCCAGCTTGTGCTTCTTCCAGCCCAGCGTTTTCTCATGATGTACTCTGCATAGAAGTTAATTAAGCAGGGTGACAATATACATCCTTGACATACTCCTTTTCCTATTTGGAACCAGGCTGTTGTTCCATGTCCAGTTCTAACTGTTGCTTCCTGACCTGCATATAGGTTTCTCAAGAGGCAGGTCAGGTGCTCTGGTATTCCCATCTCTTTCAGAATTCTCCACAGTTTGTTGTGATCCACACAGTCAAAGGCTTTGGCATAGTCAATAAAGCAGAAATAGATGTTTTTCTGGAACTCTCTTGCTTTTTTCATGATCCAGCAGATGTTGGCAATTTGATCTCTTGTTCCTCTGCCTTTTCTAAAACCAGTTTGATCATCTGGAAGTTCACAGTTCATGTATTCCTGAAGCCTGGCTTGGAGAATTGTGAGCATTACTTTAGTAGCATGTGAGATGAGTGCAATTGTGTGGTAGTTTGAACATTCTTTGGCATTGCCTTTCTTTGGGATTGGAATGAAAACTGATCATTTCCAGTCCTGTGGCCACTGCAGAGTTTTCCAAATTTGCTGGCATAATGAGTGCAGCACTTTCACAGCATCATCTTTCAGGATTTGAAATAGCTCAACTGGAATTCCATCACCTCCATTAGCTTTGTTCATAGTGATGTTTTCTAAGGCCCACTTGACTTCACATTCCAGAATGTCTGGCTCTAAGTGAGTGATCACACTATCATGATTATCTAGGCCGTGAAGATCTTTTTTGTAGAGTTCCTCTGTGTTTTCTTGCCACCTCTTCTTAATATCTTCTGCTTCTGTTAGGTCCATACTATTTCTGTCCTTTATCGAGCCCATCTTTGCATGAAATGTTTCCTTGGTATCTCTAATTTTCTTGAAGTGATCTCTAGTCTTTCTCATTCTATTGTTTTCCTCTATTTCTTTGCATTGATGGGTGAGGAAGGCTTTCTTATCGTTTCTTGCTATTCTTTGGTACTCTGCATTCAGATGCTTATGTCTTTCCTTTTCTTCTTTGCTTTTTGCTTCTCTTCTTTTCACTGTTTTTTGTAAGGCCTCCTCAGACAGCTATTTTGCTTTTTTGCATTTATTTTCCATGGGGATGGTCTTGATCCCTGTTGACTATTTAGAGCAAATAGAATTTTTGCTGCTCTTAGAATCATGCAGTCAAACTTTACAAGGTTGGAAGTTTATGTGTCAATGGGTTTCTCTAATCTTTAAATTTCACAAGACTCTTCTTCAGTACGTTATGATTTCCACTACTGAAATGACACTATTCTTTTATAGAGAGGTGTGTCTATATCAAATTACATAACATACTTTTGACCGTAAAACCTGAGAAAGAGAACATGGGCTTGACCAGGGTGGGGATTAGAAGCAGTTGCTGCTTCTCTTCTTGGGCATATACTCTAGACTTATGATTTGGTCTAGGTGTTGTTTGAAAGCAATTTATTGACATGATGAGTTTTAGAATCATCTGGAGAACTTGTAAAAATACTGTTTCTTGGGCCTAATTCCAGGTCAGTTAAAGGAAAATCTTGTGACAATTTAGGAGTCAGTATTGCAGGTTAACTGCAGGTCAGTATTGCAGGTTAATTGCAGGTCAGTGATTTTGAAATGCAACCAGTTGAAGAGCACAGCATAGTAGGAATCAGTGTAAAGTCAGTAGTCTGTTTAAAATTTAATTGAAATGCATAGTCAATTTTTGTGATGCTTTTAAAGATTGTTTAAGATTTACCAATATTTGTGTGCAGTTTTATCCACCAATTAGGCTTCTCTGATAGCTCAGTTGGTAAAGTATCTGCCCATGTAGCCCCTGCAGAACGGCCCAAATCATTTTACCAGATGTGAGAATTTGGCTCTCTTTCTCCAAAGAAATGATACATGATCTGAAGGATGTTCTTGCTCACATAGTGTTACATATCTTTTGAGTTCCAGTGGTTTGTTACTGCAGGTGATTTAATGTGAATTAATTCATTAGTTGGTCCAGAGTTAATGGAAGTAAAATGGAAATTCTAGTTTTGCTCATTTATTGAAAGTTTATTGCTAATGGATACAGGTAAATCTGGCAGAAATAGACCAATGCATATTTATTTTCTGTTATTGAATTACCCTAACTTAATGTGGAATTTTTTTTTTTTTGGTAGCAGTATCTCCTACTTTTAGTGCTGTGTAATTCCCTGTATGTCTTAAATTATTTCCCATCACAGCAAGTGCTGCACAGTGTCTATTTAAGATAGTATAAAAATGAAAGGACAGTATCTCACAAGTATAGCAGACATTTCTTGGTGCACAAATCATATATTTATTGAAAAGATATGTAGCTGATGAAACAATCAAAAGAGTATCAGTTTCAACATGGTACTATCAAAACCAAGATCTGAAAAAAAGTAAAAAGGGTATGATACATAGATGGGAGTTTTATCTCATTTAGAAAGGAGACATCTTTTTTAATGAAAGAAATGATTCTCCTAAGGGTCTATTTGAATTATTAATTTTCTTCACTACTGCTTTTCTTTTGCTTATCTTTCACAGTCAATTAAGATTTTAAGCCTCTATAAACTCTTTAAAGCTTGTTTCTGTTGTTTAAGAACATTTTCCCAGGTATATTTTCTTTACTTTGAGAGATTCTTTTATTCTATGAACTCTGATTTAAAGCAAAAGTAAATGGGCACACAAGAAAGGATGATTACTGGGTTAATTATGTACCTGTGTATTCTGTGAAGCTGACACTATTCAATAACCTTAAACCTAATGAACTTTTCTTCTGACTGAAACTTTCAATTACTCACTCACTGTTACATTAGTATGTAAGTATTTCAGTTATTGCTATAGCTCATTAGAATGTAAATGAACACCATGGACTGAATTAGCACATTCAGGGCCTGATTAAGTCAGGAGTAGTTTAAATAGATTTTCTTTCAGATGTCAGTTTCTCTTCTGATATACAAACAGTATACATCAGATCAAACAATTCCATTATATTCACAAAATCTTCATGTGACTTTTTAGCAGTAGTAGACATGCACATATAAGGCTATATAATAGAAACAATCTGCCTGTTTCTCCAACTCACAAGGGATCCAGAATGAGCCTGAATGATGTTGTAGGAATAAAGACCTGCTAATGCTTGATTGCAGTTTCATTGTTCCTAACTTCCCATTAACATTGTCACATTTGCTTCCCAAAATAAACCAGCCACACTGTAGTCCATCAAAGAGAGTTTATGTTTTAACATTGGAGTGAACTTGATGGACTGGTCAAATTCTTTCATTAGACTGTGAGCTCAGCTGTTAAGGCATGTCCTACTCTGCAATCCCATGGTCTGAAGCCTGCCAGACTCCTCTGTCCATGGAATTTCCCCAGCAAGAATACTGGAGTGGGTTGTCGTTTCTTTCTCCAGGGGATCTTTCTGACCTAGGGATAGAATCTGCCTCTCCTACATTGGCAGGCAGATTCTTTACCTCTGAGCCACCTGGAAAGCCCTCCTTTAGCTACGAAAAAAGCTCCATTCCGTTTCATATCTCCTTGCTTCTGTCATTGTCCCCTGTTGTTGGATACATTAAAAACAGCATCTACTGGTTGAGAAGTGTTCTTTTCAAATATACCATCTAATTTCTATGATTTTTTAATCTCTGGGGCACTTTGCCCAATGAAGGTCATATTTTATCATCTTATCATCCTTACGTTCGCAGGAGTCTCAGGGTCTACATCTGTGTAGCACCTATAAGTTTGATAAATCCTTTCTAGAAACTCTGATAGATGTTCAATGGGGTTTTATCTCCTCAATTTTGTTTAAGCTTTTTTGTATAGGTACCCTGTTGAGTTTTCCCTCAGATCTCCACACCATAAGGTGGTAGTCTTCTGACTCCTTTTTCTCCTGAGGCAATAGCATAAATGCTTCTGCAGGTGGTATCTCATCTCTTTTCCCTGCTATTTTGCAAAGTACTACGAACTGTGAGATTGCATAATAGTTGAGTGAACCATTCAGGGGCCATTGCTCTTCTGATTCTAACATATATTAGGTCCACATCCTATCATGACAGCATTGTTATGACAATAACAATAAGCTCACAGCCTTATTTTGCACATTTATCCAATGTAAGACTGGCCTAGAGATAATTAACTTTCCCAAATAAACAAGCTAAAAATAGAACTTTTGATGACTTTTAAAAAAAGCAATGTCTAAAAGCTTTAATATATTTTAGAATTATTGAATATGCAGCTGTTTCTAATACAGTTAAGTATACCTCTGTTTTTATATATAACTTATGGAAAAACCTTAAAATTATTAACATGTCTTTAAATTCTTATATCTGCATGAAAACCCACATTTATCCCCCCGATTCTTTTACCTTCCCCCCTGTTATGAGGTGAAGGCTGTGAGAGCATCTGCATGTGTCCACATAAAATGCACACAGAGGCCATTCTTCTGTTCCAGAAGAGAGCTTATGGGGAAATATTTGGTAAGATCAGAAGTGGGTAGCAGAGATAAATTTTACTTAACTACATTATTAAGAAAGATGAATGATACAGGTAAAGAAAATTGATCAATAATCTAAATGTGTTGTTTTTATAGATTGTGTCAGTCTATTTCATGGACGTTTTTCATTTTAGTGATGGAAAATGAATGGTTGCAGGTTTTTGTTGTTGTTGTTCAGTTACTAAGTCATGTCCAACACTTTGGGACTTCCTTTTGCCTTGAATCTTTCCCAGCTTCAGAGTCTTTTCCTATAAGTCATCTCTTTGCATCAGGTGGCCAAAGTATTGGAGCTTCAACCTCAGCATCAGTCCTTCCAATGAACATTCAGGGTTGATTTCCTTTAGGATCCACTGGTTTGGCCTCCTTGCAGTTCAAGGGACTCTCAAGAGTCTTCTCTAGCACTGCAGTTCAAAAGCATCAGTTCTTCAGTGCTCCAGTACTCTTGCCTAGAAAATCCCGTGGACAGAGGATCCTGGTAAGGCGGCAGTCCATGGGGTCACTAAGAGTCGGACACAACTGAGCGACTTCACTTTCACTTTTCACTTTCATGCATTGGAGAAGGAAATGGCAACCCACTCCAGTGTTCTTGCCTGGAGAATCCCGGGGACGGGGGAGCCTGGTGGGCTGCCCTCTATGGAGTCACACAGGGTCAGACACGACTGAAGCGACTTAGCATCAGCCTTCTTTGTGGCCAACTCTTAATCCATCTGTACATGACTGCTGAAAAAATGATAACGGCGATTATATGGACTTTTGTTGGCAAAGTACTGTCTCTGCTTTTTAATATGCTGGCTAGGTTATTAAACCTTTTCTTCCAAGGAACAAGTGTCTTTTAATTCCATGTGTTTTGTCATTGTCTGCAGTGATTTTGGAGCCCAAGAAAATAAAATCTGTCACCGCTTCCACTTTCCCCCTTCTATTTGCCGTGCAGTGATGGGACTGGGTGCCATGATTTTAGGTGTAGTTTATTTATTTATTTATTTTTTTGGTATTTATTTTTTAACTGGAAGAAAATTGCTTTATAATGTTTTATTGGTTTCTGGTGGTAAACAATGCAAGTCAGTCACAATTATACATATGTAACCTCCGTCTTGAGCCTCATTCCCCTCTCCACCCTCTAGGTCATCACAGAGCACCAGGCTAGGCTCCTGTGTTATATAACAACTTCTTGCCAACTATCTATTTTCCACATGGTAGTGTATATATATGATGATGCTACTTTCACTGATGTCCCACTCTTTGCTTCCCCTACTGTGTTCACAAGTCTATTCTCTATATCTGTGTCTCCATTCCTTCTCTGCAAATAGGTTCATCAATATCATTTTTACAGATTCTGTATATATGTGTTAGCACTATATTTATTTTCCTCTTTCTGACTTCACTCTGTATAACAGGCTCTAGGTTCATATATCTCACTAGAACTGACTGAAATTTGTTCTTTTTTATGGCTGAGTAATATTCCAAGGTATATATGTACCATATTTTTTAAACTATTCATCTGTCAATGAACATCTAGGTTGCTTCTGTGTTCTAGCCATTGTAAATAGTGTTGCTATGAACATTGGGGTACAACTGTCATTTTCGGTTATGGTTTTCTAAGGGTATATGGCAAATAGTGAGACTGCTGAGTCATGAGATGTTTTTATTCTTAGTTTTTTAAGGAGTCTCCATACTGTTCTCCATAGTGGCTGTGTCAATTGACATTTATACCAACAGTGCAAGAGGGTTTCCTTTTCTCCACATCCTCTCCAGCATTCATTCATTTTAGATTATTCTGACGATAGCCATTCTGACTGGCCAAAATCACTGCAGTTACTGCAGCCGTGAAGTTAAAAGACACTTGCTATTTGGAAGGAAATTCAATTCAGTTCAATTGCCCAGTCATGTCTGACTCTGTGACCCCATGGACTGCAGCATGTCAGGCCTCCCTGTCCGTCACCTACTCCCAAAGTTGCTCAAACTCATGTCCGTCGAAATCAGTGATGCCATCCAACCATCTCATCTTCTGTCATCCCCTTCTGCTCCTGCCTTCAATCTTTCCTAGCATCAGATTTTTTTTCCAAGGACTCAGTTCTTCACATCAGGTGGCCATAGTATTGGAGTTTCAGCTTCAGCCTCAGTCCTTCCAATGAATATTCAGGACTGATTTCCTTTAGGATGGACTAGTTTGATCTTGTGGTCCAAGTGACTCTTAAGAGTCTTCTACAACACTATAGTTCAAAAGCATCAATTCTTCAGTGCTAAGCTTTCTTGCTATTCCAACTCTCACATCCATACATGACTACTGGAAAAACTAAAGCTTTGACTAAACAACCTTTATTGGTAAAGTAATGTCTCTGCTTTTTAATATACTGTCTAGGTTGGTCATAGCTTTTCTTCCAAGGAGCAAGCATCTTTTAATTTCATGGCTGTAGTCACCATCTGCAGTGATTTTAGAGTCACAAAAAATAAAGTCTCACACTATTTTCATTGTTTTCCTATCTATTTGCCATGAAGTGATGGGAGTGGATACCATGATCTTAGTGCTTCATCTAGCCCAGTATTTCTCATGATGTACTCTGCATATAAGTTAAATAAGCAGGATGACAACAGACAGCTTTGACATACTCCTTTCCTGATTTGGAACTAGTGTGTTTTTCAATGTCCAGGTCTAACTATTGTTTCTTGACCTGCATACAGATTTCTCAGGAGGCAGGTAAGGTGGTCTGGTATTCCCTTCTCTTGAATAATTTTCCACAGTTTGTTGTGATCCACACAGATAATGGCTTTGGTGTAGTCAATAAAGCAGAAACAAATGTTTTTCTGGAGCTCTTTTGCTTTTTTGATGATCCAACAGATGTTGACAATCTGATCTCTGGTTCCTCTGCCTTTTGTAAATCCAGCTTGAACATCTGTAAGTCCACTTGGAAGGAAAGCTGTGACAAATCTAGACAGCATATTAAAAAAAGAGACATCACTTTACCAACAAAGGTCCATAGAATCAAACTTTTGTTTTTTTAGTATTCATGTACAGATGTGAGAGCTGGACCTAAAGAAGACTGAGCACCAAAGAATTGATGGATTCCTTGGAAAACTAGAGCTTCTAATTTGAAATCTGAGCTTTGTAAATCAGAATAAATCAGAGAAAAATAACTTGGTCTACAGATTATAACATTCAAAATATATTTTTCCTACTCATCCCAATTAGAGAGTTCATTTTTAAAGTGATTTGAAGATCATTCATTTGCAGAAAATTTCCTTACATTCAGACTATAACTTTAAAGGACATGAAAAAAGAAGAATCAAAGTGATAAAGCTAAGATCTGGGCCTAGATATAAAATGTGAGAGCTTTTCTCATACTGTCATAGTGTCATAATGTCTCAATATTTATTTTTTTCAGGAATTCCTGATGATCCAGTGGTTAGGACTTTGCCTTCCAATATGTGGTATGCAGGCTCCATCCCTTGTCAGGGAGCTAGGAGGCCACACACCTGCGGCCGAGAGGCCAAAACGTAGAACAAGACTTTAAAAACAGTCGACATAAAAAAAAATCCACTTTTAAAAATTTACATCTTTTCCAAAAAGGATGTTACCCATATTTTTTGATAAGTTATTCATTGGTAAAATATCAAAAGGAAAGAA
>SJYW01042533.1:402232-450579 GCA_006410735.1 Raphicerus campestris | reverse complement strand
TTTTTTTTTTTTTAGGGTTTCCTTCACTTTACAAAACCTTTAAAGTTAAATTGGGTATCATTTGTTTATTTTTGTTTTTATTTTTATTACTCTAGGAGACAGATCCAAAAAATAGTGCTATGATTTATGTCAAAGAGTGTTCTGCCTGTGTTTCTCTCTAAGAGTTTTATGGTTTCTGGTCTTACAGTTTGGTTTTTAATCCATTTTGAGCTTACTTTTGCATATGACATTGGAAAATATTCTAATTTCACTCTTTTACATGTAGCTATCAAGTTTTCCCAGCACAATTTATTGAAGAGACTTTTTCTCCATTTTACTTTCTTGCCTTCTTTTCTGTAGGTTCATTGGCCATAAGCACATGTGTTAACATCTGGACTCTCTATTCTCTTCCATGGATCTATAGGCCTGCTTTTGTGTTCTCATCACACTGTTTTGACTATGATAGCTTTGTAGTAGAGTCTGAACTCAGGGAGCATGATTCCTCCAGCTCTGTTCTTATTTATCAAGATTCTGTTGACTATTTGGGGTGTTTTGTGATTACATACAAATTTTAGAATTATTTGTTTTAATTCTGTGAAAAAAAGCCCTTCTTTTGATAGGGATTGCACTGAATCTGCAAATTGCCTTGAGTAGTATGGCCATTGTAACAATATCAATTCTTCTAATCCATGAACACAGTATATTTTTCCAACTGTTTATATCATCTTTACTTTCTTTCATTCATCAATGTATTATCATTTTTCAAGTGTTTTTCTTCCTTAGGTAAATTCATCCCTAGTATTTTATTCTTTTTGATATAATGGTTAATGGGGTTGTTTCCTTAAGTTCTCTTTCTGACCTTGTTGTTAGTGTATAAAAGTACAACAGATTTCGATATATTAATTTTGCATCCTGCAACTTTACCAAATTCATCAATGAACTCTAGTAGTTTTCTGGTGGTATGTTTAAGATTTTCAATGTATACTATCTTGTTACCTGTGAACAGTGACAATTTTACTTCTTTTCCAATTTGAATTCTTTTTATTTCTTTTTCTTAAGTCTGACTGCTTTGGCTAGGACTTTCAATACTTTTTTGGGTAAAAATGGTGAAAGTGGACATTCTTGTCTTGTTCTTGATCTTAGAGGAAATGCTTTCTGCTTTTCACCATTGAGTATGATGTTAGCTGTAATTTTGTCATGTATAGGCTTTATTATGCTGAGGTATGTCCTCCTATTTTTCTTTTTAAAATGCAAATGTATACAAGTGCATTTTTTCCAATAGATCTTTCCTTCAGGTTCAATGGGAAGCCAGAGTATCTTACTTTCATTACAGAATTTCTATGGGTTTTCCCCATCATGTAGCCGCATCCCTGCATAGAGTTTGAAAGCATCAATTCTTCAGCACCCAACCTTTGTTATGGTCCAACTCTCATATCTCTATGTGACTAATGGAAAAACCATAACTTTGACTATGCAGAACTTTTGGAGGCTAAAAGTTCAAAATTAAGATGTCAGTAGATTGGTTCCCACTGGAAACTCTAAAGGAGAATCTGACCTGTATCTCTCTACTGGTTTCTAGTGAGGGCTTTTACTTGGCTTTCCTTGGTGAGACCTAACCAGTCCACCCTAAAGGAGATCAGTCCAGGGTGTTCATTGGAAGGACTGATGTTGAAGCTGAAACGCCAGTACTTTGGCCACCTCATGCGAAGAGCTGACTCATTTGAAAAGACACTAATGCTAGGAGGGATTGAGGGCAGGAGGAGGAGGGAGACAACAGAGGATGAGATGGTTGGATGGCGTCACCAACTCGATAGACCTGAGTTTGAGTGAACTCCGGGAGCTGGTGATGGACAGGGAGGCCTAGCATGCTGCAATTCATGGGGTTGCAAACAGTAGGATACAACTGAGTGACTGAACTGAACTGATGTTCCTCCTATGCCCACTTTCTGGAAAATGGTTATCATAAATTTGTGTTGAATTCTGCCAAAATCTTTTTCTGCATTTATTGAAATTATCATTCTTTTAATTCTTCAGTTTGTTAATGTAACAAGTCACACTGATTGACTTGCCGATAAATCTCACTTGATCAGATGTATGATCCTTAAATGCATTGTTGAATTCTGTTTGCTAATATTCTGTTGA
Source organism: Raphicerus campestris (assembly GCA_006410735.1). Taxonomy (NCBI): domain Eukaryota; kingdom Metazoa; phylum Chordata; class Mammalia; order Artiodactyla; family Bovidae; genus Raphicerus; species Raphicerus campestris. The sequence goes on along the minus strand of SJYW01042533.1, from coordinate 448,458 downwards.
AGATTTTTGCGTCTGTGTATATCAGTGATACTGGCCTATCTGTGATATCTTTGTCTGGGTGATGCTGGTCTTGTAGAAAGGTCCAGAAGCATGCCTTCTTCTGCAATTTTTGAAATAATTTGAGGACATGTGTTAACTATTCTCCAAACACTTGGTAGAATTTAGTTGTAAAGCCATCTGGTTGTTGACTATTGTTTGTTAGGAGTTTTCTAAAGTACTGATTCAGTTTCATTACTGGCAAATGATCTGTTCATATTTTCTATTTCTTCCTTGTTCAGTCTTGGGATTTTGTACCTTTCTAAGAATTTTTCCATTTTGTTGATATATAGTTGTTTGTAATGATCTCTTATGATCTTTTTTGTTGTTGTTTCTGTGGTGTCAGTTTAACTCTAAGAGGAAGTGAAATATTTAGGGAAAAAAGTTAATCAGAATAAGGAGATAGAGAATGATGGAGTAGGAGGCTTATTATCTTGTATGGTAGATTCATGGAAGTTTTGTCAGAAAGGTTAACTTTTGAACGATGTCTTGGATTAAGACAAATGCAAGAGTTTGACTTAAACCTAGATTGTCAAGAAAAGATTTTTCTCTCCAGGATAAATGGTACATTTATTTATTTTCAGAATTTTGATGGAAGTATCAGAAAGCTCAAGAGAAAAAAAAAAGCCACACATTTGCTCAGTTAATGTGATCTATGACCTTACCACTTGCATCTCTGAGACTTGCTCTTTTTTTCTCTTATATTTAGCAAGAAAAGATGCCTTTAAATCATCCAAAAGCAATATCATTTCATTAAGATATAAAAATAGAAATAGTACACAATTGTTTACATTTGCTAAGTTATTATAAGATCTTTTAGAATAACATTATAAATTTATTGATTCTCATGGTGATATTGTCAGATAAATTCTATTCTTAAATATTGACAAGAACAAGCTATCAAATGCTTGTTGTTCAGAATAAAAGCCTGAGAATAGTTAATATAAGCTTCACTCATGGTATACTCATGAGATAAACAATGATGCAGATATAAAAATTGGGACACAATTAAAAATATTATTTCTTAATATGATAAAATAAAAATGAGAACGTTGATATTGGATATTAAGTAATAATATGTGTCTATAATTTTAAAAGTTATAAATGTTTTGCTTAGCCAAATATGGGTGGAATAATGAGACCCTATTCATAGTTGTGTGCATATGTTTGTTTATTATATTATTTTGTGTTTTCTGATTCTGAATATGTAAATCCTAAATTTATTATATATACATATATTCAGTCAATTCAGTTCAGTCACTGTCGTGTCTGATTCTTTGTTACCCTGTGGACTGCAGCATGTCAGGCTTCCCAGTCCATCACCGACTCCTGGATTTTGCTCAAACTCATGCCCATCAAGTTGGTGATGCCATCCAACTATATCATCCTCTGTCATCCCCTTCTCCTCCTGCCTTCAGTCTTTCCTACTATCAGTGTCTAGTGAGTCAGTTCTTTGCATCAAGTGGCCAAAGGATTGGAGTTTCAACTTCAGCATGAGTCTTTCCAGTGAATATTCAGGGCTGATTTCCTTTAGGATTGACTGGCTCTATCTCCTTGCTGTCCAAGGGACTCTCAAGTGTCTTCTACAACACCATAGTTCAAAAGCATCAATTCTTAAGTGCTCAGCTTTCTTTATAGTCCAACTCTCACATCCATACATGACTACTGGAAAAGCCATAGCTTTGACTAGACAGACCTTGTTGGCAAAGTAATGTCTGTGCTTTTAATATGCTGTCTAGGTTGGTCATAATTTTTGTTCCAAGGAGCAAGTGTCATTTAATTTCATGGCTGCAGTCACCACCTGCAATGATTTTGAAGCCCCCAAAATAAAGTCTGTCACTGTTTCCATTGTTTCTCCATCTATTTGCCATGAAGAGATGGGAATGCATGCCATAATCTTACTTTTCTGAATGCTGAATTTTAAGTTAACCTTTTCTCTCTCCTCTTTCACATTCATCAAGATGCTCTTTAGTTCTTCTTTGCTTTCTGCAATAAGGGTGGTGTCATCTGCATATCTGAGGTTATTGATATTTCTCTCAACAATCTCAATTCCAGCTGGTGCTTCATCCAGCTTAGCATTTCTCATGATGTAATGGCTCAGAGGTTAAAGCATCTGCCTATGATGCAGGAGACCTGGGTTTGATCCCTGGGTCGAGAAGATCCCCTGGAGAAGGAAATGGCAACGCACTCCAGTACTCTTGCCTGGAGAATCCCATGGACGGAGGAGCCTGGTGGGCTACAGTCCACAGGGTTGCAAAGAGTCAGACACGACTAAGCGACTTGACTTCACTTCACTTCACTCTGCTTATAGGTTAACTAAGCAGGGTGACAATATGCAGCCTTGATGACATTTCCAAGGCAAGCCATTCAATATCACAGTAATCCAAGTCTATGTCCCAACCAGTATTGCTGAAGAATCTGAAGTTGAACCGTTCTATAAAGACCTACAAGACCTTAGAACTAAAACCCAAAAGAGATGTCCTTTTCATTATAGGGGATTGGAATGCAAAAGTAGGATGTAAGAGATACCTGGAGTAACAGGCAAATTTGGCCTTAGAGAACAGAATTAAGTAGGGCAAAGGCTAAAAGAGTTTTGCCAAGAGAACACACTGGTCATAGCAAACACCATCTTCCAACAACACAAGAAAAGACTCTACACATGAACATCACCAGATGGTCAATTCCAAAATCAGATGATTAAATTCTTTGCAGCCAAAGATGGAGAAGCTCTATACAGTCAGCAAAAAGGAGTCCAGGAGCTGACTGTGGCTCAGATCATGAACTCCTTATTGCTCAAATGTGAAGTTGCTCAGTCGTGTCTGAATCTTTTGCACCCCCATGAAATGTAGCCTACCAGGCTCTGCCATCCGTGGGATTTTCCAGGCCATAGTACTGGAGAGGGTTGCCATTTCAGACTTAAGTTGAAGAAAGTAGAGAAAACCACTAGATTATTCAGGTATGACCTAAATCAAATCGCTTACAATTATGCAGTAAAGTGACAAATAGATAACAAGGGATTAGATCTGATAGACAGAGTGTCTGAAGAACTTTGGATGGAGGTTCGTGACCTTGTTTAGGAGGCAGTGATCAAGATCATCCCCAAGAAAAAGAAATGCAAAAAGGCACAAGGGTTGTCTGAGTAGGCCTTACAAATACATATATTATTTTAAAGCAAGTCTCCAGGATAACACATTTGTGTTACCAATTAAATAAATTTTCTATATGCTTTGTGTGTCCATCCCTCTGCTTATATTAGTTTACTTAACACAAATTACACATAGATAAGACCAAACATGAGCACACAGTTATCTATATGATATATATACAGTGTATATATACAGTATAATCATATATAAACAGTAACTGTTCCAAAATCAAGTACAATGAATTTCCCAAACTTGACTTCATGCAATACTTGTAGTATTAAAATTAATCTTCAGAATGTAATTTTCTAATCAAACAGGCCTGGGAAATCATATTAGTTAACACTGAAAGTGGGTCACCATTGGGGTGGGTGGTAGAAGTGAAGTAAACGTCAGTGTCACTGAGGTGCTGCCCAACTAGGATAGCTGATAAGTTATTCTCACTCATAGCTTTTCTAATTGAGTTAACATTCCTCTGATGCTACTTCCTCGAAAGAATTTCATCTTATAACTGCCATTTATTTCATTTCCAAACATAATGAACCTTCTCTTTCTGCATTACACACTTTCTAACAGGCCACTGATGACTTTTCTCCAATTTCTACCTTATTCATTGATGTTTTACAACATTGGAAGGCATTAACTTCACTCAGGTATTTTCTCACTTTTACTCCAAAGCAACATGCAGTCTCAATTCTCTTCCATCTTTGATGACTATTTTCATGTCTCCTCATTTTTAAAGAACCATTTATCTATGGCTTTGTTTGTTTCATCAGTTTACAAATCGATAGCAAGCATCATTTTAAGGAACATTACTATCAAATCTAGTTTTTCAATGTTACAAATGCTTAAACACAGTTTTAAAAAGTTTAATCTTATAGAGAGGTTTGTTTATGAAAATAATAGAAGCAAATAGCTGAAGGTCTTTATTTCAGGTGAAAATTTAGTTCCTTATTAGTTTATGGACAAAGTATATCTTTTTTTCAGTATGTGATCTCCTGGCTCCTTAAATTCAACATGTCTGAAAATAAGCTTTTACTTAGTCTTATTATATAATTCCATCTTTGATACTTAGTGAACACTTTAACAATTTTCCAGTCATCTCAACTCTAAGACCTCTAACCCTAATCTCCAGGCTGCTCTTTTTATGCAGTTGAAATCTGGGGACCTTTAGCCTTCAGTATCTGCTGTAATTCCCTGTTTTTATTGCTTCTAGATCTTTTACTCTTGTTATTTAGTCAGGCTGGAATAGAGTCTTCATTTTTCTCTGCCTGTTAAAATTGTATCCATGTTTTTCAGGACTGGTTCAGATAAACTCTCCCTAATGATTTTCCCTAATCATTATAAGAAATAACCATAAGGCACATATGCTCTGTACTCCAGATTTCATTTGAATATTCAAACTTAGATACATACTTTGCAGATCCTAAGCCTGTTTTTAAAATCTTTCATCAAAAGGACTATATTTTCTAGTTAAGTACTAGTGAATATTTTATACATATGATAGTTTAATAAATCATTTTTTGCCATATTGTATTTTTTTAGAAACTATGTTTTAATATCTATTCTTTATATTATTGTTTCATTGTTGGATGATTTATAAATTACTAATTGTGACTTTGAAAGAAGCATCTTATTATTAAGAGTTCTGTGTAAGACAGTAAATTCAATAGCTTTTTACTTTTAGAAGGTGTTCAGTCACTAAGTAGTGTCCAGCTCATTGCGACTGCCTGGGGGACTGTAGTGTGCCAGATTTTCCTGTCCTGCACAATCTTCCAGATTTGGCTCAAATTCATGTCCATGAATTGTTGATGCCATCCTACAACCTCATCCTCTGTTGTCCCCTTCTCCTACCTTCAATCTTTCCCAGCATCAGGCTCTTTTCCAGTGAGTCAACTCTTCACATCGGGTGGCCAAACTATTGGAAATTCAGTATCAGTCCTTCCAATGAAGATTCAGGGTTAATTTCCTTTAAGACTGACTGGTTTGATTTCCTAGCAGTACAAGGGACTCTCTAGAATTTTCTCCAGCACCAGTTTGAAAGCATCAGTTCTTTCATGCTCAGCCTTCTTTATGGTCCAACTCTCACATCCTTACGTGGGTACTGAGAAAACCACAGCTTTGACTATGTGGGCTTTTACCAGTAAAGTGATGTCTCTGCTTTTACTATGCTGCCTAGGTTTGTCATAGCCTTGCTGTTTACCTAAAATTGTCTTCTGAAATGAAGAGCTGGTGTATAAGTTTGATGGCATCACTGACTTGGTGGATGTGTCTGAGTGAACTCCGGGAGTTGGTGATGGACAGGGAGGCTTGGCGTGCTGCAACTCATGGGGTCGCAAAGAGTTGGACATGACTGAACGACTGAACTGAACTATTACCTATGTGCACATACATACATAGATATATACTGAGAATGTAGTTAACAGTATAACATACTTCAAATAATCTTCAAAAATACGTTCTGTGCATCTGTCCTGACATATTACGTGCATTAATTACTCACTAGTCATCTTAGTTGTTGTTTACTTGCTAAGTTGTGTCCAGCTCTTTTGTGACCCCATGGACTACAGCCCTTCAGGCTCCTCTGTCCATGCGATTTCCCAGGCAAGAATATTGGAATGGGTTGGCCTTTCCTTCTCCAGGTGATCTTCTTGAATCAGGGATTGAACCCATGTCTCCTGCATTGGCAAGTGGATTCTTTATCACTGAGTCACCAGGGAAGCCCCTATCTCAGTTAACCTTGACTAAGTAACCAAGAAAGTGAAAGTGTTCATTCCTAAATAGAGTGAGTTGCAAATTCAATAAAGGCAGAAAATAAATGAAGAAGTATATCCTGCGACCTGATTTCTATATTTATTTTTGTTTACTGTTTACCAATTCTAAAAATAAATAATAGGGTTATTTTTATTTACATGTGTAAATAGTCTCTCTCCAATTGAGAAATTTAATAGAAAATAAAGTAGCAAGAATTTAGAAATAGTTTAATTTCACAGTAATTGAACTAATTGCACTAGACTATGATATCAGTGAAAAAATAGATTTCATCTGGATATTTCTTCTCTAGTTCTAGGGCCTTTGCTATGTATTAGGTACTGGAGAAGTTACAAAATATTTATCTGTATTATATTTTATGATACTTTATATTGAAAATATATAATCCTTTATACACATTTCTTTATTGATAAGTTTACTGTTCTTGTTCACATCACTGGAGTAGCAATAAAATTTTCCTTCTTAGTATACAGACTGCTGAGGCCTAGATTAAAAACCTATATTTAGTTAGTTTCTTCGCATTTCATTTCCTGTATTTCTAAGGAAATGAATGGTTTAATAAATGACTTTTTAACATGGTCGCTTAAGTGTTTGTTCCTTTTCCCAGCTGTGGTGACAAGGGTCTTATTAAATTTTGTTTTAAGGTTGATACTTTAAGTGGCTCTTCTTCCTATAAACTGCAAAGCTGGCAATTTTAAGAAGCATCTTAAGGTACACAAAATTAAAGGAAAATGTTTATTTGCATTGCTCTTGTAGATTAGGATGAAAATGATTTTAAATAGAGAAGAAAGCATTTTTTAGGCTTTTTATTTTTAAAACATTGTGAGATAGCTACATCAAAGTTTAATTACATCACTTTAATCTTAACTATTTACTTACAATAATGTAGAATTAAATGCAGAAATAAATGTTTAATTTCTTACTATATAATTTCTGATAATGATAAATACTAATTCTGTTGGGAATAATGTTTTCTCTTTAATTGTAAAAGTTACTTTAAATTAAATTTTATTTTAGTTATTTAAACTTATGTTTTATTATAATTATAAAACTTAATTAAAACATTATGAAGTTTTATATAGAAAATATGCTTGGTTTAATTTGTTAAAGGGGGTTTAAGAAAACTTTTTGGAAAATGACAGGCTCATTGAATTTTCTATTACTGTTTACAGTAATTGATTAATAAATAGTACTGGTATATTTTCTAAAATCAAGCGATAGAATTTAAAATAGACATACATCTATTTACTGATATTATAAGGTTGTAGTGAAACTTGTCAAAGGCCTGAGTATAGATAAGATTCAAGAACTGAGAGAGAAAAAATCTATTAAGACATTTATTTCTGATTCCAACCTTGAGATCCAAGGCAAGTATTGAAATGATTAGACATCTAATAAAGTTCACTGAGCCATCAAAATCATTGCAAATCAGTCTGATAAAATGGCAGCACGAAGGCAAGTACAGTCTTCTCTGCTATCCTTGAAATTTTCTGAAACCAACAAATAAGTGAAAATAAAGAAGTTTATATTTTTGAAAAGCAGAAAAATTTGGCATTCAAGACTAAAAACTATGAAGAAAAATATCCCAGTGTTATGAATTTGAACATATACAAAGAGGCTGTTGTAAATACATATGTAGCTCAGTAGAATTCAGGTGGGAGTAGTTGAGCAGTTGTTAAGTTTTTGTGAGCTTCCCAGGTGGTGCTAGTGGTAAAGAATCNAATATCCCAGTGTTATGAATTTGAACATATACAAAGAGGCTGTTGTAAATACATATGTAGCTCAATAGAATTCAGGTGGGAGTAGTTGAGCAGTTATTAAGTCTTGTGAGCTTCCCAGGTGGTGCTAGTGCTACAGAATCTGCCTGCCAATGCAGGAGATGTAAGAGACACGGGTTGGCTCCCTATGTTGGGAAGATCCCCTGGAGAAGGAAATGGCAACCCACTCCAGTATTCCTGCCCGGGGAATCCCGTGAACAGAGCCTGGCAGGCTACAGTCCACAGGGACACAAAGAGTCAGACATTACCAAGTAACCAACACTTTCACACTTAAGTCTTGAAGACTCCATCTACCAATTTTGATTATAGTGAGCCTATATAGTGGCTAGGGTATGAAAAAGTGCATGTGAGGAGAGATGAAATCATATCAATATTGCATTTCTCTTTTCAGCGTATATGACAGATTGTTGTGATGAGGCAGATGAAAAGGGCAGCAGCAGGGATCATACAGCTACAAAATCATCACAACTGAATTCCTGTGATAAGCACAGTAACTTGCTAATTACTGGAATCTAACAATAGAACTCTTTCCAGGGAAATAATCATCTGAGGAGAAAGTTAATATCAAAAATATAAAATTTAAAATTTCCATAGTTCTCTCTTTTAATCACTTTCCCTATTGAGTTGATACTTTTTAAAGAATACTAATCTTAAGTAAATCATCATGGAACTGGAGCATGTAAACTTAAGAAAAAGGGGAAAAACATTATCAAAAGATAGGTAAACAAAATCACAAGAGGAATTACCTAAAGAATCCCCTAAGATTAAATAAATCTTGCTCTATAGTTTCAGAATGACAGGACAACAGAATGGACAAATAGAATGATACCATAAAATGAGCTCAAGGAGCGAAATATAGGAGGAATGAAAATTTAAAGAAAGAAATGGATAAAATAAAAGGTAAACTTAAAAAAGAAATTGAAATAAAACAATAAAAGATGCTAGATATCATGAAAATAATAAAAGTAGATTCAAAAGAAAATACACTTGAATCAGGTAAGACTGAAATAAGTATGGTGAATTCACACAAAAGAAAATAGAAAATTAAAAAAAACATTAAAATGCTTTGAAAGATGATAGATATTAAAGGGAGACCAAGGAACNCAGAGTCATCATACCTTTTGACAAAGATGCCTGGAAAGTGGAGGAGCTGCAGGACCTGCTGTGGCCTCAAATGTGGCTCAGCAAACAAGGCATGCTAGCTGGCTGCGACACTATCCATGAGCTGCAGTGTAACATCTCCCTGACACCCACATTCTGCACAGTAACATGGCTGCCGCTTTACCTCCACCTCCAAGTCTCATATACATTTCTCTAGAGGTCAGTCTTGGCCCAGATCCACACAGCAAAGGGAAGTCTGGAGTGCATGGTTGCAGCTGAGCTCAGTCAGGTGCATAGTCACCTGTAGTTGTTGTCATCTTTAGTGGTAAAGAGAGTTCTCTCTCCATTCAGTCTGGGCTGTGTGGTATAAGGCTTGAAAATAATATGCAGTATGGATGCTGCCTTGACATCTTTGTATTACACAGAGACTCAAAGGCCTAACCAAGAGTTCCTCTATTCTCCCCAGATATGCCTTTTACCAAATGGAGAAAGGCTTTATACCCATCTGCTTCCCCAGATCAGCTTCACTTCAGTGTTCAACCTAATGGGTTTCATGTTTCTGCCAGTCTGCAAAATTATTCAAGCAAGCCAATCATATCCTCTCATGGGAATCAGGATACTGCTCCTCCTAATACTACAAATTTGTCCTCCCATAGTCCCTGTTTATGTCCTCTATGCCCAAGTGCAACTACTGTGTGGACCCATGTGACATGGTCTTTTCTTCCCTCAGGAAGTGAGTATACATGACTAAGATTACTGTCAAATTCATCTGTCCGGTTTCAGGTGTTGTATATTTGGCAGTAACCTTNATGTGACATGGTCTTTTCTTCCCTCAGGAAGTGAGTATACATGACTAAGATTACTGTCAAACTCATCTGTCCAGTTTCAGGTGTTGTATATTTGGCAGTAACCTTGCGGAGGAGACCAGGGTTTGATTCCTGGGTCAAGAAGATCTGATGGAGAAGGGATAGGCTACCCACACCAGTATTCTTGGGCTTTCCATGTAACACAACTGGTAAAGAATCCGCCTGCAATGTGGGAGACCTGGGTTCTATCCCTGAGCTGGGAAGATCCCCTAGAGAAGGGAAAGGCTACCCACTCCAGTATTCTGGCCTGGAGAATTCCATGAACTCTACAAATTCATGGGGTTGCAAAGAGTCGGATACAACTGAGCAACTTTCACTTCATTTCACTTTGGGAGGAATCTCTCCCTTGCAGAGTAAAGAGGAGATGAATAAAACTGCCTAAACGAAATATATTTTGGCCAGAAGAATTGCAAGGAACATTTTGCAGTGTTGCGCCTGGTCTAAACAGATCATTGATGATGATTCTTCTCTCTTCAAAACACTTCTAAGCAGAAACATGAAGAAGCCAAGTCTTGCTAACTGGATGACAAGGATTACAAACTGTTTGCCCAGTTCACCACTGATTTCCCAGCCATGAGCCAGCGAACACAGAAGCAGANGAGTAAAGAGGAGATGAATAAAACTGCCTAAACGAAATATATTTTGGCCAGAAGAATTGCAAGGAACATTTTGCAGTGTTGTGCCTGGTCTAAACAGATCATTGATGACGATTCTTCTCTCTTCAAAACACTTCTAAGCAGAAACATGAAGAAGCCAAGTCTTGCTAACTGGATGACAAGAATTACAAACTGTTCGCCCAGTTCACCACTGATTTCCCAGCCATGAGCCAGCGAACACAGAAGCAGGGCTCTCTGCTGACATGCTGAGGACTACAGATTTAAGAGGGAGCCCCAGCTGAGACCAGAACTATTGAACAGCTGCTGACAGCTGACAAGCTGACAAGCAGAGTAACTTATTATTGACTGTTTAAGTCCTAGATATAATAAAGTGAAAGTCAAGTCGCTCAGTCATGTCCAACTCTTTGCGACCCCATGGACTGTAGCCTACCAGGCTCCTCAGTCCATGGAATTTTGCAGGCAAGAGTACTGGAGTGGGTTGCCATTTCCTTCTCCAGGGGATCTTCCCAACCCAGGGATCGAACCCTGGTCTCCTGTACTGCAGGCAGACACTTTACCATCTGAGCCACCAGGGAGCCCAACCTAAATTGCAGATCCAAATAACCACTAAATAATAAGTGGTCATCATCCTAAAGCATTAATTTTTGTGCTGGGATGTTATGTAGCAATATGCAACTGATTCACAGTCTATAATATAGTTTTAGAAAATGAAACATCATAAGTTCTTTGCAGCTCCAATTTTATAGACTTAATATTCCAAGGTCAGAAGGGATGTTGTAGAAAGATGATGGAATTTGGAGTCAGGAGAATTGGATTCTAGATCAAAAGTTGCCACTTATACAGGTATGTGAAATTTGTTAAATGTCGAATATTTTAACTTCATTTGTATAAGCATTAAAAATAAAAAATAAATATTTAATTGATTTTAGGGAGACAAAGTATAGAGGCAAAGTATAGAGCTTAGTTTTTCCTACTATAACATTCACAATAGAAGTTTTTGGTTTTCTTTCTTAATGTTACTTTTCTGTCATGTTCACTGGCCTGTGAATCAGAGAACATATTNATGTATGGATGTGAGAGTTGGACTGTGAAGAAGGCTGAGCGCCAAAGAATTGATGCTTTTGAACTGCGGTGTTGGAGAAGACTCTTGCTGTCTCTTATACACATCTAGATGTGTATAAGAGACAGGGCCTGTGAATCAGAGAACATATTTTCCTTGTTTTAAAAAGAGGATGATTATTTACCTGTATCCCATCTTTGTATTGCCTTCATGATTTCTCAGAATGGTAACATGCCATAGCTATTGGCTTTGTGCTTTTTCTTAGACTCTGAGCAAATTATTTTCCTTAACTAAGATGCATAGGTTATTTTATTACATTTTTCCTCTTTAATTTTGGTCTTTAATTTTCTACAACATAATTTTGTTCTAATATTCTCAGTCTTATGATCACTTCTGACAAAGAAAACAGAAGCAGATTACCAAAGTGTCTAACAACAGTTACACCTAGAGTCTAGAAGCTTGCCTTAAACATACAAAGCCTGAAGGTTCTCCATGTTCTACTTTTTCCCAACACTTAAATCTCCTGTCTGTCCCTAGAGAAGTGAAGTTTTGAATTTTTTTTCCTCCACTTAACACATTTCTCTGTCTCCACTATTGGCTTCTCTGTCCTTCACTATCTCCTGGAGTTTGCGGAAACTCAAGTCCATTGAGTCAATGATGCCACACAACCACCTCATCCTCTGTCACCCCCTTCTCCTCCTGCTCTCATTTTTCCCAGCATCTGGGTCTGTTCCAATGAGTCAGCTCCTCATATCAGGTGGCCAAAGTACTGGAGCTTCAGCTTCAGCATCAGCCCTCCAATGAATATTCAGGGTTGCTTTCCTTTAGGATTGACTGGTTTAATCTCTTGCTGTCCAAGCAACTCTTAAGAGTCTTCTCCAGCACTACAATTTGATAGCATCAGTTCTTCAGTGCTCAGCCTTCTTTATGGTCCATCTCTCATATCTGTGTGTGACTACTAGAAAAACCATAGCTTTGACTATATGAACCTCTGTCAACAAAGTGATGATTCTACTTTTTAATACTTTGTCTAGGCTTGTCATAGCATTTCTTTCAAGGAGCAAGTGTCTTTTAATTTCATGGCTACTGTCACCAACCACATTGATTTTGGAGCCTAAAAAGACAAAGTCGGTCACTGTTTCCATTTTCCCCCAACTATTTGACATGAGAAGATGGGACTGGATGCCATGATCTTAGTTTTTTGAACGTTGCATTTTAAGCTAGCTTTTTTCATTCTTTTCTTTCACCCACGTCAAGAGGCTCTTTAGTTCCTCTTTTCTTTCTGCTGTCAATGTGGTGTCATCTGAAGGTTACTTTGCCTACTTTTCTCTTACACCCTATTAAGTGAAATCTTTGATTCTCTTTCACCCACTAGTACATCTAATTTGTTTATTAACTTTATTCATTTCAGTCCCTTAGTCGTGTCTGACATTTGCAACCCCATGGACTGCAACAAGCCAGGCTTCTCTGTCCATCACCAACTCCCGGAGTTTACTCAGACTCATGTCCATTGAGTCGGTGATGCCATCCACCATCTCATCCTCTGTAGTCCCCTTCTCCTCCTGCCTTCAATGTTTCCCAGCATCAGGGTCTTTTCCAGTGAGTCAACTCTTCCCATGAGGTGGCCAAAGTACTGGAGTTTCAGCTTCAGCATCATTCCTTTCAAAGAACACCCAGGACTGATCTCTTTAGGATGGACTGGTTAGATCTTCTTGTAGTCCAAGGGACTCTAAAAGAGTCTTCCCCATACACCATGGTTCAAAATNTTCAGCATCATTCCTTCCAAAGAACACCCAGGACTGATCTCTTTAGGATGGACTGGTTGGATCTTCTTGTAGTCCAAGGGACTCTAAAGAGTCTTCCCCATACACCATGGTTTAAAATCATCAATTCTTCAGTGCTCAGCTTTCTTTATAGTCCAACTGTCACATCCATACATGACTACTGGAAAAACCATAGCTTTGACTAGAAGGACCTTTGTCAGCAAAGTATTATCTCTGCTTTCTAATATGCTGTCTAGGTTGGTCATAGCTTTTCTTCCAAGGAGCAAGTGTTTTTTAAATTTCATAGCTTCAGTCACCATCTGCAGTGATCTGGGAGCCCCCCAAAATGAAGTCTCTCACTGTTTCCATTGTTTCTCCATCTATTTGCCATGAAGTGATGGGACCAGATGCCATGATCTTACTTTTCTGAATGTTGAGTTTTAAGCCAGCTCTTAAACTCTCCTCTTTCACTTTCATAAAGAGGCTCTTTAGTTCTTCTTTACTTTCTGCCATAAGGGTGGTGCCATCTGCATATCTGAGGTTGTTGATATTTTTCCTGGCAGTCTTGATTCTAGCCTGTGCTTCATCCAGCCTGGCATTTCGCATGACATACTCTACCTGTAAGTTAAATATGCAGAATGACAATACACAGCCTTGATGTTCTCCCTTCCCAATTTGGAACCAGTCTGTTGTTCTATGTCCATTTCTAACTGTTGTGCCTTGACCTGCATTCACATTTCTCAGAAGGCAAGTAAAGTGGTCTGATATTCTCATCTCTTTCAGAATTTTCCAGAGTTTGTTGTGATCTACACAGTCAAAGGCTTTGGTGTAGTCAATAAAGCAAAAGAAGATGTTTTTCTGGAACTCTTTTGCTTTTTTATGATCCAATGGATGTTAGCAATTTGATCTCTGGTTCCTCTGCCCTTTCTCATTCTAGTTTGAACATCTGAGGTTCACGGTTCACATACTGTTGAAGCCTAGCTTGGAGAATTTTTAGCATTACTTTGCTAGCATGTGAGATGAGCGCAGTTGAAGATAGTTTGAACAGTCTTTGCATTGCCTTTGCAAAAGGCCTTTGCATTGCCACTGCATTGAACATTCATTGCGTTTCTTTAGGATTGGAGTGAAAACTGACCTTTTCCAGTGCTGGGGCCACGGCTGAGTTTTTNGCGCAGTTGAAGATAGTTTGAACATTCTTTGCATTGCCTTTGCAAAAGGCCTTGGCATTGCCATTGCATTGAACATTCATTGCGTTTCTTTAGGATTGAAGTGAAAACTGACCTTTTCCAGTGCTGGGGCCAAGGCTGAGTTTTCCTATTTTGCTGGCATGTTGAGTGGAGCATTTTAACAGCAAAATCTAGCTCAACTGGAATTTCATCACCTCCACTAGGTTTGTTCATAGTGATGCTTCCTAAGGCCTACTTGACATCGCATTCCAGGATGTCTGACTCTAGGTGGGTGATCACACCATCATGGTTATCTGGGTCTGAAGATCTTTTTTGTATAGTTTTTCTGTATAGTCTTACCACCTCTTCTTAATATCTCCCGCTTCTGTTTACTTTATTATTTATTTTTAATATTTAGGCTCTTTTCATCATCCCTGATCATTTGGAAGAAAGAATATTTGAAGGATTTTAAAAGCTTGTTAGTGACCTCCTTTAATGGATAAAGCAATAGAGACCGAGAAACTTAAAGTATTGTATTAAACATTTAATGACTCATATATCCAAAATCAAAATCAAATTGCTTTTTGTAATAGTTCTAAGTAATTTTGGAAGAAAGTTTCTTATCAATAATTTGTGACTAGGTTTGTTCATAATGATGCTCCAGTCTACCTCTTGCTTAGCTATTGGATAGACAGAAGTTCTATGAGTAAATGTACTCTAAGACTTTTGGATAGCTTTCTAACTCTTCAGACCAATCTGCCTTCATTATGTTTGCATGGAGATTACCTCTCATTAGGATAGCAAATTGATATAAAACCTTTTTTTTCCCATTGGAATGACTGCTTTGGCAAACTCCTTGTTTCTTGTTAGGCTTTTATTTAACATATTTAGATCTGAAAATTGCAATTATAATGTGCTCTTAGCATGATCTCATTCAGTTCCACATGCACTAAGCTACTTCCTGATAAATACAACCAATTACCACCAATTAATTCTAGCTTTCATAATCTTCAGAATGTGAAGAATATAGAAAACCAAAAAGGATTAGAAAAATTTATAAAACAATATTTTCCCTCCTTTGACTATTTATTCATTTGTTTTTAACTGTGAAAATATTGTTAGCCTTATTGGTTAAGATATTCATACTTACTTATTTAAATAAAATAATTTGGGTTAAAGCAGAACTATTGAAGTCAAGGTCAAATGTAGTAGATTAAAGTGAAACAGAAAATTTATACAAGCAGTGTACACAGCACCCTTTAGATAATGAATCCCACATTTAACCATGTCACTGGAGGGTAAAATATGTAGATTGAAGATCCTCTCGCAATGATAATCTTCCTTACACACACACACACACACGCACACCCTCACACACACATACACAAGAAAACTAACCACTTGGGGAGCCTAAACTGTAAAATTAAACGCAAANTACACAGCACCCTTTAGATAATGAATCCCACATTTAACCATGTCACTGGAGGGTAAAATATGTAGATTGAAGATCCTCTCGCAATGATAATCTTCCTTACACTCACACACACACACACACACACACACCCTCACACACACATACACAAGAAAACTAACCACTTGGGGAGCCTGAACTGTAAAATTAAATGCAAATATTTAGGTCAAATAGTGCTTTGCGAGACAAAATGTATTCAAAATCATACTTTAACTAATACCTTTATCTTGTAATAACACTAACAATAATAAATAAGCAATAGGAAAATAAAAAATAGAGTAAGAAAATAATAATGCAGGATTCATATTTTTGCTGAATCTTTATAGGCATAAAATTTTAAATCTAGAAAGTGTCATACAAATCACCTAGTCCAAACTTCTCATATTATGAATAAAGAAAATGTTCCCATATTTATTAAATAAATTCCAGAAGGTAACACAAATAACTATGGGTAGATTTCAAGTCACTAAAATATGCGTGGTGATGGGGAAACAGTGGAAACAGTGTCAGACTTTATTTTGGGGGGCTCCAAAATCACTGNTCATATAAGAAATGAAGCGCCAGTCTATGTTCAATACAGGATACAGGTTGCTTGGGGCTGGTGTACAGGATGATCTGGGGAGATGGTGTGGGGTGGGAGGTGGGAGGGGGCTTTGGCATGGGGAGATCGTGTACACCTGTGGCTGATTCATGTCAATGTATGGCAAAACAAATACAGTATTGTAAATAGAATAAAGTATTAAATTAAAAAATTTAAAAAAAAAGAACTAGTTTTCTTTTCCCCTTACCCTCCATCCACATATCCATTCTGTGTCATTCTCTTGTGTTTAAGGAAAAGGAGGAAAATGGGGATATAAAGATGACAGCAATATTATTCTAATCTTTCATCTGTATTACAAGATCCAGAAAAAGTCTCTACCCCACCTTCTGTGTCATAATGCTTATAATCATGTCACATGAAAATTGAACACATATGTTAAACTGAATTTAACAGCTCATGAATTTTTCATAAATATTTTCAGATTTGATATTAAAATAATATATATATATGTACCTTCTAAATATTAAAATCAAGCTACAAGTTCTGAATTCTATTTCATAATTACTCCAATTAAAAAAGTAGAAAATTAACCTTAAATTTATAAAGTGACAAAATGGAGCCCTATTATCTCGGTTCAAATAAAAGCTCGTAAGAAGGAAACACCTTGTAAGTTGAGTCTTCACTTTTGAAAGTTTGATGTTCAACTTTGGAGGTATATGAAGTAATTTAACAAATGATCTCCTAAAATGTATTACTTTCCTAGGGATTAAATCTTTGTGACCAAATTCACAAGAGACTAATATGCAAAGTCTCAGATATAAGTGAGAAATTGTATATCTACAAAACATTTTGGAATATTAATTCTCATTAATAATCAGAGAGATACTTTTCTATGCTGGATTTCCTCATCTAATAAATTTNATCTCCTAAAATGTATTACTTTCCTAGGGATTAAATCTTTGTGACCAAATTCACAAGAGACTAATATGCAAAGTCTCAGATATAAGTGAGAAATTGTATATCTACAAAACATTTTGGAATATTAATTCTCATTAATAATCAGAGAGATACTTTTCTATGCTGGATTTCCTCATCTAATAAATTTCATTACCTCATAAATTAGTTATAAGGATAAGAAGATCATGCATACAGAAGTCTGGTTTATTACTATATCCATAGTAAAAACTCAATACATATTAATTACTATATAGTGTTATCTAGCACTTATTAATTACTTTTTATATACCAGACTGTCTTCTAACTGNCTGGATTTCCTCATCTAATAAATTTCATTACCTCATAAATTAGTTATAAGGATAAGAAGATCATGCATACAGAAGTCTGGTTTATTACTATATCCATAGTAAAAACTCAATACATATTAATTACTATATAGTGTTATCTAGCACTTATTAATTACTTTTTATATACCAGACTGTCTTCTAAGGATTTCTCTTGTATTAACTCATTCAATATTTCGATAATACTGGGACTTTGATGTTATTACTACTCTCACTTATATATAAGGGAATTAAATCACTACAAGTTGAATATTCGTGTCACATTTGATATGTAGTGGATCTAGACTCAAACACAGGTATAATTTTATCACTCCATATAGATAGAAAAGTTAGAATTAATGGTGAAAATATAATTAGAAAAAGCAGAATTAAATGATCTTAAAGAGTCTGGATGATCAAGTTACACAAAGGTATTCATTTTTGTTTCTGACTTTAATATTGTAATTGGATATTTATATTCACTGATGTGTCATGATTTCCCTCAGCTGGAGCCAAGATACCACAATTAAATATCTCTTAACTAATTCCTTAGCTTCCTTGAAAGCTATTTCCCTTTTATTACTTCTTCAGGTAATATACAACACAGCTATTTAGATTTTGACTCTTATTTGAAATCACATAAAATTTTCCATGAAAATAATTTAATGAAATGGGAGTTTAGGAAGAGAGGGACATGTCTTAGTTATAAATAAATAAATATAGATATGTATAGATATGTAATATTTCAGTTAAGTTTGTTTTTTTTAAATAGAAATTTTATCCAGTGAGACTTTAACTTAGATCTGAGCTGAGATAGTAATTATTTTTAATTTCTTGTTGAGTCTTGTAGTTATTTTCATGTTTGTTTATAACTGTATCTCAGACAGTTAGAATGTAATTAANTATATATATATATATGATGTATAGATATGTAATATTTCAGTTAAGTTTGTTCTTTTAAATAGAAATTTTATCCAGTGAGACTTTAACTTAGATCTGAGCTGAGATAGTAATTATTTTTAATTTCTTGTTGAGTCTTGTAGTTATTTTCATGTTTGTTTATAACTGTATCTCAGACAGTTAGAATGTAATTAATACCAGATGCTGAATGTACAGAAATAATCATAACACAATAGAGGCACTATTTGAATAACACTTCAGATCTTCTGGCCTAAAATTTTAGCTCTGCTTCTTGACTAACTAGTTTGGTCAAAGTGCTGAAGTTCACTAGATCTCCTTTTCTTTTTCTGTTAAATAGCATTAACTACAAGGTAATTTAGAGTTATATGAACTGCTGCTGCTAAGTCACTTCAGTAGTGTCCGACTCTGTGCAACCCCATAGGCAGTAGCCCACCAGGCTCTCCTGTCCCTGGGATTCTCCAGGCAAGAACACTGGAGTGGGTTGCCATTTCCTTCTAATATATGTGAATATCCTTTATATGTATATGTAGTATGTGTATATATATATAATAATGAAAATATTAAACTACAGAATTTTGCTTTTCTTATAGTTTGAAAGTCATAAAATAATATAATTTTTATCAAGTTAGACAAAAATGGCTCTTTTAACTTTAAAATTTTTCAAAATATTGATTAAATCACAAACTATATAATGATATAAACATACAAGATAGTTTAGTATTATTATTATAAATTAATATTTTATTAAAATAATCTGAATTTAATTCAATACCAATCTGATGGAGAAAGGTCATCTTAAAAAAATACATGAAATGCTTCTTTTAAAAAACCAGTTTTAATACTTATCTTCTATGTTTTATGTTAGTCAAAGGATAAAAATGGATTAACTGCTCATGATGTTGAATAGACAAGAAGCATATAAGTTCTGCTTTTTTGTTTCTTAAATGAAAATAAATGTATCACAAAACTGATCAAACAAACTTTTGGAAAAAGAACATTTCATTCCTAAATTTTTTTCTAAAGAAATTTACATAAAATAAGTTCATTTGTATTTCCATATACACTGCAAAAAAAGCTTGTTTCTGCCATATAAAATGTTTTGTTATAATTTTATTTATTCAGATTTTTAATATGGTTTATCAAATCATTTCTGCAATATTTTCATTGTACATCACTCCTGCCATATCAGTCCTGGTTCAGGGCAAGAAGAAACCATATCTAATATTTTGAGCTGACCTGGACTATAAATATAGGGAATGTGATGCTTAGGGAATCACTGGGAGAAGTGTGGAAGGGGAATCAAGGAACCACAGGTGCCACAGGACCTGCTCAGGTTTGAACATACTTCCTTAGATGGATGCTTGCCTCCCACTTGCCATGAATCTGGTGATGATTTCAGAAAACTGAGACATCCTCTTGACTTTCAGGCCCCCGTGACTTCACTTATATGTAGGAAAATAGAAGCTGAAAGATAACCTTTACNTGCTCAGGTTTGAACATACTTCCTTAGATGGATGCTTGCCTCCCACTTGCTATGAATCTGGTGATGATTTCAGAAAACTGAGACATCCTCTTGACTTTCAGGCCCCCATGACTTCACTTATATGTAGGAAAATAGAAGCTGAAAGATAACCTTTACTGACTTTCATTCAAATCTTGCATGAAATTCCGTTTTCACTTCCAGAATGAAATTCACTTCCAGAACTGTGGCATCAAGGGCCTTGAAAAAATGGCTTTTAGTGTCAGACTTTATGATACAGGGAGGCCTGTGGAAAGAAGTAGCAACAGGGCAGGCAATGCCCAGGATACACTACACATGCTTTCAATATAGTATATTTTTATAGCTCTAAAGGAGATAAGAGATTTTCAATGGAGCAATTCACATTATTCCATCTGTTCAGTTTAGTTCGGTCGCTCAGTCGTGTCCAACTCTTCGTGATCCCCTGAATCGCAGCACACCAGGCCTTCCTGTCCATCACCATCTCCTGGAGTTCACTCAGACTCACGTCCATTGAGTCAGTGATGCCATCCAGCCATCTCATCCTCTGTCGTCCCCTTCTCCTCCTGCCCCCAATCCCTCCCAGCATCAGAGTCTTTTCCAATGAGTCAACTCTTCGCATGAGGTGGCCAAAGTATTGGAGTTTCAGCTTTAGCATCTTTCCTTCCAAAGAAATCCCAGGGCTGATCTTCAGAATGGACTAGTCAGATTTCTTTGCCATCCAAGGGACTCTCAAGTCTCTCCTCCAACACTACAGTTCAAAAGCGTCAATTCTTCTGTGCTCAGCTTTCTTCACAGTCCAAATCTCATGTCCATACATGACCACAGGAAAAACCATAGCCTTGACTAGATGGACCTTAGTCAGCAAAGTAATGTCTCTGCTTTTCAATATGCTATCTAGGTTGGTCATAACTTTTCTTCCAAGGAGTAAGTGTCTTTTAATTTCATGGCTGCAATCACCATCTGCAGTGATTTTGGAGCCCCCCAAAATAATGTCTGACACTGTTTCCACTGTTTCCCCATCTAGTTACCATGAAGTGATGAGACCAGATGCCATGATCTTCGTTTTCTCAATATTGAGTTTACACCAACTTTTTCACTCTCCTCTTTCACTTTCATCAAGAGGCTTTTTAGTTCCTCTTCACTTTCTGCCATAAGGATGGTGTCATCTGCATATCTGAGGTTATTGACATTTCTCCTGGCAATCTTGATTCCAGCTTGTGTTTCTTCCAGTCCTGCGTTTCTCATGATGTACTCTGCATATAAGTTAAATAAGCAGGGTGACAGTATACAGCCTTGATGTACTCCTTTTCCTATTTGGAACCAGTCTGTTGTTCCATGTCCAGTTCTAATTGTTGCTTCCTGACCTGCATACAGGTTTCTCAAAAGGCAGGTCAGGTGGTCTGGTATTCCCATCTCTTTCAGAATTTTCCACAGTTTATTGTGACCTACACAGTCAAAGGCTTATTACATTTATTAGAATGTCTTAATATAGATTACTAATTCCCAGTTTTCAGTTATATCCTAACAACTCATAACAGATAAATTTTATCTGTATGGCATATTCTAATAATAGAACTCAAGCTTGCATATGTAACAGTTCAGTTCAGAAAAGTCACTCAGTCTTATCTGACTCTTTGATACCCCATGGATGGCAGCATTCCAGGCCTCCCTGTTCATCACCAACTCCCAGAGTTTACTCAAACTCATGTCCATTGAGTCAGCGATGCCATGCAACCATCTCATCCTCTGTTGTCCCCTTCTCCTCCCGCATCAATCTTTCCTAGCATCAGGGTCTTTTCAAATGAGTCAGGTTTTCACATAGGGTGGCCAAAGTATTGGAGCTTCAGCTTCAGCATCTGTCCTTCCAATGAATATTCAGTACTGATTTACTTTAGGATGGACTGGTTTCATCTCCTTGCAGTCCAAAGGACTCTCAAGAGTCTTCTCCAACACCACAGTTCAAAAGCATCAACTCTTTGGTGCTCAACTTTCTTTATAGTCCAACTGTCACATCCATACATGAATACTATGGAGAAATGTCCTATCCATACATTTTCCTAGTATGGAAAAGCCATACCTTTAACTAGACAGATGTTTGTTGGCAAAGTAATGTCTCTGCTTTTTAATATGCTGTCTAGGTTGATCATAGCTTTTCTTCCAAAGAGCAAGCTTCTTTTAATTTCATGGCTGCAGTCACCATCTGCAGAGATTTTGGAGCTGCCCAAAATAAAGTCTGACACTGTTTCCACTATTTCCCATCTATTTTCCATGAAGTGATGGGACCAGATGCCATGATCTTCGTTTTCTGAATGCTGAGATTTAAGCCAATGTTTTCATTCTTCTCTTTCACTTTAATCAAGAGGCCCTTTAGTTCTTCTTTGCTTTCTTCCATATGGGTGGTGTCATCTGCATATCTGAGGTTATTGATATTTCTCCCGGCAAACTTGATTTTGTTTGTGCTTCATCCAGTCAAGCATTTCTCATGATGTACGCTGCATGTAAGTTAAATAAGCAGGTTGAAAATATATAACCTTGATGTACTCCTTTTGTGATTTGAAACTAGTCTGTTGTTCCATGTTTGGTTCTAACTATTGCTTCTTGACCTGCATACAGATTTTTTAGGAGGTAGGTCAGGTGGTCTGGTATTCCCATCTCTTTCAGAATTTTCCACACTTTGTTGTGATCCACACTGTTAAAGGCTTTGGCATAGTCAATAAAGCAGTTGTTTTTCTGGAACTCCCTTGGTTTTTCAATGATCCAGCAAATGTTGGCCATTTCATCTCTGGTTCCTCTGCCTTTTCTAACTCCAGCTTGAACATCTGGAAGTTCATGGTTCAAGTACTCTTGAAGCCTAGCTTGGAGAATTTTGAGCATTACTTTACTATCGTGTGAGATGAGTATAATTGTGTGGTAGTTTGAGCATTGTTTGTCATTGCCTTTCTTTGGGATTGGAATGAAAACTGACCTTTTCCAGTCCTGTGGCCACTGCTGAGTTTTCCAAATTTGCTGGCATATTGAGTGCAGCACTTTAACAGCATCATCTTTTAGGATTTGAAATAGCTCCACTGGAATTCCATCACCTCCATCTGGTTTTGTTTGTAGTAATTCTTCCTAAGGCCCACTTGACCTTGCATTCCAGGATGTTTGGCTCTAGGTGAGTGATCACTCCATCATGATTATCTGGGTCATGATGATATTTTTTGTATAGTTCTGTGTATTCTTGCCACCTCTTCTTAATATCCTCTGCTTCTGTTAGGACCATACCACTTATGTTCTTTATTGTGCCCGTTTTTGCATGAAATATTCCCTTAGTATCTCTAATTTTCTTGAAGAGATCTCTTGTCTGTCCTATTCTATAGTTTTCCTCTATTTCTTTGCACTGATCACTGAGGAAGGCTTTCTTATCTCTCTTTGCTATTCTTTGGAGCTATGCATTCAAATGGGTATATCTTTCCTTCTCTTCTTTGCCTTTTGCTTCTCTTCTTTTCACAGCTATTTGTAAGGCCTCCTCAGACAACCACTTTGCCTTTTTGCATTTCTTTTTCTTGGGGATGGTCTTGATCACTGCCTCCTGTCCTTAGTACTTTAGGCACTCTGTGTATCAGATCTAATCCCTTGAATGTATTTGTCATTTCCACTGTGTAATCTTAAGGAATTTGATTTACATCATATGTGAGTGGTCTAGTGGNCCTCCTGTCCTTAGTACTTTAGGCACTCTGTGTATCAGATCTAATCCCTTGAATGTATTTGTCATTTCCACTGTGTAATCTTAAGGAATTTGATTTACATCATATGTGAGTGGTCTAGTGGTTTTCCCTACTTTCTTCAATTTAAGTCTGAATTTGGCAATAAGGAGTTCATGACCTGAACCACAGTCAGCTCCTGGACTTTATTTTGCTGACTTTATAGAGCTTCTCCATCTTTGGCTGCAAAGAACGTAATGAATCTGATTTCAGTATTGACCATTTGATGATGTCCATGTGTAGAGTCTTCTCTTGTGTTGTTGGAAGAGGGTGNCCCATCTCTTGAAGAATTTTCCACAGTTTATTGTGATCCACACAGTCAAAGGCTTTGGCATAGTCAATAAAGCAGAAATAGATGTTCTTCTGGAACTCTCTTGCTTTTTCCATGATCCAGCGGATGTTGGCAATTTGATCTCTGGTTCCTCTGTCTTTTCTAAAACCAGCTTGAGCATCTGGAAGTTCACGGTTCCCGTATTGCTGAAGCCTGGCCTGGAGAATTTTGAGCATTACTTTACTAGTGTATGAGATGAGTGCAATTGTGCGATAGTTTGAGCATTGCTTTGCTGGTGGCTCAGATGGTAAAGCTTCTGCCTGCAATGCAGGAGACCTGGGTTCGATTCCTGGGTCGGGAAGATCCCCTAGAGAAGGAAATGCCAATCCACTCCAGCACTCTTGCCTGGAAAATCCAATGGACAGAGGAGTCTGCTAGGCTACAGTCCATGGGGTCGCAAAGAGTCGGACACGACTGAGCAACTTCACTTGAGCATTCTTTGGGATTGTAATGAATACTGATCTTTTCCAGTCCTGTGGCCACTGCTGAGTTTTTCAAATTTGTTGGCATATTGAGTGCAGCACTTTCACAGCATTTCAGGATTTGAAATAGCTCAACTGGAATTCCATCACCTCCACTAGCTTTGTTCATGTCATGCTTTCTAAGGCTCACTTGACTTCGCATTCTAGAATGTCTGGCTCTAGATGAGTATTACACCATCGTGATTATCTGGTCATGAAGATCTTTTTTTGTAGCATTCTGTGTATTCTTGCCACCTCTTTTTAATATCTTCTGTACTTGTCTATAAAACCTTTGATCTCATCATCAAATCTTAATGATAACCTTGCTGGGTAGAGTATTCTTGTTTGCAGTTTTTTTTTTTTTTCCTTTAATCACTTTAAATATACCATGCCATCACATTTTGGCCTTCAGTGTCTGAAAATTCAGTTTATAGCTGTGTGGGAGTTTCCTTGTATGAAACTTTTTTTTTCTTGTTGCTTTTAATATTCTCTCTTTATTTTTTTGCCATTTTAATTATAATATGTCTTGGTATAATTCTCTATGAATTGATCCTGTTTGGGACTCTCTGTGCTTTCTGGACCTGCATATCTGTTTCTTTTCTTAGGCTAGGGAGGTTTTACCTGCTATATACTCAGATCCTTTCTCTCTTCTCTTTAGGGGATACCTATATTAGGAATGTTAGCATGCTTGATATTGTCCCCAAAATCTCCTGTAAGCTGTCCTCATATATTCTTATTTATTTATTTATTCTCCATTCAGTTTCATTGATTTCCATTACTCTGTCTTATAGCTTTCTGATCTGTCCCTCTATATCATTTAATCTGCTGTGGATTCCTTCCAGTGTATTTTTTCATTTGAGTTATGATATTCATCTCTGATTAGTTCTTCTTTACATTTTCTAACTGATAAAAACAGTTACTGTTAACTTCATACTCATTTTATCCTATCTTCTTCTGAGTTATTGGACATATTTAAAATTTTTGAGACTGCCTATGTCCATTTCACTTAGTTTTTCTGTTATTTTTTATTTTGTTCCATTATTTAAAACATATTGTTTTAAATATGTTTCAAATCCATTATTTAAAACATGTTGCTTCATTTTGCCCAGTTAAACATTTTTACTTCTATGTATTGGTTGGTTACATTTCTGACCTGGGAGAAGTGGCCTTTTGTAGGAGACATCCTATACATCCCAGCAGTACACTTCCCTCTGGTCACCAGTTATATGCTCTAAGGATGCCCCTATATAGGGTGCATGGGACCTTCTGTTGTGGTAGGTTGACCACTGTGAGTGGTCTCTTAGGCATGGCTGGTCACTGTTCTGGTTGGTTACTAGGCTCTGCTTTGTGTGGAGGCTGCTAGCCTCAGGAGTATGGACCTAGGTCACAAGGCTGCTAGCTGTGGGGACCCAGAAAGAGAGGTGGTCCCAGGGTTAGTGCTGGCCCACTGGTGGGTGAAGCTGGGTTCTAAAGTGGGCAGTGGTGGGGCCAGGGCTTTGGGCTCCAGTGTTGGCCTGCTGGTGGCTAGGACCATTTCCTGGCACAGCTACTTTTGGGGTCTGGAATGTCCCAAGGCTAGTGTTGACCTAGTGGTGAGTGGGGCTGGGGCTAGATCTTGTGGCAGCTGGTTGAAGGTCCAAGGTGTCTCTGAGCTTGAGTCTGACTGCTTGTGGGCGCAGAGGGTTCCCTGGGGGCCATGGAGTTGGTGTCTGTCCACTGGCAGGCTAGGATGGTTCCTGACATGGTGGCTGTGGGTTTTTGCATGTCCTGAAATGATTTGGGGCTGGCTAGTGGGTGGCTTGTTTTGTTGTGAAAGAATTCAGAGATGATGTGACAAGTAAGAATTGGATTCATTTAGAGAGTAACACCCTCCACAGACAGGTTGTGGGCCATCTCAGAAAGTGAGAGAACCTCAAAATATGGCATGGTATTTTTATGGACAGGGTAACTCCATATGCTAATGAGTGGGAGAATTAGTCCAACTATGTTGAGAAAGGGACAGAGAGTTCCAGAAATTGGTCCACTGCCCACTTTTTGACCTTCTATGAATGTGAAAGGGTTAGTCACTCAATCATGTCCAATTTTTTGTGACCTCATGGATTGTAGCCTGTCAGGCTCCTTTGTCCATGTAATTCTCCAGGTAAGAATACTGGAGTGGCTAGACATTCCCTTCTCTAGGGGATCTTCTCAACCTAGGGATCGGATTGGATCTCAATGCTTGGTCTCCAGCACTGCAGGCAGATTCTTTATCATCTGAGCCACCAGGGGAGCCCTGACATTTTATGGTTGACCTCAGAATCATGATGCTGGTGGGTGTACCATTTAGCATGCTATTGTATTACAATGAGCATATAATGAGGCTCAAGGTCTACTAGAAGTTGACTCTTCTGCCATAGTGGAACTGGTTGGTTCTAAGCAGGTTTCTTTATGTCCAATGCATTCTTTTAGACTTTATGCCCTGCCCTTTTCCCTGCTGTTTCACAGTGATACAAATTTTACGAGACTGGTATAAATGTGTTAATGCAATGATACAGATAATTGAAACACTGCAAGTGATTCAAATCATTTTTTGCTGTCCACTACAAATAGTTCATTGTATATCTCCATGCTACTGCTGCTAAGTTGCTACAGTTGTGTCCAACTCTGTGTGATTCCATAGACAGCAGCCCACCGGGTTCCTCTGTCCCTGGGATCTCCAAGCAAGAATACTGGAGTGGGTTACCATTTCCTTATCCATATATCTCCATACACACAGGAAAAACTACAATATTTTTTTAAAATATGCGATTAAATTGCTAGTGAGCCAGAAACTATACCTTTTCTGAGTACAGCATAGTAGAAATTCTCTGCATTTTATTATAGAGATAAAATATGTTTTTATTACATATTTTATATATAGTAAAATTATATATAAATATAATAATTTATATATTTGTTATTTATATATACTATAAATTTAATTATAATTATTTTATATTTATTTTATTATAATTCAACCCTTTTCTTCATTCATTCTTAAAATCCTTTTTTATTTTTTAAAGTTCTTTCAGATGATGATTTGCTCTCCTTGTTGATCCCTAGGACAGTTTTACATATGATAGCTGTTCAGTGTGCTTTTCAATAATTATTAGTGTAAAAAGTAAAATGACAGTTGGATGCAGGGAAAATGTTGAAGGCTATCATCTAGACTGAAGGTGCAAATTTTAAACTGGTGCTTTCCCCCTAAAGTTAGAAATAATAATGAGATTATTATAGATGGCAGTTCTCACCAAGATAATAGTTTGCTTCTTGTTAGGCCACAGATCTTTTACTTTGCTACAAGATTCTGTAAGCATATCTGTGAATAAATGAAAGAACCAAAAGTAAAAGTTTTTATATAAACACACACACACGTGCACATTCATATGTACAATGATCATTTCTCTCCCTCTCCCTGAGACTGCTGCATTGAACTATTAGAGCTATGATTTCATTACTCAGAATGTTTTATCCTCCAAAGCAAGCTCTTACTATTAAAGTTCTGGATTCTGAGGATGTCAAAAACAAAATAAATTGTCCTTCAGAATGGCATGTTTTCCTCCTTGTAAAAGTTCTCAGCACTTTATTCATAGCGTTGATTTCTCAGCATTCTCATGCTTTGTATTCTGTAAAGAGCTCACTCAGGCTAAAAGCCAAATATTCAGCCAAAGCATTTGCTGCCTCATCCTACAAATATCCATTAGTGCAGTCCCTGGTGAATTTGCTTGGTAAGAAAGGGGCAGTTGATTGTGAATGAGTTTTACTTTTTCCAGCAAATTCTCATTTGAATATAGTTGCATGTATCTAGGGACAAAAACTCTTTGAAAGAAATTGATATTCAGCCTCTCTCATATTCTGATGAAATTGAGATACAGTAAGAGATCTGTCCCAAAAGGATTTATAAATATAGAATAGGCTGCCTGTGAGGATTGCTTATAGCTGTAAGTGGTTTAGATACCAGATTTGAAATTTATTGGATCTCTGTCAAAAATAATATTGTTAGTCCGTTGGACAGATCAAAAGTTTAAGATCATATGAGGCAGGGTTTTTCACCTGTAAGTCAGTGACATGATTCTCTGTTTGCAAAGATTGAGAAGTAGAGTTCTTTCTCTGCATATTTCCCAATGGAAAAACAGTATTACTGATATAAAAGTAAGATACTAATAATACTGGTCCCAGTCATACACTCATACACATAAACATACAAATGCTCACAGATTACCTCTCTAATTAGATCACTGGTCATAATCTAAAAGTAACTGAAAATTGAATAAAGAAATGGGCATATCCTCACCAATAAAAGAATGAAGAATTATATAGGAATTTGAGTTTTCTTTTGTGAGGTTTACAAGTGTTTATATAACCCAAGTATATGTGCATAAATTTTTATGTATTCTCTATATACCTAAAAATATAAAAAAGATGGAAAATATTTCCTTTAAAGAGTATACTATATATATATATATATATATATATATTTATTCTTATTTTCTTAGTGTAGTCTACCTGTGTTATTTACAAATTCATTATAATCATCATGGCTCTTTTCCTATAGAAGTACAAATTTCTCAAGAAATTTGTTTAGTTCACCCACTAGCCTTGTGCTTATGTATGGTAATATATCAGTAGGTTAATGCCAATCCTTTTATTAGAAATCCTTGAAGGAATAAGACTCCTCAGGTTGTAAATTTTTTTCTTAATTAATTCTTCCCAGTACTTAAAGACCTTTGCAAAGAGAAAATTTTAACTTACTTTGAGCCCGAATCCTGATTTTATGATTTCAGCTTTGCTTATTATTCTATTTCTTATAATAAACTTATATGTATGAAATTACTATGGCCTGTCTCCTTGCTGCCCAACGTTAATACAGTCATCAGTTCAATTCAGTTCAGTTGCTCAGTCATGTCAAATTACTTGTGACCCAATGGACTGCAGGATGCCAGGCTTCCTTGTTCTTCACCAACTCCTGGAACCTGCTCAAAGTCATGTCCATCGAGTTGGTGATGCCATCCAACCATCCCATCCTTTGTCGTCTCCTTCTCCTCCTGATTTCGATCTTTCCCAGCAACAGGGTCTTTCCTAATGAGTCAGTTCTTCACATCAGGTGACCAAAGTATGGGAGCTTCAGCTTCAGTATCAGGCCATTCAATGAATATTAAGGACTGTTTTCCTTTAGAATTGACTGGTTTGATCTCCTTGAATTCCAGGGACTCTCAAGAGTCTTCTCCTACACCATGGTTCAAAAGCATCAATTCTTTGGTGCTCAGCTTTCTTTATAGGCCAACTCTCACATCCATACATGACTACTAGAAAAACCATAGCTTTGACTAGACAGACCTTTGTTAGCAAAGTAACATCTCTGCTTTTTAATACGTTGTCTAGGTTGGTCATAACTTTTATTCCAAGGAATAAGTGACTTTTAATTTCATGGCTGCTGTCAGCATCTGCAGTGATTTTGGAGCCCAAGAAAATAAAGTCTGTCACTGTTTCCCCATCCATTTGCCATGAAGTGATGGGACCTTGCCACCATCATCTTAGTTTTTTAAATATTAAGTTTTAAGCCAGCTTTCTCACTCTCTTTCACTTTCATCAAGGGGCTCTTTAGTCCTCTTTGCTTTCTCCTATAAGGATGGTGTCATCAGCATATCTGAGCTTATTTGTATTTCTCCCAGCAATCTTGATTCCATCTTGTGTTTCATCCAGCCTGGTATTTTGCATGATGTACTCTGCGTATATGTTAAATCAGCAAGGTGACAATATATAGCATTGATGTGCTCCTTTCTCGATTTGGAAGCAGCCCATTGTTCCATATACAGTTCTAACTGTTGCTTCTTGACCTACATACAGATTTCTCAGGAGGCAGGTTGGGTGGTCTGGTATTCTCATCTCTTTAAGAATTTTCCAAAGTTTGTTGTGATCCACACAGTCAAAGGCTTTGGCATAATCACTAAAGCAGAACTAGATAATTTTCTGGAACTCTCTTGCTTTTTCTATGATCCAGTGGATGTTGGTAATTTGATCTCTAGTTCTTCTGCCTTTTCTAAATCCAACTTGAACATCTGGAAGTTCTTGGTTCATGTACTGTTGAAGCCTGGCTTGGAGAATTTTGAGCATTACTTTGCTAGCATGTGAGATGAGTGCAATTGTGAGGTAGTTTGAACATTCTTTGGCATTGCCTTTCTTTGGGATTGCGATCAAAATTGACTTTTTCCAGTCCTGTGGCCACTGCTGAGTTTTCCACATCTGCTGGCATACTGAGTGCAGCACTTCCACAGCATCATCTTTCAGGATTTGAAATAGCTTAACTGGAATTCCATCAGCTCCACTAGATTTGTTCATAGTGATGCTTCCTAAGGTCCACTTGATTTCACATTTCAGGATGTCTGGCTCTAGGTGAGTGACCACACCATGCTGGTTATTATGTCATTAAGATCTTTTTTGTACAGCTCTTTTGTATATTCTTGCCACCTCTTAATATCTTCTGCTTCTATTAGGTACACACCATTTCCCTGCTTGTGTCCATCTTTGCATGAAATGTTCCCTTGGTATCTGTTATTTTCTTGAAGAGATCTCTAGTCTTTCCCATTCTCTTGTTTTCCTCTATTTCAAATGCTCTTCTTTTCATTGATATCAATAACAGCACTACCTGTGGTTTACAAATCCTTTACTTTGATGCCCTGCTGCACACATGCAACTCATAATTTCTAGCTCTGTTAACTTGTGGCTTCATAAGTGATCAAACAATTATACTTTCTTCATTGTGTATCAAGGCAGTACACTCTGTTCATTTTTACTAATACTTGCTGTAACACTATTTCCAAGTGAATCTGAATGTCTTGAGCTAACTGACAAAACCAGCATTAAAAACACATATATATTAACTTTTAAATCCTTGTTAGATAGTGGTTTGGTCAAAATAAAAAGCTATTAACTTTCCCACACAATTTCTTGTGTAACTGAATTAAAAAAAAATCATTTTAAAAGTGTAGACCCTGAATAAAGAAACTAACTTTGAGGAATATTTTTATTCCACTTTGAAGTTTGTGTTGTTCAGTCGCTAAGTTACAAGGATTGTTCATAACAGTCCCTAAGTTATGTCTGACTCTTCGTGACCCGATGGCCTGCAGCATGTAGGCTCCTCTGTCTTTACTGTCTCCTGGAGTTTGCTCAAATTTATGTACATTGAGTCCATGATGCTATCCCACCATCTCATCTTCTGTCACCCCTTTCTCCTTCTGACTTCAGTCTCTCCCAGCATCAGTGTCTTTTTCAATGAGTTGGCTTTTTGCATCAGCTGACCAGATTATTGGAGCTTCAGCTTCAGCATCAGTCCTCAAAGGAATATTTAAGGTACTTCCTTTAGAATTAACTGGTTTGATCTCCTTTCAGTCAGAGTGGAAATTTGAAGTTAGGAGAAATGGAAAAATAATAAGTAATAAAGCCAAGATTATTTTTTAAGAAGAATGTGGTACACATAATAAAATCCTGCAAATACAAAGAGTTATGGAGGCAGAGGAATGATTACNGTCTAGGAGTGGGATTTCTGGTTCATATGGTAACTCTAGTTTTCTAAGGGGCCTCCATACTTTTCTCCATAGTGGCTGCATCAAGTTATATTCCAACCAGAGGTGTAGGATTCCCTTTTCCAGTATTTATTATTTATTAGTTTAGTGCTTCCCTGGTGGCTCAGAGGGTAAAGCATCTGCCTACAATGTGGGAGACCAGGGTTTAATCCCTGCGTCGGGAAGATCCCCTGGGGAAGCAATGGCAACCCACTCCAGTACTCTTGCCTTGAAAATCTCATGGACTGAAAAGCCTGGTAGGCTACAAATTCTGTACCAGCAAACACGTAGTCTTATTGCCTGTATCTGGTCCATACAACTCCCACAGCCCCAAACTTGATGCTTTGCTACCACTTGATGAAATGTCTTTTACATCTTCATCCTTCTCCCTGTCTTAATTTACTCAGTTCCTACTGGTCCTCAATTTACCTCAATCTTTGTCTTCCTCAAGAGATATTTCCTGATTGTTTCCTTGTCTTTCCTCCAAAGCATGTTGCTTGTACATTTGTTTTAGTATCTTATCTATACTCATCTATTTTCATAAGTAAACATGGTTTTCTTAGTGTGAGATCCTCCACAAGTAACTCTTTAGATAAAGATTCTAGTGTAAACAATTTGTTGGAAATGATTCCAGATAGGCAGGCAAATAAGGAAGGGTAGCAAACAATGTTAACAGTCCACTGAATAGCCTCAAACCCACTTATTTCAACATGTTTGTTATGCTGCTTTCCAGAGGATGGTATCTGCATCTCCAGATATAAGGGCTTTCCCCAGTATGGAGACAACTCTGTTGATGCAGTGAGCAGGATGGGAGTGCCGGGGGACTAAATGAACCCTAGAGCACTCATACAATATTTTGTGGGAGTTGGTGTGTAATTCCAGGTCTCCTTGCCCTTGGCTGTCAGATCTCTGAGTGTGAATTTTCCTTTCCTCCTAAAGTTAAGCAGACTCTATGGTTGCTAGCTTAGTAATACACATGTGAATGGACTGGTTTCTTCCTCTTATCACTTCTCTATTTCCCTGCCAATGTTCCCTTATACCTCCAAAATAAATCACATATGTCTGATGCTTGTATTGAGCTCTGATTCTAAAGGATCTCAGCTAAGACAGGGGCTGAGAATGTGAAAGGAAAACTTTGACTGAAATGGACACCATAAAACAATTTATACTGAGAAATCACTCTAAGCAATAAGATTTTATTGCCACCAAGGAATTTGGAGAGTTCAAACATGAGTCTCAGAATCATCCCACTCAAAGGAAATGGTAGTCAGTATATTGATGTAGTAACTTCTACCAGCCAGTAGTTGAGTGCCGCCTCTAGGAAACATCTCTGGGTTGTCCAGCTTGCTTTGGGCAGTGGGGAGGGGGACCTTGCTGCAAAAGAAAGCACGCAGGAAAATACATGTCGCTGCTGACCTCTGTAAATCAGGTCAATCTGTTATAGAGTTGGAAAGAGCTGAGTTATAAGAGATATAACTCATAAGCTTCCACACTGAGA
Organism: Raphicerus campestris; assembly: GCA_006410735.1. Lineage (NCBI taxonomy): Eukaryota > Metazoa > Chordata > Mammalia > Artiodactyla > Bovidae > Raphicerus > Raphicerus campestris. The sequence goes on along the minus strand of SJYW01042533.1, from coordinate 414,829 downwards.
TAGCCCTGAAATACAATGGGAAAGAGCTGAGTTATAAGAGGTATAACTCATATCTTCCACATTGAGATAGCCCTGAGAAAGTTACTTTTAACCTTAACAAAAGAGCTGATTATTTTACCAGGAAAATATTTGGGAATAGCAGAGAATGGCAACTGGAAACATGCAAACTATGGTGAGTCATAAAAAAGTCACAGGAGACAAAGAGAAGGTCAGCTTTTACTAGGTTTTAGGAGGAAATTGGAAACAACAGTCATGGGAAACAGATGGGGAAACAGTGGAAACAGTGTCAGACTTTATTTTGGGGGGCTCCAAAATCACTGCAGATGGTGACTGCAACCATGAAATTAAAAGACGCTTACTCCTTGGAAGAAAAGTTGTGACCAACCTAGACAGCATGTTGAAAAGCACAGACATTACTTTGCCAACAAAGGTCCATCTAGTCAAGGCTATGGTGTTTCCAGTAGTCATGTATGGGTGTGAGAGTTGGAATGTGAAGAAGGCTGAGCACCAAGGAATTGATGCTTTTGAAATGTGGTGTTGGAGAAGACTCTTGAGAGTCCCTTGGACTGCAAAGAGATCCAACCAATCCATTCTGAAGGAGATAAGCCCTGGGATTTCTTTGGAGGGAATGATGCTAAAGCTGAAACTCCAGTACTTTGGCCACCTCATGCGAAGAGTTGACTCATTGGAAAAGACTCTGATGCTCGGAGGGATTGGGGGCAGGAGGAGAAGGGGATGACAGAGGATGAGATGGCTGGATGGCATCACTGACTCGATGGATATGAACTCTGAGAGTTGGTGATGGACAGGGAGGCCTAGCATGCTGCGATTCACGAGGTCGCAAAGAGTCGGACACGACTGAGCAAGTGAACTGAACTGGACTGAACTGATGATGTTTCTTCATTGGCTGATGATGGTAGGCAGCTTGGTGGTGCTGCAACAGAAGGAAACCTTTATTCCTGCAGGGGTTAGTAAGCTGTGTGAGTGATGGACACGTGAGAGTTTCCTTTTCAGATACTCCCCACTCCACTTGTATTACCATATTTCACTTGCTTTTCTTCCAAAGGGCTTAACACAATGCCTTATATGTAGATGATGTTAAATTTTTTCCAAACGAAGAAATTGAGAGGATTAAGTAACTATGAGGCTGAGAAATTATCAATCTTCAATACATGTCTTTGAGCATGATGGTATGAAAGGGGGTTATAAGAAAATCTGAACTAAGTGTTGAGCAATCTGAGTAGAACATTTCCTGGAGCTTCACTATCAAATGGAATTAAAAAGAGATAAGCCAGTGAGAAAGGCAGTCTGGAACTCAGGTTATGGATCTCTGCCCTAGTTGAAGAGGACTGAAGAAGTAAAGAGAGACTATAACTAAAAAAAATTTTCATTTTCTGAAATTTAGACAAGGTTAATGGATTTTTTTTAATCAGGTGGAAAATGAAAAACACTTTGTATAAAGTGGAATCTGAGTGTCCAAAAGACACAGTGGAATACAAAACATAGATAAGTCAGAAAATAATAAAAAGATAATTTTACTTCTAGAAAGATATTCATAATGATAAATAGCTATCAATACTTTTCAGAAGAATATTCTGAAAAATAACTAGAGAAAATTTCACCCATCTTAGGAGTGGTATAGTGAGGCATTTCTTTATTCTTCTCATGAGAAATTCAGGCTACTTAACTGACTCAACTGTCTTTAGGAAAGGCAAAATCTCTTTATTTTCTTAGTAATTATTTACTCTAAGTGTGGAAAGAAGAGAGAACAGACAAATAAGCTTGGATGTGAGGAGAAGCCTGCTCTGTCTTTGAAAAGGGAGAAACACAAGTGATGGAATCAGTGTCAAGCTTCCCATAGCTGCTAATGATAATGTCAGAAGTTCCCAATACGAACATGTTAAAATTTCAAAATGCCATGAAGTATGCTAGACATAACCTATAATTTATCTTGCCAACTTCATCTCATTTAGAGTTCTTTGACACCAAAACTCCAAAGCTCAGTGGCAAAGTACATCTCACTGTGAATCAGACAAACAATTTTGTTTACCTTTGATTTTTCTATGCTTCATCTTGGTGTTTTCAGGCTTGTTTTTGCCATCTGTCTATTATTTGAAAGACATTGGCTGTTGTAAAGTCATCATCTTCTCACAGATTCGACTGGATTGATATGTACTATGCCCCAGCTGAAACACTGTCTTCTTCAGGGATCCGGGTAATGTGTCACGTTCGTCACCTGTTCCCTGGAGGAGTCAGCTTCAAGGTGGAAATGAACTTGAGAGCTCAAGATGTCCAGCACACGAACAATGCTTCGCCTTCCAGTGGCAACAGCAATAAGGCAGTTTACCCCTAAAGAAAATCATCAGGAAAATCATTTGCATTAGAATAACATATTCCCTGAAATATCTCTTCATCAGACAGACTTGTTTCCTCTCTCATTTGCCCGTCTATGTAATTTCTCTGTCTGAATTGTTTTTTCCCTGTTAACTTAGAATGAAAAAAGAGCTAAGTTGACATTTACTCCCACAGTACTTTTTCAGAGACTAGTGACTAACAGCAGGAAAGGAATAGGTGCTTTACATGAATGTCTCAAGGATGAATTCCAATATAAATTTTCATTAGTTTTAGTAGAACAATTATTTTGATTACAGTTACAGCTCTGATTAAGGGTTGCTTCAGGTGCTCTTTCTTCTGACAGGATTTTCCTAAAGTGCAGCCTGGAGGTCTCTGTGTTTGTAGAAGAGGATGAAGCAAGGATAGTGACCTTTTTACTCTGTCAGGTGGTCTCCCAGTTATTACCAAGTTTTTCTGAGTTTTAAGTCTCCAAACCAAAATATCACTGAGAGACTCCCACCGCCCCCACCGCTGCAAATTCCACTAACCTTCAAAAGTGCAAACACTGTTTTTAAAGGCAGTGTTTAACTCATTGTTCTGCTTTATTGAACCAGCAAAACTAAGCATTTTTATTTCACTGGGAATTTTCTGTCTTCTCTTTTGAATGCAAGTTAAAGTAACTCACAATCTCAGCAGATACAGCTACAGTAAAATAATTGGCTGGGTGGTCCTCTTTGGTTTATGAGATGACATGTTTGTGTGTATGTGTGCATGTAAAAATGTATATGCTTTTATTCAGAAGTGACACTTGTAGGGACATTTACAGGCAAAGAAATTAGAAAGTTATGACCTTAAAGCTAAACAGATCCGTTGGCCATCCTAACAGGTCATGGAAGTGAAATAAATTTATGAGTTTTAGCTGATTCCTAAAGTTCAGTAGCAACTGAAACAAATGTTAGCCCTGATTTGACAGACATGGTTTCTCTCAACTGAGGATATTGTTTAACGCACTACCTGGCCGTCTCCTTGTTAGTGCTTCTAAGCGTGGCAGGGTTCTTCCCAAGTGACTGAATAAGAGCACCTGTAACAATTGAGACCAACATTTTTGTTTCAAGGTGCCACTGTCTATGATTTCCCAGAAACTGTCTCAAGATAAAAACCTGCACCAGAAACTTCATTTACACAGAGAGAGTGTATCTCAATTGTTTACCCCAATTATTCTCAGTTGCATTAATTATAGTTGCTAAACATTGTGCACAATCCCAAATGTAGTTTCTTTTCAAATATCTTGTAATTTAGATAACATCACAATAAAGAAGAGCTTCTAAAACTATGAACAAAATGGCAAAACTAGACCATATGTACTTTAAAAAACCCTTAAATTTATAAAGATTATCTAATCATATTTGAGTTGTATGTAACCAGCAACTATCAAGATATTTTGGCCTGATTGCCAGGATGTATTAGTTTTCCAGGGCTGCTATACAAATGGCAACAAACCAGATGGCTTAGAATAACACAAAGTTTGTTTCAGTTCTGGAAGCTAGAAGTCTGAAATCAAGGTATCAGCAGGGCTGTAGGCTCTCTGAAGGTCCTAGGGGAAGATCCTTTCTTGATCTTTTGATTGTTTGGCAGTTGCCTGCAATCCTTGGCATTTCTTGATGTGCAGAGGAGTCACTCCAATATCTGCCTCCATCTTCACAAGGCATTCTCCTCTATGTCTTTACACTGTGTTTCTCCTGGTATATCTCAGTGTTCTAATTTCCCCCCTCTTATAAGGGAACTGATATTGGATTAGGGTTTAATCAAATATAGCACTTCCCGGGTGACTCAGCAGTGAAGAATCTGCCTGTAATGGCAGGAGATTCGGGTTCGATACTTGGGTTGGGAAGACTCCCAGAGAAGGAAATGCCAACCCACTCCAGTATTCTTATGGGCTTCCCATGTGGCACTAGTGGTAAAGAACCCACCTGGCAATGCAGGAGACACAGGTTCAATCCTTGGGTCTGGAAGATCCCTTGGAGAAGGAAATTGCAACCCACTCCAGTATTCTTGCCTAGAGGACCCCATGGACCAAGGAGCCTCGCAGGCTACGGTCCATAGGGTCACAAGGAGTCAGAGACGACTGGAGTGACTTAGCACACCAGTATTCTTGCCTGGAAAATCCCATGGGAAGAGGAGCCTGGTGGGCAGAAGTCCATTGATTTGTAAGAGTTAGTCACAACTTGGCAACTAAACCACCACCACACCACTAATCAAGTATGACCTCACCATGTTTGTATCTGTAAAGACCCAGTATCTGAATAAGGTCACATTTCTAGATTCAGTGTAGGCATGAGTTTCAGGGGGACACTCTCCATCCCAAGGCACAAGGTATGTAGCAGGAAATAGTAAAGCTACTAGTAAAATCACAGAACCTATACTATTTCTAAAAAGATAAAGAAAATAATTAGAACCAACTCCATAGTACAGGGAACTCTACTCAGTGCTCTGTGGTGGCATAAATGTGAAGGGAATCGANCACACCACTAATCAAGTATGACCTCACCGTGTTTATATCTGTAAAGACCCAGTATCTGAATAAGGTCACATTTCTAGATTCAGTGTAGGCATGAGTTTTAGGGGGACACTCTCCATCCCAAGGCACAAGGTATGTAGCAGGAAATAGTAAAGCTACTAGTGAAATCACAGAACCTATACTATTTCTAAAAAGATACAGAAAATAATTAGAACCAACTCCATAGTACAGGGAACTCTACTCAGTGCTCTGTGGTGGCATAAATGTGAAGGGAATCGAAAAAAAAGGGATCTATTTAAACATACAGGTAATTAACTTTGCTGTGCAAAAGAAATTAACACAACACTATAAAGCGACTGTATTCCAATAAAAATAAATAGAAAGATATTTGTTTTTCAAAATCAACAGAGCAAAACAGCAAGTCATGCAGCTGAAGTATGCATAGAGGAGAAAATTTTAACCTCAAACACCTAGAACCAAAGTTTTCTCACTGACCACAGAACCAAAGGACAGGAATGTGACCTGAGTCTGAATGTTGAAACTTTTTAGAAGGGAAGGTTCCATTGTCTAGGAAGATCTGATGCTGAAGCCCCCTTCCTTGGTGGTTCAGACAGTAAAGAATCTGCCTGCAATGCAACAGACCTGGGTTCGATCCTTGGGTCAGGAAGATCCCTTGGAAAAGGGAATGGCTTCCCACTCCAGTATTTTTGCCTGGAAAGTTCCATAGCCAGAGGAGCCTGGTGGGCTATAGTTCATGGGGTTGCAAAGAGTTGGACATGACTGAATAAACAATTTTACTTTCACATCATAAAAAGTCAAGTTCTAAACCCTCCAAGAGAAACCTACCTCACCACTTCTTCTCTGTACCAACCCTCCTGCCCTAACTCATAACAGTTTGACTGAACCCCATATTGGGGATTCAGATTTGAGCCCTGCCTCCTTTTCCTTTGTTGGTTGACCTAGCAATAAAGCTTTTTCTTTTCTCGAAAGCAGGTGTTGTATTGGCTTCGGGCAGCATAACACTAGGAATAAATTTTTATTCAAGTATCTCACTGGGAATTCTGGATTATTTAAGGCAACAAGGGTTTAAGATGGTAGTAAGCATTAAGATACAAAAGGTCTTGTGTTTTACTATAGATGGTTTTATTTTCTTGAAGGTAACCCAAAGCCATCAAATGGTTTCTAATCAGCGGAGGTAAGGGTTGATGTTTGTTTTAGTAAATGTATTCCCTTCTAGCATTGAGTAGAAGGTAAGAAACTGTGGAATCAACAATTTAGCAACTTTGTTAGAGGTCTTGATGGTGAAGGAAAAGAAAGGGGACAGTACCTCAGCAAACATAGAGGCTCAGGGAAGATAAAGTTTGTAATTGAGATAACTTCAATAGATTATATTCTGCAGTATAAAATCTCCTAGAAATTTTTTTAAAAAGTTGAAAATACATGATGAGAAAGTGAATAGCCTATGTCCAGTCAGAAGCTTATCAAAACAGGAAGATACCTGTTCAGTGTAGACTGAGAAGCGAACAGGATAGTCTACTTTTTGAGAATAGAGAAAATTACAAAGGATTACTGCAGATGTGAATTTTTATAGGTAATGTGTGGAGGAATGGAGAGAATTATGTCTCTGTGAAACAGAAGTCAAGCTTGAGTGCTTAATAAGTGCCAAGTTTGATGTTACTCAAAGCAAACAAGAATGAACAAAATGAACATGGCTCTTGACATGTACAAGTTTATGGTTTAATGTGAGATATAATGATTATAAAGGGGTTAAAGGAAAATTCAGATGCATTTTTCCATAGTCAGTGATGATTTAAACTGAGACCTAAAGAATGAATAGGAATAACTGTCAAATCAGTATATATAGGGAAATGTATTTTAACATAGGAAACGGCATGCTTAAACCCAGGAGATAAATTTTGTGGCAGTTTTAACAGATTGAGAGAAACTCAGTGTGACTGAATTGCTAAGTATGTGAAATATGCTGAGACGTAAATAAGGCTAAAGTGCAAAAAAAAAGAAAAAAAGTGACCAGATGGTCTTCACAACATTTTAGACTTTATTCTAAGAAGAGATGATGAACCATTGATGTTTTAAGGAGAGTAACAGAAGTTTAATATCCTAAACAGTGGCTTTAGTAGCTTGCGGAAATGGATTAAAGAGGATCAAATGGGGAGAGAGGAGAACAATTGGGAGCCCAGGGTAATAACCCATGTGAAAGACAGTGGTAATGTAACTAGAAATACAGAAGTGAAGGTATGAACTGATAAATTAGGTATGTTTAGGAAGAACAGTTTATAGATTAGATGAGTGAACTGAGTTTGATTCAAAAAGATGAATCAAATATCACATTCAGAGTCCTGATTTGTACAGGTGGATTAATGCTAGAGTTACTAATACATTAAGTTGGTGAGTTTATAAATTTCAAGTGTGAATCAGAACATTTGAATTATGTGAGAAATTTCCAACATTTGGAATATGTAAGGAAGACCCAAGTGAAGTTGCCCTAGCCTTTTGGAGAATGAAGTTGGCTGGCATGAGTATTTTGGTAGTCATCTAGATCAAGGTAGAAACTTAAGCTACAGAAGGACATGATATGTTGGGAGAGTAATAAGGAAAAGGGGCTAAGAACAGAGCTTTAATAAGTTTACTATTCGAAACAGAGTGGATGGCAAAAAAGTAAATACATAAAGATCAAACAGAGAAATGAGAAGAAATTGTGGAAGGTATAGTATTATAGGAATAAAATTTAAAAGTCTTCAAAAAAGATACATGGTTAGCTAAGAGGCTAAGCAGAATAATTCAGGAACAATGTACATTTTGATTTTGAAAAAGAAGAGGAGTTCAGTGTCAATGGATGATAGAGGAAACAAATATAAAAGTTGGGAAAACTCATAGGCAACCATTTCAAAAATCGACAGTTTGCTTTTCCTATAATTCATTCTCATTTGTTTATGTCAGATATTTTTTCTTCATTATATATGTTAACTAGATATGGCTGATATGAATGAGTGCTGTTGAATTTGGTATATTTGTATTGGTTTTGACTATCTTATTAAACTAATTTATCAATTCTAAATCGTTTTTCAGGTATATATCATGCCATCTGAAAAAAATGACTCTATAGACTCTTACATTTTAATATTTGCTCATCTTTGTTTCATTTGATAAAGTACTGCATTGATTATGACTTCAAAAACAATATGGAATGACAGTGAGAGATGGTTTCTCCAAGACAACCGGCTCCCTGGCTGATTGATTGTCTGCCCTGTGAGGAAGGGAAATTATTGAACTTCCTGATTACAGTCATAAGTCTTACAAGCCTTTGGCATAATATAGTTCTTTCTTTTACAGAACTCTGTCTGGTTACCTGATCACTACATTGAGAAGTCACTGACAACTTGTTCTTTCAGGGGACTTTAAATAATAATCTAGATACCCTCTTGAGATAACGTTCTTCCTTTATTTTTTGAAACATTATTTATTTTTCTCCTTTATTCATTTGACAAATCAATTTATTTTTTGAGAAACTCAATAGAACTAAAGAATTAATGATAAAAATCAGTTATTCCTTGCTCCATGTATCTCCAGCCCTAGAATTTCTGTCGGGAAGCTATTCCTATTAAGTATTTCTGCTTTTGTTTAAGTTTGTGCTTGGGCTCATGATGCTAAATAATATTTTTTCACTATTATTTTTGACTTTTAAATAAGTAAATTCCTGAAATAAAAAATAGAAGTATAAGCTTATTTAGACATTATCATCCCCAAATCACTTCCTTCATTCTACCTATGTTGAGCTTCATTGTTTATTTTTGCTTTTCTACCACTTATACATTAATATACTCAAGGGCTACATACAGGTTTCTTGCCTCTCCCTGCTGTGACAGAAGTCATCCAACTTATCTCCTCTTTCCTGCCTACTTCTAAGAGTGGTGATATTTACTTTTATATTATCAAGCATGCCCAATTTTTATTCTCTGTCTAGCTTTTTAAATTATCAGTATCTTTTACTTCTGTCTATAGGTTCATTCTAAACACTGAAAGTCAATTAATACTTATAATTATTTGTTATTACAGAGACAATTAGCTTTTTAAAATTATTTTTTCCTTCTTCATAATTTAATGTCATGATATTGTTCTATTTGAACAACAGTGTTTCAGGTATTGGATTACCTTTACTTGAGTTTCACAATTTACTTAAAATCATGCCAGATTTTATGTCTCATATAGATACCTCAACATTTTTATATTGGAGCTTATAATTAAACTTCATTCTTTTTTATACTGATAGGATTAAGTGCACAGTTGTCTACTCTTTCTATGATTTATCTACGTTCTATTTTTTTAATTTTATTTTTACTTTATTCTACTTTACAATACTGTGTTGGTTTTGTCATACATTGACATGAATCAGCCACAGGTGTACACAAGCTCCCAATCCTGAAACCCCCTCCCACCTTCCGCCCCATATCATCTCTCTGGATCATCCCCATGCACGAGCCCCAAGCATCGTGTATCCTGTATTGAACATAGACTGGCACTTCGTTTCTTACATGATAGTATACATGTTTCAATGCCATTCTCCCGAATCATCCCTCCCTCAAACTGCATTATTTTCTTCCTTCTGCTATGTGCTTAGTTTCCTTTCATAAGTTAGTTCTTTAAAGTGTAATGAGTTTATCCATTTGAGATCTTTCTTCTTTTCTAATATAGGTATTTATAGCTCTAGCTTTCCCTCTGAACACTGCATTCCACAAATTTTGATATGTTTTGTTTCATTCATATCGAGGCCTTTTAAATTTTCCCTTGTGATTTCCTCCTTGACTAATTCATTGTTTTAAGAGTGTTTAATTTCTATACATTTTCTGTTTTGTTTCTGTAATTCATTTCTAGCTTAATTCCACTGTGGTCAGAAAATATTCTTTTTATGAGTTCAATCTTTTAAACTTCTTACTGCTTTCTTGTGCCATGAGATATGTTCTATTCTGTAAAATGTTCCTTGTGTTCTTACTAAGAATGTGTATTGTGCTGGAGGAATGTTCTCTCTCTATATATATCAGCTTCAACTGATATACAGTGTTGCTCAAGCCTTTTGTCTTTTCATTAATGTTTTGTCTGGTTGTTCTGTCCATTATTAAAAATAGCGTGTCTCTAACTATTATTGAATTGATATAATTGTCTATTTTTCTCTTCATGTATTTTAGGGACTCTATTATTAGGTCTTTATTTATGAATGTATTTAAAAAAATAAATGTAGTCCAACAAAGAGGTGTTTCCTGAACAAACAACAAAGTTCCTTATGTTCTGTTCCCTATTAGTCAAAACATGGTGAATACTCCAGCAATATTCCAGCAACATTTGCATCCCCTGGGAGGCTATTAGAAATGGAAATCTCAGCCCTCACTCTAGAATTGCTGAGTCTGTCTTTGCATTTTAACACTCTTGCTAGATGATTCTTATGGACACTTCAGTTTGATTGGTATTCTATCTCTTTACTTTTTTGTTCTTTTTAATAGTATGTAGGGCTTTCTCATATTTTATATATTAACTTGCAATTTTGTTTATAGCCTATCATCCTTTGCAAGAACATACCTTGTTAGTAGAAGAGCTTTGTTATGTCCCCTGTCATATCCCAATATGTATCCCAATGTGTAGTATACTCTGGTCCTTAATAGGGACTGAATAATAATTAAGGAGGGACTATAACAATTAACTGGGAGAAAGAAGGAATGAATGAAAGTATTCTGGAATAATAGGGTATATATCTTAATTCTTCTGCAAAATTCTCTCACCCTTCATTTCTGTTCCTTTTATTCCAAAAAAAAAAAAACACCCAAAAAACCCCCACACAAAACAAACATAAAAAACATTTGGTCTTTTGATTCCTTGACTATGCCATAAACTTTCTCTCTCAAGTTCTTTGGGAGTGTTGGTCCTTCTGGTGCAACCACTCCTCTGGTCATATAGCTTCTTCCTACCCATGCACTAGATTCAAGCATCTTTCTTAATCAGATCAGACTTGATTATGCTCACTATGCATGCATGTTTTCTCTGAATTTCTTCACTATGGAACTCATCTTAGTCAAATTATATTTTAATATCTGTTTCTCCAGCTCTAAAAGGCAAGGAATATGTTCCTTGAAGTTACTAGAGAAAGTTTACTAGGTTAAGGATATATCCTTTAGTTACACTTTAAAAATAGAGTTATAAATGACTTCTATTGAACAGTATATTTTCTGAAACTACTGAGGATATGTTAATTTTGATATATGATATTTATAAACTGTTTTTTTTTAATTTTTGAACTACCCTGCATTGGGAGGCATTCCGTGAGGCACACTAATAAGCAATATGACTAAGAGTGATTACTTAACTGCTCTAAACGTGTTCCTTATCTGTACACAATACTTATTCTGTCATGTTCCCTTCTGACAATTCTGTGGGATAATACGTGTAAATTTATCAGCATTCTTGGCACAGAATGAGCAGGCATCCAATAAATGGAATTGTTGTTATTTAGTGATATTCCTTGTGGGCTTCCCAGTTGGTCTAGTGGTAAAGATCCTGCCTGCCAATGAAGGAGACTCCTGTGAAAGTGCTATCTCTTAAACGCAAAGTCAAACAGCAGAATTTACATTCTTTTATTTCAAATAGACCATGATGAACTATGGCTGAGTCTGGTAAACTCTGCAAATACTTTATTACTAGTTTACCTGTGTTTCTTACAAATTTAAATTTCTAGTATGTGTAAGTCTCAGGATTTTCCTTGAGGTGAAAAAAAAAGTAATAAACATATGCAATGTAAAACCATATTTACCTTCACGTTGCTTATGCATGCATGCCAAGTCACTTCAGTCATGTTCAACTCTGTGTGACCCTATAGGCACTAGCCTACCAGGCTCCTCTGTGCATGGGATTCTCCAGGCAAGAGTACTGGATGGGCTGCCAGGCTTTTCTCCAGGGAATCTTCCCAACCCAGGGATTGAACCCACATCTCCTGTCTCCTACATTGGCAGGTGTGTTCTTTACCACTAGCACCACTTGGGTTACATTGCTTATGAGAAAAGAATTGTGGAGAAATAGCCTGGAGACAAGATATGAAAGATACCTTTTTTATCTGATAGTCAGCTCCAATCCCTTCTTTAATTTCACTCAACTTGAAAAGATAGTAATTATTACTTGACTAGAAATTTTCATTTTCTGGTTTTCATTAACTGGGATTGAAAAATCAAATGGTGTAATTGCATGAACATCATAAAAGGGTAGTGTGTTTTTAAGCTATTTAAGATAATTTAAAAGTGTTTCTTAATGTACATAGTGTGTATTACATGGTTCAATGGTGCTGCCTTTGTTCTTGGCCTCTTTTCTAATTGAATTAGTACAGATAATGCATGAAACTCATGAGTGCAATGTATCAGAGGTGCACATGTATAGATTTTCTGATTATGAAATGTGTAAATTATCTTATCATGGGAGAATATATGTCAGTGCTTATCTGTTTTCTCCCCCTTATCTCTAATGTTGGAGTTTTTATGCATCCTTTTTTCATTTGGCAGTTTTCTTTTGGACATTTGAGCAAGCTAGAGATAGAGAGCCAAGTCTCAATATTAGGTGTGAAAATGGCTATAAACTATATGACCAGCAGCTTCATTTCTAAGTGTTTATCCCTAAATAAAGTAAGTATACAAAAAAGTCTGTACACAAATATTCATATGCAATTTGTTCACAATTGTAAAAAAAAAAAAAAA
>SJYW01042533.1:377760-393454 GCA_006410735.1 Raphicerus campestris | reverse complement strand
AAAAAAAAAAAAAAAAAAAAAAACCCCAAAAAACCCCCACACAAAACAAACATAAAAAACATTTGGTCTTTTGATTCCTTGACTATGCCATAAACTTTCTCTCTCAAGTTCTTTGGGAGTGTTGGTCCTTCTGGTGCAACCACTCCTCTGGTCATATAGCTTCTTCCTACCCGTGCACTAGATTCAAGCATCTTTCTTAATCAGATCAGACTTGATTATGCTCACTATGCATGTTTTCTCTGAATTTCTTCACTATGGAACTCATCTTAGTCAAATTATATTTTAATATCTGTTTCTCCAGCTCTAAAAGGCAAGGAATATGTTCCTTGAAGTTACTAGAGAAAGTTTACTAGGTTAAGGATATATCCTTTAGTTACACTTTAAAAATAGAGTTATAAATGACTTCTATTGAACAGTATATTTTCTGAAACTATTGAGGATATGTTAATTTTGATATATGATATTTATAAACTGTTTTTTTTTTAAATTTTTGAACTACCCTGCATTGGGAGGCATTCCGTGAGGCACACTAATAAGCAATATGACTAAGAGTGATTACTTAACTGCTCTAAACGTGTTCCTTATCTGTACACAATACTTATTCTGTCATGTTCCCTTCTGACAATTCTGTGGGATAATACGTGTAAATTTATCAGCATTCTTGGCACAGAATGAGCAGGCATCCAATAAATGGAATTGTTGTTATTTAGTGATATTCCTTGTGGGCTTCCCAGTTGGTCTAGTGGTAAAGATCCTGCCTGCCAATGAAGGAGACTCCTGTGAAAGTGCTATCTCTTAAACGCAAAGTCAAACAGCAGAATTTACATTCTTTTATTTCAAATAGACCATGATGAACTATGGCTGAGTCTGGTAAACTCTGCAAATACTTTATTACTAGTTTACCTGTGTTTCTTACAAATTTAAATTTCTAGTATGTGTAAGTCTCAGGATTTTCCTTGAGGTGAAAAAAAAAGTAATAAACATATGCAATGTAAAACCATATTTACCTTCACGTTGCTTATGCATGCATGCCAAGTCACTTCAGTCATGTTCAACTCTGTGTGACCCTATAGGCACTAGCCTACCAGGCTCCTCTGTGCATGGGATTCTCCAGGCAAGAGTACTGGATGGGCTGCCAGGCTTTTCTCCAGGGAATCTTCCCAACCCAGGGATTGAACCCACATCTCCTGTCTCCTACATTGGCAGGTGTGTTCTTTACCACTAGCACCACTTGGGTTACATTGCTTATGAGAAAAGAATTGTGGAGAAATAGCCTGGAGACAAGATATGAAAGATACCTTTTTTATCTGATAGTCAGCTCCAATCCCTTCTTTAATTTCACTCAACTTGAAAAGATAGTAATTATTACTTGACTAGAAATTTTCATTTTCTGGTTTTCATTAACTGGGATTGAAAAATCAAATGGTGTAATTGCATGAACATCATAAAAGGGTAGTGTGTTTTTAAGCTATTTAAGATAATTTAAAAGTGTTTCTTAATGTACATAGTGTGTATTACATGGTTCAATGGTGCTGCCTTTGTTCTTGGCCTCTTTTCTAATTGAATTAGTACAGATAATGCATGAAACTCATGAGTGCAATGTATCAGAGGTGCACATGTATAGATTTTCTGATTATGAAATGTGTAAATTATCTTATCATGGGAGAATATATGTCAGTGCTTATCTGTTTTCTCCCCCTTATCTCTAATGTTGGAGTTTTTATGCATCCTTTTTTCATTTGGCAGTTTTCTTTTGGACATTTGAGCAAGCTAGAGATAGAGAGCCAAGTCTCAATATTAGGTGTGAAAATGGCTATAAACTATATGACCAGCAGCTTCATTTCTAAGTGTTTATCCCTAAATAAAGTAAGTATACAAAAAAGTCTGTACACAAATATTCATATGCAATTTGTTCACAATTGTAAAAAAAAAAAAAAAAGAATCTTTCTACACTGAGTAAAAGAAAGAGAAGCAATATTCAGCAATAGAAAAGAATGATACAGAAAACAATTAGACTAACTGAAAGAAGCCAGAAGCCTAGCAAGTACTGGCGTGAATTTCAAAAGACAAATTTAATCATGTGAGAGGAAGCAGACTGATAGTTATCTAGGACAAATAAGGCAGAGGAGTGGGTGGGACAAGAGAAAAAGGAAGAGATTCTGCCTTCCTTGATATGATCTGCATTTTCTTATTGGACTGACACTATCTGCCAGGCTCTCTTATCCTGTAGATTGAGAAGTGACCTGCTCAGGAGGCTCCTCGACTTGAATTAATCTGTTCTATAAGCTTTCCTGATATATTTTAGGTAAGTTTACATTCCAGCAATGAATGCACATTAAGTTCAAGTTAGAACATGATTGACATACTAATAGTTATATAACAGTATTTGACTTAGAAATTTCCCAGGACAGCTTGAACATTATTACTCTGAGTGAGCATTAGGGAACAAGGAAAGCTACCATCTAGTAGAAAGACAAATTCCTGCAAAACAACTGTGAGCAAAGAATAACAGAGGGAGGACTTAGCACACAGCTGTGATTTACTCCTTTAATGGAGGGAGAAATAAATTTTTTTCAACAACCTTCACATTCTAATACTCTAACTTCATATTTAATATTTTAAAGTAAGTTACAACTATAAAACTAAAATTTGGGAAACACTACAGAATATAGGTGAAGAGCAACTACCGTCTTGATTTCTACCAAAATAGTCTGATTTCTATTGACCTGTACTTTATATTAGTAGGTTCTATCAGGTAGAAATTATAATAGTTTCTTAAATTCATAAGACAATTATTATGATTCTATCTAAAGTAAACTGATGAACTGAAATAACATGTCTGCAATAAGGCAATCAAATAAATGAAATTGATTTCTAAATTAATAGAATTAAATCTATATTAGCACTATTAAAATGTCATAGGATTTTTGTGCTAATAAACCCCAAATGAAAATTTTTTTCTTTGCTGATGTGATCAGTTTTCAAAACCTTTTCTGCAGTTCCCAAAATTCAATGGAAAAAAATACATATTTCACCTGATCTCTCTTCCTGAAACCTCTTCAATGCCTCATTTTATCCTTATAATCAGTATTGTCTTTTGCTTATCTGTTTACTAATTTCAGTTGAAACCATGCTGTTTCATAAATCCTATTGTTTTCATTTCACATATCTTAACTTTGACATTTCTTTTCTTATCATCAGTAAAACACTCATGGATTCCTTACCTTCACTTACCTAGCTCTCAAATTTCCCCTCATTCAGTCATTTCTGTCTAAAGTTTCCTCCTTAGCTGTATTCACAATTACTGTGTATGCTCACTGTTTGGGCCCAATTATTTTCCTTCCTGAAATCCTATCAATGACAAAGTGTTATCATTTAGATTGCATGCAATCTTCTGTCAGTAAATGTCAAGGACTTTCTATACTCTCACACTTTAAATCCTATTCCTTATTTGACTTTTAAAAGTCCTACTTTATACGCAACTCAGCATGAAGCTTCCTTTCAAGGTGAGTACTCATGAGCTATCTCTTCATCCATCTGTGTCATCTTCAGGAAGTCATCCCTCATTAGGACTAATTCTTTATAATGTGGCTGCAGTGAAATGACAGTGCTGATTCGGTCTGTTCAGGCCTTGGCTTTTCGTGGCAGCTCTGACAGAAATTCAAACTTTGAGCAGCTTGGGAGAAGTAGAAGTAGCAACTTGCAGTTCAGTCTGGAAGAAAATTGGAAGTCATTGAAAGTTTCCTTCATTAAGACTTGCTTATATAAGACAGAACAATTAAATCACTTAAAAATTTCAGTTCTGATTTTATTTTGTTTTTCAGCATATATTTAATTTTGCAGACAAAATTCTAATTAATTGGGTGTGATTTTCTTTTTGCTAATTGTCCCTTTTCTCTCCCTTCAGACCTTTCTCATGCTTATTTAATAGAAAGTGGTTTGGAAGTGTATGCTTTCTCACTACCTCCACCTGTATTTCTACTTTGCCTCTCAAGGAGTGGTAGGATTTTAAAAGATAGTGTGTATAATTCACTTTCTCCTTCTGGCATAAAATGAAAACAATGCTTAGTAATGGGCTGGCTCTTTATGCTCCCCTCACAGATTCTTGCTATATTGAAGCCCTAACCACTAGTGTGGCTGTATTTGGAGACCAGTCATCTAAGAAAGTACTTAAGATTAAGTGGTGTTGTAAGGGTAAGACTCTCATCTGATAGGATTACTGTGGTTATTACAGACACCAAAGAGCCTTCTCTCACTCTCCCTCTCTTCCCCTCACCCTCTCTGTTGCCCTCCCCACAACCAAGGAATGGCCCTGTGAGCTTATAGTTAGAAGCTGATCATCTTCAAGCTAGAAAGTGGGGTCTCTCCACCCTGATAAAAGATTTTTAGCCTCCAGAACTGTGAGAAAATAAATTTATGCTGTTTAAATCACCATTTTGCTATCACAGTCCAAGCCATCTAAGAGAGTATCTGAGTTCCTGTAAGCTATTTTTTGAAAGAGTGGTATTTGGTTAGGACCTAGAATTGTTAACTTTGTTTACTCATTCCGCAACCTATCATCATTTATGGAAAAAATTTATATATACATATATATTTTAAAATTATGTTGAAACACTAAGTCCACAAATAAATACACACACACACATACACACACACACACACACACACACACACACACACACACTTATTTATTTATTTATTTATGGACTTAGTGTTTCAAAAGTCATTGATGTCTCTTTTTCAGCTGGCTTGACCACAGAGAGGACCATTCAGCCTTGTCCCTGGGCTGATTTAACTAAGTGCTCTGCAATAATAGAATAAGCTAGGCAGATAGAAGNTTTTAAAGTAAGTTACAACTATAAAACTAAAATTTGGGAAACACTACAGAATATAGGTGAAGAGCAACTACCGTCTTGATTTCTACCAAAATAGTCTGATTTCTATTGACCTGTACTTTATATTAGTAGGTTCTATCAGGTAGAAATTATAATAGTTTCTTAAATTCATAAGACAATTATTATGATTCTATCTAAAGTAAACTGATGAACTGAAATAACATGTCTGCAATAAGGCAATCAAATAAATGAAATTGATTTCTAAATTAATAGAATTAAATCTATATTAGCACTATTAAAATGTCATAGGATTTTTGTGCTAATAAATCCCAAATGAAAATTTTTTTCTTTGCTGATGTGATCAGTTTTCAAAACCTTTTCTGCAGTTCCCAAAATTCAATGGAAAAAAATACATATTTCACCTGATCTCTCTTCCTGAAACCTCTTCAATGCCTCATTTTATCCTTATAATCAGTATTGTCTTTTGCTTATCTGTTTACTAATTTCAGTTGAAACCATGCTGTTTCATAAATCCTATTGTTTTCATTTCACATATCTTAACTTTGACATTTCTTTTCTTATCATCAGTAAAACACTCATGGATTCCTTACCTTCACTTACCTAGCTCTCAAATTTCCCCTCATTCAGTCATTTCTGTCTAAAGTTTCCTCCTTAGCTGTATTCACAATTACTGTGTATGCTCACTGTTTGGGCCCAATTATTTTCCTTCCTGAAATCCTATCAATGACAAAGTGTTATCATTTAGATTGCATGCAATCTTCTGTCAGTAAATGTCAAGGACTTTCTATACTCTCACACTTTAAATCCTATTCCTTATTTGACTTTTAAAAGTCCTACTTTATACGCAACTCAGCATGAAGCTTCCTTTCAAGGTGAGTACTCATGAGCTATCTCTTCATCCATCTGTGTCATCTTCAGGAAGTCATCCCTCATTAGGACTAATTCTTTATAATGTGGCTGCAGTGAAATGACAGTGCTGATTCGGTCTGTTCAGGCCTTGGCTTTTCGTGGCAGCTCTGACAGAAATTCAAACTTTGAGCAGCTTGGGAGAAGTAGAAGTAGCAACTTGCAGTTCAGTCTGGAAGAAAATTGGAAGTCATTGAAAGTTTCCTTCATTAAGACTTGCTTATATAAGACAGAACAATTAAATCACTTAAAAATTTCAGTTCTGATTTTATTTTGTTTTTCAGCATATATTTAATTTTGCAGACAAAATTCTAATTAATTGGGTGTGATTTTCTTTTTGCTAATTGTCCCTTTTCTCTCCCTTCAGACCTTTCTCATGCTTATTCAATAGAAAGTGGTTTGGAAGTGTATGCTTTCTCACTACCTCCACCTGTATTTCTACTTTGCCTGTCAAGGAGTGGTAGGATTTTAAAAGATAGTGTGTATAATTCACTTTCTCCTTCTGGCATAAAATGAAAACAATGCTTAGTAATGGGCTGGCTCTTTATGCTCCCCTCACAGATTCTTGCTATATTGAAGCCCTAACCACTAGTGTGGCTGTATTTGGAGACCAGTCATCTAAGAAAGTACTTAAGATTAAGTGGTGTTGTAAGGGTAAGACTCTCATCTGATAGGATTACTGTGGTTATTACAGACACCAAAGAGCCTTCTCTCACTCTCCCTCTCTTCCCCTCACCCTCTCTGTTGCCCTCCCCACAACCAAGGAATGGCCCTGTGAGCTTATAGTTAGAAGCTGATCATCTTCAAGCTAGAAAGTGGGGTCTCTCCACCCTGATANGACCGGTCATCTAAGAAAGTACTTAAGATTAAGTGGTGTTGTAAGGGTAAGACTCTCATCTGATAGGATTACTGTGGTTATTACAGACACCAAAGAGCCTTCTCTCACTCTCCCTCTCTTCCCCTCACCCTCTCTGTTGCCCTCCCCACAACCAAGGAATGGCCCTGTGAGCTTATAGTTAGAAGCTGATCATCTTCAAGCTAGAAAGTGGGGTCTCTCCACCCTGATAAAAGATTTTTAGCCTCCAGAACTGTGAGAAAATAAATTTATGCTGTTTAAATCACCATTTTGCTATCACAGTCCAAGCCATCTAAGAGAGTATCTGAGTTCCTGTAAGCTATTTTTTGAAAGAGTGGTATTTGGTTAGGACCTAGAATTGTTAACTTTGTTTACTCATTCCGCAACCTATCCTCATCATTTATGGAAAAATAATATATACATATATTTTAAAATTATGTTTGAAACGCTAAGTCCACAAATAAATACACACACACACACACACACACACACACACACACACACACATTTATTTATTTATTTATGGACTTAGTGTTTCAAAAGTCATTGATGTCTCTTTTTCAGCTGGCTTGACCACAGAGAGGACCATTCAGCCTTGTCCCTGGGCTGACTTAACTAAGTGCTCTACAATAATAGAATAAGCTAGGCAGATAGAAGCAAGCACAGAAGTCTTGATAATAAAATTACACTCTGCTTCTGAGCTACCCAACAACTTCTTCAGCCTACTCTGTTGAAGAATCCTTTNACTTAACTAAGTGCTCTACAATAATAGAATAAGCTAGGCAGATAGAAGCAAGCACAGAAGTCTTGATAATAAAATTACACTCTGCTTCTGAGCTACCCAACAACTTCTTCAGCCTACTCTGTTGAAGAATCCTTTACTAGACAGGCCCAGTCATTTATAAATCTTTGTTGCACATGCACTCTTCTGTTCCCTAAAGTTTTCTGGAAAGTCATTTTAGACAATTGGGAATTAACAAATAGAATATGAAATGGCCAATGATTACCTATACTTGTTTTTTGAAAATTAGCATAGTATGTTGCTCAGAAGGACTCTTAGTGTATATGTCCTGAAAACAAAATTCACACTGTTTACATATTACATACAAAGAGGTATAAGCAAATCATTTTGAGGNATAATTTATTGCTCATATGGATTCACATTATACAAATGAGCAGTACCATCTTATACCTTGAGAGTAAGGAATTTTAAAGGAGTGAAAAATAAACATGCTACAAAGCTAAAGTATACAAGATTATTGACTTTAAGATTTCACAGCAATTTATCAATGTTGCTAGTATAAAATTACAAATAATGATTAACTCAATTTTAGTGTTATCTCAGCTTTGTTAATCTTACTGTAAATAGCTAGATGAGCAATAATTCTTTTCTGGGAATACAAATAAAATTAGAAAACATTTTGTTAAAATTTTCCAGAAGGAAAAACAGAAGCAAAGTAATAGTCNTCAATTTTAGTGTTATCTCAGCTTTGTTAATCTTACTGTAAATAGCTAGATGAGCAATAATTCTTTTCTGGGAATACAAATAAAATTAGAAAACATTTTGTTAAAATTTTCCAGAAGGAAAAACAGAAGCAAAGTAATAGTCTTAATTCAAATACAAATAAGGTCACAGTTGATGTAATTTTCAGGGGTCCCTTCTGGTGAACAAATGATGAAGAGAACAAGGTGAAAAATGTTAAAATGTTTAATTCTAGGTCACTGGATTGAATGCTCGTTTATTCAAGAAAAAGTGAGGCATATCATTTATGCTATGTTTTTTCTTTCAAATTCTTGGGATGAAGATAAACTTAACATTGGAACAATATTCTTGATGAAGCAGCTCTGAATATGCATTCTCTACTTAAGATGATCATGTGGAAATTAGAACCATTTTCATGTGCCATTTCTTTAGTAGACGAAATAGAAAATTAATATAGAAACAAAATTGCATAAAAAATTGTATTCACCATTATTTTGGTCTTTAAGTTAATATATTTAAAAGTAATTTAATTCTTTTTATGAATAAATATTTTTATCTGAATTGTATCGGGTGTTATTAGAAGACATTTTGTTAATTTTTCTATATGATTCTCTGGCAATCTATAGTTAAACAATTATACTAAATCAGTTAAATGTTTTCTGTCATATGTTTAGTAACACAAANTCTAGGTTTTTCATACCTTTTCTTAAAATATATATTAAATATAATTTACTGCAAAAGGAAGTTAAGTTAACTGAATACAATTTTTAATGTAGCTCCTTTTGTAAAATGAGCAACTTGTGTTGTTTAAGTTTGAAGAAGCGACAAAAATTGCTTTTATATTGAAGATAATTTATTGCTCATATGGATTCACATTATACAAATGAGCAGTACCATCTTATACCTTGAGAGTAAGGAATTTTAAAGGAGTGAAAAATAAACATGCTACAAAGCTAAAGTATACAAGATTATTGACTTTAAGATTTCACAGCAATTTATCAATGTTGCTAGTATAAAATTACAAATAATGATTAACTCAATTTTAGTGTTATCTCAGCTTTGTTAATCTTACTGTAAATAGCTAGATGAGCAATAATTCTTTTCTGGGAATACAAATAAAATTAGAAAACATTTTGTTAAAATTTTCCAGAAGGAAAAACAGAAGCAAAGTAATAGTCTTAATTCAAATACAAATAAGGTCACAGTTGATGTAATTTTCAGGGGTCCCTTCTGGTGAACAAATGATGAAGAGAACAAGGTGAAAAATGTTAAAATGTTTAATTCTAGGTCACTGGATTGAATGCTCGTTTATTCAAGAAAAAGTGAGGCATATCATTTATGCTATGTTTTTTCTTTCAAATTCTTGGGATGAAGATAAACTTAACATTGGAACAATATTCTTGATGAAGCAGCTCTGAATACGCATTCTCTACTTAAGATGATCATGTGGAAATTAGAACCATTTTCATGTGCCATTTCTTTAGTAGATGAAATAGAAAATTAATATAGAAACAAAATTGCATAAAAAATTGTATTCACCATTATTTTGGTCTTTAAGTTAATATATTTAAAAGTAATTTAATTCTTTTTATGAATAAATATTTTTATCTGAATTGTATCGGGTGTTATTAGAAGACATTTTGTTAATTTTTCTATATGATTCTCTGGCAATCTATAGTTAAACAATTATACTAAATCAGTTAAATGTTTTCTGTCATATGTTTAGTAACACAAAGAACACAAAAATATACCTCATCTTCATAATAGCCTTATGCAATATCTAGTTGAATTTCCTCCTATTGATAAGATTTTTCAGGGAAAATAAGTCTGAAAGAAGACAGACTAAGTGGCAAGTATGATATATAAGAATAAACATTCTTGACTGAACTTGTCGCTTGAAACTGGTAGCCAAATAAATTCCCTTATTCTGTAATGCATCATAACTTACGTGAGATCAAATTGACACAGGACATTTTCTGTAAGTAGAAGAGAGCTGAAGGCCTATAGTCTAAAATTATATGGATAAGATAAGCACCAATTTGTAATGACAAGAAATATTATTATTGTATCAAAGCTGTTATGCAAAGGGTATACAGCTGTTTATGTTAAGATCATCTCATAATTCAGATGGTGATAAATGTGTCATTAATAACTGAGTGAAATTAAGGAGAAATGATCAGATATATATGACTAGGCTTATAATATTTTAATCAAGTGGCATCCTATTGTCTATAATTCTTACAAAACAAATGGTTAGATGTCAAATAACTAAATATTAATATTTATAAAGCAGACCCTTCCAAAATCCTCTTGAATTGAATTTTTTTATATTAATCTACTTCATCCTTGATTTTTATTTTGCTTGTTTTTGATTTCCTAATCAAATTATATTCTCCTTTTAGTAACAGACACAATGAACACTCATCATAGGACTGTAAGGCAATTCCGTTTGCTGTCACCCTCTACAATGACCATACTTCCACACACGACATAAGTAACTTCTAAGACCATGAGGGAAATGGCCAAAGAAATTGTTGACTTAACAACAACAACAACAAAAATGAGAGTCATGTTTCCCCTGAGATACCTGACTAGCAATTGTTTGGGGCAACAGTTAGGCCAAACGGTCCTCATCTTAACCCCTCTCTGGGGATCCCAGAGACAGATGGATAACATTATGTTTATTCTTCAGTCTACTCTGAAATATATACTGATGTGCATGTTATGTATTATATAAATGAAATTTTTGCATTACACATGCCCCAGTAAGTTTGTCTCCAGCATATATTCAAACAACCTGTGTATAGATAACTCACATAGCCTTATGTCTGAAAATAAATTTTTGCCTGGAAGTATAGTTATAGCTACAGTATAGTTACAGTTATAGTAAGTGTCAGTCCTCATTTTCACAGCTGTTATCTCTACACTCTGTGTGTGTGTGTGTGTGTGTGTGTGTGTGTAGGTATGTATGTGCTCAGTCATGTCCAATTCTTTCCAACCCCATAGACTGTAGGCCACTAGGCTCCTCTGTCCAAGGGATTTTCCAGACAATAATACTGGAGTGAGTTGCCATTTCCTCCTCCAGGGAATCTTCCTAGATATAAACTCCTGTACCCTCGTACCTCTCTTTGAGAACATTGCTGATATCCTTGTAGTTAATCTTAAATGTACTTTCTTCCACAGTGTCCACAAACAAGAAAACATATTTGACTTACACAGTTTCTGAGCCTAGGTTTTCTTTTAGTAATTTTATGTGATTTGCGTTTATCACAATTTCCAAAAAGGAGATTATACAAAAAATACTAAAATCATTTTAGCAATTTTCTTTGCAGAGTAAACTGGAAAAATGATATTGTAGTGAATTTTTGAGATGTGTATGTAGAGATGGACTAGGTTTATAGACAAGTGACAAGAGAAAACAATCTTTCAAGGAGGTAGGAATATATGCTTGTAATAATTTCAAATGAAGATGAAAAAGCTACAAAGGAAAAGGAAAATGAAAGTTTTATGGTGGTTTTGTATGATATACTGTACTATTTACTAAATATTTTTCATTAAATGTGATAATGTGTTTATACTAATGTATTATTGGTACCATATTAATAATGTACTGAAACTGGTTCCTTCTCCTATGGCCAAGAAAGTGGCTCACTTTTCAGACATATTCTACTCTCCAGTGACCCCATAGATATATCCAAGGCATAGGATGGGACATGTACTTTTTTCCAGAAGGCTGACCCAAAGCCATGGAAAGCTATAGACTGAGAAGTTACTCCCAAGGAACAGAAAATGAGCTACACAGGCAAAATATTGCAGTTGGTTCTCTCTCAACTCAAACATCTGAGTGATTGAGGGCCATGTAGGTTATTCCTTTATATGGG
The DNA here is from genome assembly GCA_006410735.1 of Raphicerus campestris. Taxonomy (NCBI): domain Eukaryota; kingdom Metazoa; phylum Chordata; class Mammalia; order Artiodactyla; family Bovidae; genus Raphicerus; species Raphicerus campestris. The sequence goes on along the minus strand of SJYW01042533.1, from coordinate 381,472 downwards.
CTGTTTTATCTACACAGATTCTCAATTGAATGTGGAATTCAGTTCTTCTTCTTCTTCTTCTTCTTCTTCTTTCTTTTTGTTAAATCAGACTAGTTAGTGAGGGAGATGGAGGACTCCATTTCATTTTTCCATTATTGAAATTAGGTCTTAGTTGGGAGCTTCTCATTTTTAACTTATTTTGTTAAAAGACTCAAGTACAGAAAAAATAGAAAATGCATTTCCAAGTAGTGTGATGACCATTGAAGATGATTTTTGAATTGATAAATAACAATATTCAAAGATTATAAGGGCCAAATCCATGTTTTTTATTCAAATTGTGAAATAATAATAGCAAAATTTCCCATTTGTGCCTTCCAGTGACAACATTCTGAATTAGCCAAGAAGGATGGTTTATCCTGTTTCACTATTTACTAGTTTTCCCTGCAGTATTCCAAAAACCAGAAAAACCAAACAAAACTATTATTATGACCTTGAATGAAAGACATGAAAACCAGAGAAGGATTTTCTGGCAGCTTGGAGGATTTACTTTACTATAAAGTGTGTGAATCTTAGTGAAAACAATTTGAGCATATGACTGTGTCTACTAGTGTCCAACAGCTTATATGTTAACTCTGGGAAAATGGACATTTGGATAGATCCAGAGGTTTGGATTTGTCAGGAAAATGAGACAGTAAACCAATATAGAACAATGAGACATGTTTAGCCAAATGGGGCTTAACATGATGATCCATTTAACCTCAGGGAACAAAGTAAACACAAAGAGTTCTGTTTGATAGCGAGCAAGAGGAGGAGGCCAAGGAGTGGAGACTCCACTACATAGAAGTGGACACAGAAGAAGATGAAGAGAAGGAAGATGAGGGAGGAGGGGAGAGGAGAAGGAGAAGGGAAAGAAAAAGGAGTAGGGAAAGGAGGAGAGAGGAAAGGGGAGGATGAAAGGAAGGAGTTGGGGAGAAAGTAGAAGAAGAGGAAAGCACGAGCTGTAATGTGAGTCGCTGGGTAAGAAATCTGAAAGAAAGATAAATGGACAGAGAGAAGGATGTCTGAATTTAATATTCATGGGTGATTCAGAGTCTGATGTTTAGCAATCAGTTAGGTTAAATTAAGGCTGTGTGGAATAACAGATTTCTGCAAATTAGAAAGTAAACAAACTAAGATTTTGAAGTTCTAGATTTCTCCAGACTTTGTCCTAGGGAGGAAGGAGACAAACTGAAAAGCTGGTAAAACCCAAAGCTGTGGCTAATGTCTGGAGCTGGAATCTGGGAGCCAGGCAAAAACTGCTTAGAACTGGTGTTAGCAGTGTTCTTTGAAACTATAAGACCACCGACATAGACTAACAAAAGGAGCATTATATGGAGATTGAACTGTCTTTAATAACAAATCAGAGCTGTAGGGAGGGGCTCAACAAAAGTAGAAATTATCATGTCATATGGAATTTCCTTCATACTATTTATGCCTTTCTTTTTAGTTTTCTCTAATCTCTTCAGGAGATTTGTGTTTCTCCACTTTTTTATCCAGAAGGCAAATCCTCTGTAATCAAATAATTAATCCTGAGAGAAGGACATGGGGTAATATGTAGCATTAAAAATTCCTATTTAAAAGAAATCTATAAATAATAAATTAATATACTTTCAAATTTGTAGTTTGAAGTACTTTTTTAAAATTCTCAACATCCAGTTTTAAGAAGGAGTTGAAATAAAAGGCATTGGTGTGATCCTAAAGCTGTGGGTGATTGTGGCTTTTGCCATATCCCATGAGGTAGATGTTGAAATAAAAGCATAGCAAAAATATAGGATTTTGCAGAAATGTACGTTTAGTATAGTGCGTGTGTGTATGTGTGTAGATTTCACCAGCTGGCAAATGGCTATTTCAGGGAAACTTGTCGGATATTGATCTCAGATCCAAGTAGGAAACAAATCACTTCTTTGAGAACTCTTAACAAAATGTCCAACCTCACAAATCTTTTGGGTTCAGATATATACTCCCTGTATGGTACAGCAAAGGCTGGCTAAGAGTTAAAATGGTTATAGATTGTAACCTTGTGAAATACTTGGAAGAAGCAAAACTCAGGTCTGCTTGTAGAAACACATTGTAGATCTCATAGGATTTCTACAAATAAAATCCAAATTAATATAGATTCAAAATAAAAAGCACAGGAAAATCTAATGAACCATGAGTGAGTGTTATCAATAACACACTCAAACAGCAGACCAATATATACAATGACTCTAATATTTTGAAATTTCAGATGCAGAATATAATAATAAAGATATAAATGAAGAAATAGGAACAGAAAAACAGCAGACTTTTCAAAATGACTACCAACATTAAAAAAGAACAACAAATAGAATCTCTATAAATGGTACACGTAATCACTGAAGTAAGAACCCAAAAATGGGTTAGCAGCAGAATATACATTTATGAAGGGCAAACTTGTGAATTGGAAGTTAATTCTAAAGAAATTCTGTTAAGCCAGTTCAGATAGAAAATGAGAGAAATTATGAAGGATAGATTAATACACATGAAAGGCAAAATGATAATGTGTAATCCATATTCTCCAAAAATATTTAACTGAGAACAAAGTTGGAAAACTTACCCAACCTAATTCCAAAACTTATTATAAAACTTTAATAAGCAAGCAGTGTTATATTGATAGGGATAGAAAGTGTGGAAAGAATCAAAGTTAGAAATAGATTAACTTGTGTGGACTTTTTACTTTCATAAAAGGTACAAGTGTATGTCATTCACTGAATAAAGAACTGTTGGAGCACAGCGGGGAAAGAATAGTCTGATCCTGAAAGAAAGCCTAACCTCTCAGTAGAGACGCCTGAAGATCTGTATGTCTTGGCATTGATACAAACCAAAACATAAGTAAGTGCTAAATAGATGGTTAAAGAAGGATCAACTTGGACCCAGAAGGAGACTAGTTACCAATAAATCATTATAAAATATTCTAACTGAAACAGAGAGATGGAAGAAAAATAATACAGAATAAAGCAAAAACACACATAGGACACAAAAATGCCTACAATATGTATAATTGAAGCTAGATTAAAGATCTAAATGTAAGGCCAGAAACTATAAAACTCCTAGAGGAGAACATAGGCAAAACAGTCTCCAACATAAATCACAGCAGGATCTTCTATGATCCACCTCCCAGAATACTGGAAATAAACGCAAAAATAAACAAATGGGATCTAATTAAAATTAAAAGCTTCTGCACAACAAAGGAAACTATAAGCAAGGTGAAAAGACAGCCTTCTGAATGAGAGAAAATAATAAATGAAGCAACTGAAAAACAACTAATCTCAAAAATATACAAGCAACATATGCATCTCAATTCCAGAAAAATAAATGACCCAATCAAAAAATGGGCCAAAGAACTAAATAGACATTTCTCCAAAAATGAAATATACGGATGGCTAACAAACACATGAAAAGATGCTCAACATCACTCATTATCAGAGAAATGCAAATCAAGACCACAATGAGGTACCATTTCACACCAGTCAGAATGGCTGCAATCCAAAAGTCTCCAAGCAGTAAATGCTGGAGAGGCTGTGGAGAAAAGGGAACCCTCTTACACTGTTGGTGAGAAGCAAACTAGTACAGCCACTATGGAGAACAGTGTGAAGATTCCTTAAAAAACTACAGATAGAACTGCCTTATGACCCAGCAATCCCACTGCTGGGCATACACACCGAGGAAACCAGAA
>SJYW01042533.1:347575-377300 GCA_006410735.1 Raphicerus campestris | reverse complement strand
TGTGTGTGTGTGTGTGTGTGTGTGTGTGTGTAGGTATGTATGTGCTCAGTCATGTCCAATTCTTTCCAACCCCATAGACTGTAGGCCACTAGGCTCCTCTGTCCAAGGGATTTTCCAGACAATAATACTGGAGTGAGTTGCCATTTCCTCCTCCAGGGAATCTTCCTAGATATAAACTCCTGTACCCTCGTACCTCTCTTTGAGAACATTGCTGATATCCTTGTAGTTAATCTTAAATGTACTTTCTTCCACAGTGTCCACAAACAAGAAAACATATTTGACTTACACAGTTTCTGGGCCTAGGTTTTCTTTTAGTAATTTTATGTGATTTGCATTTATCACAATTTCCAAAAAGGAGACTATACAAAAAATACTAAAATCATTTTAGCAATTTTCTTTGCAGAGTAAACTGGAAAAATGATATTGTAGTGAATTTTTGAGATGTGTATGTAGAGATGGACTAGGTTTATAGACAAGTGACAAGAGAAAACAATCTTTCAAGGAGGTAGGAATATATGCTTGTAATAATTTCAAATGAAGATGAAAAAGCTACAAAGGAAAAGGAAAATGAAAGTTTTATGGTGGTTTTGTATGATATACTGTACTATTTACTAAATATTTTTCATTAAATGTGATAATGTGTTTATACTAATGTATTATTGGTACCATATTAATAATGTACTGAAACTGGTTCCTTCTCCTATGGCCAAGAAAGTGGCTCACTTTTCAGACATATTCTACTCTCCAGTGACCCCATAGATATATCCAAGGCATAGGATGGGACATGTACTTTTTTCCAGAAGGCTGACCCAAAGCCATGGAAAGCTATAGACTGAGAAGTTACTCCCAAGGAACAGAAAATGAGCTACACAGGCAAAATATTGCAGTTGGTTCTCTCTCAACTCAAACATCTGAGTGATTGAGGGCCATGTAGGTTATTCCTTTATATGGGCTGTTTTATCTACACAGATTCTCAATTGAATGTGAAATTCAGTTCTTCTTCTTCTTCTTCTTTCTTTTTGTTAAATCAGACTAGTTAGTGAGGGAGATGGAGGACTCCATTTCATTTTTCCATTATTGAAATTAGGTCTTAGTTGGGAGCTTCTCATTTTTAACTTATTTTGTTAAAAGACTCAAGTACAGAAAAAATAGAAAATGCATTTCCAAGTAGTGTGATGACCATTGAAGATGATTTTTGAATTGATAAATAACAATATTCAAAGATTATAAGGGCCAAATCCATGTTTTTTATTCAAATTGTGAAATAATAATAGCAAAATTTCCCATTTGTGCCTTCCAGTGACAACATTCTGAATTAGCCAAGAAGGATGGTTTATCCTGTTTCACTATTTACTAGTTTTCCCTGCAGTATTCCAAAAACCAGAAAAACCAAACAAAACTATTATTATGACCTTGAATGAAAGACATGAAAACCAGAGAAGGATTTTCTGGCAGCTTGGAGGATTTACTTTACTATAAAGTGTGTGAATCTTAGTGAAAACAATTTGAGCATATGACTGTGTCTACTAGTGTCCAACAGCTTATATGTTAACTCTGGGAAAATGGACATTTGGATAGATCCAGAGGTTTGGATTTGTCAGGAAAATGAGACAGTAAACCAATATAGAACAATGAGACATGTTTAGCCAAATGGGGCTTAACATGATGATCCATTTAACCTCAGGGAACAAAGTAAACACAAAGAGTTCTGTTTGATAGCGAGCAAGTGGAGGAGGCCAAGGAGTGGAGACTCCACTACATAGAAGTGGACACAGAAGAAGATGAAGAGAAGGAAGATGAGGGAGGAGGGGAGAGGAGAAGGAGAAGGGAAAGAAAAAGGAGTAGGGAAAGGAGGAGAGAGGAAAGGGGAGGATGAAAGGAAGGAGTTGGGGAGAAAGTAGAAGAAGAGGAAAGCACGAGCTGTAATGTGAGTCGCTGGGTAAGAAATCTGAAAGAAAGATAAATGGACAGAGAGAAGGATGTCTGAATTTAATATTCATGGGTGATTCAGAGTCTGATGTTTAGCAATCAGTTAGGTTAAATTAAGGCTGTGTGGAATAACAGATTTCTGCAAATTAGAAAGTAAACAAACTAAGATTTTGAAGTTCTAGATTTCTCCAGACTTTGTCCTAGGGAGGAAGGAGACAAACTGAAAAGCTGGTAAAACCCAAAGCTGTGGCTAATGTCTGGAGCTGGAATCTGGGAGCCAGGCAAAAACTGCTTAGAACTGGTGTTAGCAGTGTTCTTTGAAACTATAAGACCACCGACATAGACTAACAAAAGGAGCATTATATGGAGATTGAACTGTCTTTAATAACAAATCAGAGCTGTAGGGAGGGGCTCAACAAAAGTAGAAATTATCATGTCATATGGAATTTCCTTCATACTATTTATGCCTTTCTTTTTAGTTTTCTCTAATCTCTTCAGGAGATTTGTGTTTCTCCACTTTTTTATCCAGAAGGCAAATCCTCTGTAATCAAATAATTAATCCTGAGAGAAGGACATGGGGTAATATGTAGCATTAAAAATTCCTATTTAAAAGAAATCTATAAATAATAAATTAATATACTTTCAAATTTGTAGTTTGAAGTACTTTTTTAAAATTCTCAACATCCAGTTTTAAGAAGGAGTTGAAATAAAAGGCATTGGTGTGATCCTAAAGCTGTGGGTGATTGTGGCTTTTGCCATATCCCATGAGGTAGATGTTGAAATAAAAGCATAGCAAAAATATAGGATTTTGCAGAAATGTACGTTTAGTATAGTGCGTGTGTGTATGTGTGTAGATTTCACCAGCTGGCAAATGGCTATTTCAGGGAAACTTGTCTGATATTGATCTCAGATCCAAGTAGGAAACAAATCACTTCTTTGAGAACTCTTAACAAAATGTCCAACCTCACAAATCTTTTGGGTTCAGATATATACTCCCTGTATGGTACAGCAAAGGCTGGCTAAGAGTTAAAATGGTTATAGATTGTAACCTTGTGAAATACTTGGAAGAAGCAAAACTCAGGTCTGCTTGTAGAAACACATTGTAGATCTCATAGGATTTCTACAAATAAAATCCAAATTAATATAGATTCAAAATAAAAAGCACAGGAAAAGCTAATGAACCATGAGTGAGTGTTATCAATAACACACTCAAACAGCAGACCAATATATACAATGACTCTAATATTTTGAAATTTCAGATGCAGAATATAATAATAAAGATATAAATGAAGAAATAGGAACAGAAAAACAGCAGACTTTTCAAAATGACTACCAACATTAAAAAAGAACAACAAATAGAATCTCTATAAATGGTACACGTAATCACTGAAGTAAGAACCCAAAAATGGGTTAGCAGCAGAATATACATTTATGAAGGGCAAACTTGTGAATTGGAAGTTAATTCTAAAGAAATTCTGTTAAGCCAGTTCAGATAGAAAATGAGAGAAATTATGAAGGATAGATTAATACACATGAAAGGCAAAATGATAATGTGTAATCCATATTCTCCAAAAATATTTAACTGAGAACAAAGATGGAAAACTTACCCAACCTAATTCCAAAACTTATTATAAAACTTTAATAAGCAAGCAGTGTTATATTGATAGGGATAGAAAGTGTGGAAAGAATCAAAGTTAGAAATAGATTAACTTGTGTGGACTTTTTACTTTCATAAAAGGTACAAGTGTATGTCATTCACTGAATAAAGAACTGTTGGAGCACAGCGGGGAAAGAATAGTCTGATCCTGAAAGAAAGCCTAACCTCTCAGTAGAGACGCCTGAAGATTTGTATGTCTTGGCATTGGTACAAACCAAAACATAAGTAAGTGCTAAATAGATGGTTAAAGAAGGATCAACTTGGACCCAGAAGGAGACTAGTTACCAATAAATCATTATAAAATATTCTAACTGAAACAGAGAGATGGAAGAAAAATAATACAGAATAAAGCAAAAACACACATAGGACACAAAAATGCCTACAATATGTATAATTGAAGCTAGATTAAAGATCTAAATGTAAGGCCAGAAACTATAAAACTCCTAGAGGAGAACATAGGCAAAACAGTCTCCAACATAAATCACAGCAGGATCCTCTATGATCCACCTCACAGAATACTGGAAATAAACGCAAAAATAAACAAATGGGATCTAATTAAAATTAAAAGCTTCTGCACAACAAAGGAAACTATAAGCAAGGTGAAAAGACAGCCTTCTGAATGAGAGAAAATAATAAATGAAGCAACTGAAAAACAACTAATCTCAAAAATATACAAGCAACATATGCATCTCAATTCCAGAAAAATAAATGACCCAATCAAAAAATGGGCCAAAGAACTAAATAGACATTTCTCCAAAAATGAAATATACGGATGGCTAACAAACACATGAAAAGATGCTCAACATCACTCATTATCAGAGAAATGCAAATCAAGACCNAAATAAGATAAGTGTTTATAATGAAACTGGAGCTTAGAATTTAAATCCTCTAAGGTATTTTGTGAATCTGTGCAATTAATTTGTTTAGGAAATTTTGTTGCTTTATACTGAATACAAAATTTGAAACTTTCAAGGTTCAGTAGCTAAACCTTGAGGGTAGTAACATATGCAGTCTATGCTTACTATGCAATAATATTACTTTGAAAAAAAAAATCTCTATTTCCTCTAGGGTGTGTTTTGATTGAGATATCTCTTTCCTTGCTGGAAAATAACTTTTCTGCTAAAGAAAGCTTGGCTTTTCACAACTGACTTTTCTTTGAAAACATGTAAAGAAATTAGCTATTAAGGTTAAATAAGGTTAATTAAGTTTAAATGAAAGAAAAATTAAACTGAACTGTCAGTTCAGTTCACCAACAGGAGTAGCCTACTTCCACACAAATCACCCAGTACTGAAAAAATATCATTATATAAAGCCCTAAGGACTAAGACTTATGTTCTTCTTAACTAAATTTGAAATGAATCCACTGTCTACTGTTCCTATACTTATTTCTTCCATTCTCATAAAAAGTAGAAGTTAAGGGAGTAAATACTTTGATTACTATTCAAAATTTTTAAAATACACCAACTGATAAAGTTTTTAGAAGTGAAACTCCTATGTTAATATCCTAATATTTGGGATGTAGTGTAGGAAATAAATCATGTTTGGAGTTGCCAAAAATAAACCATTCTTCTGTTGTGATATTGAGAAAACTGTCTTCTTCCAAAATAATTATATTTTTTTGTTTCCTTTAGTGCTTGAAAGAAAGTGAAAGTGAGAGTGAAGTTGCTCAGTTGTATCCGACCCTTTGGAACCCCATGGACTGTGGCATACCACGCTCCTCTCTCCATAGGAGTTTCCAGGCTAGGAGTCAGACACGACTGAGCGACTTGACTTTAAATTTTCCCTTTCATGCATTGGAGAAGGAAATCACAGCCCACTCCAGTGTTCTTGCCTGGAGAATCCCAGGGACGGGGGAGCCTGGTGGGCTGCCGTCTATGGGGTTGCAAAGAGTCAGACACGACTGAAGCGACTTAGCAGCAGCAGCAGGCAAGAGTACTGGAGTGGGTTGCCATGTCCGTCTTCAGAGGACCTTCCTGACCCAGGGATCGAATCAGGGTCTCCCACATTGTAGGCAGGTGCTTTACCGTCTGAGCCACCAGGGAAGTCCTGGTGAGAATTATTTTAAGGAAATTATCAGGGCTGGAAATTTCAAAATCTGCAATTCAGATCAGCAAGAGACCTGAGGGAGAGTTGATGCTACACTCTTGAAGCCAAAGGCAGGAAGGAGGCAAAATCTCCTACTCTCTTATAGACTGTCTTTTCTTTTAAGGCCTTCAACTGATTGGATGAGGTTTGGCCCCATTAGGAGGGTAATCTGCTTTACTAGGTCTGAGTGAGTGAGTGAGTAAGTGAGTGCAAGTTGCTCAGTTCAATTCAGTTCAGTTCAGTCGCTCAGTCGTGTCTGACTCTTTGCGACCCCGTGAATCACAGCACGCCAAGCCTCCCTGTCCATCACCAACTCCGAGTTCACTTGGACTCGCGTTCATCGAGTCAGTGATGCCTTCCAGCCAGTTGGGTCCTACTCTTTGCAACCCCATGGACTATACAGTCCATGGAATTCTCCAGGCCAAAATACTGGAGTGGGGGATCTTCAGGGGATCTTCCCAACCCAGGGGATATCTTCAGGGGATACTTCTCCAGGGGATCTTCCCAATCCAGGAATCGAACCCAGGTCTCCCGCATTGCAAATAGAGTTGGAGTCTTCATAGCCACAAGGGAAGCCCTGCTCAATCTGCTGATTTGAATGTTAATCACATTTTAAAAATAACCTTTGCCAAAACATCTAGACTGATGTTTGACTAAACAACTAGGTACCTTAGCCCAGCCAAGTACACATAAAATTAACCATCACAATGACTCTTATTTTTAAATCAACCACTCCAGTACTCTTGCCTGGAAAATCTCATGGATGGAGGAGCCTGGTAGGGTGCATTCCATGGGGTCGCGAAGAGTCGGGCACGACTGAGCGACTTCACTTTCACTTTTCACTTTCATGCATTGGAGAAGGAAATGGCAACCCACTCCAGTGTCCTTGCCTTGAGAATCCCAAAGACGGGGCAGGGGGGCGCCTGGTGGGCTGCCGTCTCAGGGGTCGCACAGAGTTGAACACGACTGAAGCGACTTAGCAGCAATTTGGGATTGCTAATATTTTCAGAATCATGAAAACTAATACCATAGAATGGGAAACATATGAGACAGGGGGAAAAAAAAAAAAAAGGAATGAGTTGACTGGTGGTTTGCAGTCTCTCATAATATCCCCTGTATCATGTTTCTGTGAATTTCACAATACTGTAGATTTCTTCTTCAAGTCATTGTGCAACTGTTGCAATTCTTATTTAGCCAAGTATTAGAAAAAATGTGATTCTCTTGTCTCATATTTATATGTGTAGTTCTATCAATTTAGGATGGGAGTTGGTTCAATAGATGCTGAACTTTGGCTCTCATATTAAAAGTTGTCATGGCTTGATCTATACAGAATATAGACACAGGCAAAATGAACATGTTGGGGATTTAATCCTCTACATACTTGTTGTCCACATTTTTTAATTTCCTTTATTTAAAAATATTCTTTTTCTGTGGAAGAGCAATAGTTCTGTTTCCAAGAAACATCCCTATATCAGAACTTGATGCTACAAGATGAGTGAAATATTTGAACCACATTTATTTTGAAATTATGAACTCCAAATAATGTAGGAGAAAATGTTCTATCTTTTGGGTATGAATCTTCATTACTGTTGACAGTATCTTCCCTATATATACTGTCATAATTTTCTCTAGAAAACTGAGTTTTTTATATAATATATATAATCAAGAAATAATTTCTGAATGTATTAACATATGTGTTTATCCTAATTCAATTTCTTTGTGTCTTATCCTAGTATAAATTTCTCCCTTTTCAGAAATAAACCTGTAGAACACATCTTAGGTCAGTTTTTAAACAGCATGCTTTTTTTTTTCCTTTAAATTTCATAAACCTAAAATCTAAGTCATAAAGAATATCATATAGTCCACTTTCAAATAATCCTCTTGATTATCTTTGGTGTATAATTAACTATTTCTGGACAAAAATACAGTGCTTTATAATTAATATGAGCAAGAATTTGGACTTTCCCTGGAAGATTTCCTATGCTGTTCATGAAAACTGATCAACTATGCTTTTAAACTTACAATTTTTAAATAATATTTTAGAAACTCCTACATCCTATATTTGCCCTATCCTCAGAAAATAAGGTCACAAATTAAGTTCTTTATTTGAATGAGTAGTCAAGGGCTCTTTCATCAACCAGGGTCTTCTAAAGACAAGAAGGATGGTTTCCTATGATAGATGACACACATAAAAGTCCTAATTCAGGTTTGACATAACAGGTCACAGTAAAAATATGACAGTTTCCTTCTGCAGGTGGATTTTATATTATAAGGCAACTTTATTATTCCTGGAAATATTTTAATTAAGAAATTTGAATAGCCTTCTAATTAGTAGTATGATACTGGCATAACAAAGAAAATCATAGGCCAATTATCATCACTTAGCACTTCCTGAGCTAAATATTTTACAGAGAAGGAAGGCTTTTGTTTGTAAGGGAGGTTCTTGCCTAATATGCAAATTTTATTCTATAAATTTCCTACTGATACTGACTCCTTAGTCTTTTAATGTATAACAATTCCCTATTACAATTATTCTTAGTTATGTAATTCTTCTTTTGCTGTTGAAATAACTTGAAATTAAATGACTTGACCTAGATCAAAGATCAACTTGACAAATATCTAAAATTAGAGTTTGGTATTCCTAAGGTGATCATTTAAGGATGTATTTTTATTTTTAAATGCTTTTTTGTGTTACTCAAATGCTGGGCATGTTATAAAATTTTAGACTTCCAATACATTCTAAGTCAGAGATTCTTAATGTTGGTCTATGAGCTTTTAGTAATATTGAGATGAAATACTTCATAAGGCAGATGGCCTCTCTGATTACAAAATAGAAATTTTCACTTTTGAACTTTTAGATGATCCGAGTCCTTCTTTACAACAGAGAACACACATCTGCATTCAGTACAGTAACACACAAGTTAGTTTCATAATAGGCAAAATGAAAAGTATCTTGCTAAGTGGCGTTGGAGGCAATGCGATAACACCAAAAATTTGTTGTTATTGTTAAAACATTACTTTAATAGTTTCTATAAAATATCCCTAAAAATGTTGGGGAATCTAATTCTCCCAGATCAATTCTCTCAGTGTGGACTTTAGGGATGTCAGGTACTTGGCTGTCCCCTCCTCTTCTGTCCCCTCGTCTCACTCTTCTCTCATATATTTCTACATATATATATACACACACACATGCACACACACACACACACACACACACACACACATATATATATATATATGCATTAAACATTTTATTGCATATATGCATTAAACATTTTATTGATGGTTCAGTATTCCCCAAAGAAAAACTACCATTTTCTGGACAGGAGTATAGTGACTAAAGTGAGAAATTATCTCTGCTCCAAAATATGAAAGTAAATATGGAGAGAGCTGAATTTGCAAAGAAGATTTTGAGCTCACGTGTACATCCTGTATGCCTCAGAAATCCAGTGGTCAGCAGCACAGATACTGCAAGAATGAAACAGCCAGAAATAGGCTTTACTGTTGTATGGGATCTTGTAGGAAATGTATATCAGAGGATATCAGACTCTCCTCAATCAAATTAGAATAGCTATTCAGTGGGAGGGAATGGGTGAACAGAGACAAAGCATTAAAGTCTATTCCAATATTGCCTTCATTCTCAGCAGCAATCTCCACTCTGTCCTATGGAAACATCTTAAAAACTTTAATAATAATAACATGTATTATTGTCTTGTTAGTTTGTACATGTTAAGCAGCTTGTAATCAGACCTTGAGAGAACTCAATATAAACTACAATTTAAAATGTTCTGAGAAATAAAATTGGCTGCCCACATATGTGAGAACAGAGGAAAATTCTTGACTAAAATAAACCATTTCTATCTCTATTCTTCACCACTTAAAACTTCCTAAGATAAAATCAGGAGTAGGTAGTAGAATGACCAGAAGGGACAGTGCACAAAAGCAAGCTAGAGATATGCAGAAACAATGTAAAGCATTACCCAGCATTCATAGGAGCAAGACTATGAATGTGAAAGTACAAAACAGAAGATAATAGAAAAGCTAACAAACTAGATGTATTTAAGATGGAACAGAGAATGTGGAACATAATTCATGGAAAAATTAAAGGAAACCCGCAGCTTTATGCTTGTTGTTATAACTTTTTTTAAAAGCATTTATCATTTATTTATTATTAATATTTTTTACTTTGCAATATTGTATTGGTCCTACAAGCATTCATATTGAAAAAAATAATTAGGAATTAACAATTTTCAAATTTTACCATTTGAACAATAAATATCAGAAGAAAATGATACAACTTTTATAGAGGGAAAGTTTCTAACATAAGAAACTTATTTCCACATAAGTTTCTGTTTATGAAAGCAAAAATAAAAAAAGGTTCATGTTCACTATATGCTTTCTCTCTATTGCTGAGTAGCTGTCATATTAAATAAATAATTTGCCCAGTTTTATTGCTGTTGGGCATTTTGTCTTTTCCCCTTCTGCTGCTGCTGCTGCTGCTAAGTCACTTCAGTTGTGTCCAACTCTGTGTGACCCCATAGACCGCAGCCCACCAGGCTCCCCCGTCGTCCCAGGGATTCTCCAGGCAAGAACACTGGAGTGGGTTGCCATTTCCTTCTCCAGTGCATGAAAGGGAAAAGTGAAAGTCAAGTCGCTCAGTCATATCCGACTCTTAGCGACCCCATGGACTGCACCCTACTAGGCTCCTCTGCCGATGGGATTTTCCAGGCAAGAGTACTGGAGTGGGGTGCCATTGCCTTCTCTGTTTCCCCTTCTGGTTATTAAGAATCATGGTTGTTCCACATCCTCATCAAATTTTGGTAATACCAGTTTTCTGTTTTAGAAATTTTATCCATTCTAGTGAATCTGAATTCATATCTCACTGGGATTTTAATTTACTTCTCTCTAATAACTATTGTTGAGTATTTTTTCACATGCTTAATGAGCATTATTATGTCTTCTTTATTGATTTTTGCTCTATGTATCTTGTTCCCAATTTTAAAAACACATTCTTCATTATTTATGATATCAACTGCAGATTTTATCAAATCCCTTTTTCAAAGTGATGGACTTCTTTTTCATTATATATTATTTTTATTATTACTGAAATTATTTTTCTTTTATTGAAGTTATTTTTATTATAAATGTTTTTGGGATTTTGTTAGACTTTTTATCTGGTGGTATGATCATAAATAGTCACTGTTATTCAGTTAATGTGAATCACATTGATTGTTAATGTTAAGCTAAATATCTGTCTTTTGAATAAAACTCATTTGATCATTATACACTAAGGTCATTTATTATACACTAAACAACCTACTCTTGGTTTATCTTACACTTTGAGCTACTTCTCTCTAAGGTACAAAATGTAACTTTAATGACTTTGGAATGATATCCAATTAAGCGTTGTTCAAAAAATTTTCCTCCAAGGAAGTGAAGCTATCTTAATAAAGCATGCATTGTTCCTAACACTCTATTATACTAATTTATAGGGACAAGGACTTCTTGGTGGGTTTAACCATGTGCTTCAAGGTTATGAAGCTCACTCTCCCACAGATAAAAGCTATTTTTTCCAAATAAGTTTTTATCAGTAATGAAAATGACATCTAGGCCTGTAACTGCTTACTCTTTTTGCTTATTTCTCAATTGACTTAGCTCTTAGAAGAGGAAGAAATGTGCTATTTACTGAAGCCCCATAGGACACATTTTCTGTCAGAATTCAGTTGAACCAATACTGGATGCTTTTGAATTGTGGTGTTGGAGAAGATTCTTGAGAGTCCTTTGGACAGCAAGGAGATCAAATCAGTCCATCCTAAAGGAGATCAACCCTGGATGTTCACTAGAAGGACTGATACATTGGCCACCTGATACAAACAGCTGACTCATTGGAAAAGATCTTGATGCTGGGGAAGATCGAAAGCAAAAGGAAAAGAGGGTGACAGAGGCTGAGAGCTGGAAGGCATCACAAACTCAATGGACATGAATTCGAGCAAACTCTGGGAGACAGTGAAGGACAAGGAAGGCCTGGTGTGCTGCAGTTAATGAGGCACAAAAAGTTGGACATGACTTAGTGACAGAATGACAAGTGGAACCAAAAAGATCCTATAGATTGCTGTTGTTATTTAGTTGCTAAGTTGTGTCTGACTTTTTTTGTGACCCCCATGGGGACTGTAACCAGCCAGGCTTCTCTATCCAGTGGGATTTCCCAGGAAAAAATACTGGGGTAGGTTGCCATTTCCTTCTCCAGGGGATTTTCTTGAACCAGGGATCAAACCCACATCTCCTACATTTGGCAGGTATATTCTTTACCACTGAGCCAACAGGGAAATCTTTAGTCAAATTATACAGATAAAACTGAGCTTAATGGGATTGATCCTGATAAACTGGAGAGTAGAGATTTAATCTGGCAACAACAGCAAAAAACATAAGGTCCTTTGAGAGTTCTTTTTACTTTGTACAGGAGAAGGAATTTCATTATTCGTCACTAATTGGTTTTCAATTCAAAGATGGAAAAGTGTCTCTGGCTTATAAAATAGACACAGTTTTATAGTTGACATATGTTACTTGTCTAAAATTGAGCAAAGAATACTCATTGCAGTTATTTTTGAAATTCTACATATACCTGAAACATAAATTATGAGTCATTACTTTAGTCTCACACTGATTTTTAAAGGCACACATGCAGAATTGTTTTATTCATTTAAGTTTCATTTAATTGTAGTGCAACAAAGCTAAGCACATTCTTAAAATACAATACTGTAAGTACAGACTGAATACAAAGGTGATTCTGAGTTCTTTGCTGTTGTTCAGTCACTAAGTCATGTCCAACTCTTTGCAACAACATTAACTGCAATATGCCAGGCTTCCCTGCTTTCACTATCTCCCAGAGTTTGCTAAAACTCATACCATTGAGTTGGTGATGCCATACAACCATTTCATACTTTGTCAGCCCCCTTCTCTTGCCCTCAATATTTCCTAGCATCAGGGTCTTTTCCAATAAATTGGCTGTTTGCATCAGGTGACCAAAGTATTGGAGCTTGAGCATCAGTCCTTCCAATGAATANAGGGAGGGATAGCCTTTGGGGCCTTAGTGCAGCCAGTTGGCTCTGAACTGCTGCCTATTGCTTACATATCCAAACAACTCGACCCCACAGCCAGGGGATGGTTCCCCTGCCTGCGGGCACTGGCAGCGGCAACAACATTGTACGCTGATGCTAAAAAGCTGATTCATGGCCAACCCCTGACCATCTTCTCACCCCATCGCCTTGGCGACCTTTTAGCCTCTAGATTTCTCTCTGACCTCAGCAAGTCTAGACTCCAGCAGTTTCACCTGGTGTTTCTGGATAATCCACAGGTCTCTGTGGGTCGTTCTCCACAATTAAACCCGCTTTCCTCTTTGCCCTCTCTCCCTCTCCCTTCAAAACACCCAGCCCACTCATGCTCAGAGATCCTTGAGTCCCTTATGCAACCACCCCACAACCTGTTTTCCAAACCTCTACCAAGTCCAAAGCTAATCTTGTTCGTTGATGGGAGCTCAAAGCGAGACCCCAATGGGAACCGAAGGGCGGCTTATGCTGTGGTAACCACCCAGGAAGTCCTGGAGGCTCAGCCCTTGCCGCCCGGGACAACTTCTCGGGAGGCCGAACTGACAGCCCTGACTAGGGCCTTACACCTAGCAAAAGGAAAAAGGGCCAATATTTACACCGATTCCAAATACGCTTTCCTGATTGCCCACTCCCATGCAGCAATCTGGAAAGAGCGGGGCTTCCTAACTACTAAAGGGTCTCCCATCTATAATGCCCCCCACATCATTCAATTGATAGAGGCCATATCCCTGCCCAAGGAAGTCGCCATCATACATTGCAAGGGACACCAAAATACTCATGACACTGTTGCTCTGGGTAATAATATGGCAGATCAAGTGGCTCAGCAAATTACCTTGCAACAAGCCCCCGAGCCCTTGCTGGCCTTGAGACCCACCCTCAACCCAGACTATTCCAGTGATGAAGCCGGAGCCCTGCTGGCACAGGAGGGGGCTCAGAGACACCTGTTGGGATGGATACTACTCCATAATAAACCGGTGCTTCCTAAACGCCAGGCTAAGGCCATAATATCCCAGATCCACAATACCCTCCACATCAGACCAAGGGCTCTCTTTTCCTTTCTCAGCCCTGTCTTTTCTCCCTACCATCTCAGGCAAACTATATATACCGTCCACCGCTCCTGCCTAATATGTGCTTCCACCTCTCCTCAAGGAGGACTCCGACCCCCACAGGAAACCCATCAGCTAAGGGGGCATGTGCCTGGGCAAGATCGGCAGATGGACTTCACCCACATACCCAGACATAGAACCCATTGCTATCTGCTGGTCTTGGTGGACACCTTTTCAGGATGGGTTGAGGCCTTTCCCACTGCCTGAGAGACGGCAGCGGCGGTGGCAGAGGTCTTGACGACTCATCTCATTCCCAGATTTGGGTTGCCAACCTTTCTCCAGTCTGACAATAGGCCTGCATTTATCTCACAGATCTCTCAACAGGTGGCTGCGGCCCTGGGATCTCCACATCCCATATCGGCCTCAATCGTCGGGCAAGGTAGAGCGGGTGAACGGCATCATCAAGACGCACCTGACCAAACTTGCTTCAGAGCTGTGGCTATCCTGGGTTGACCTACTTCCTCTGGCACTCACTCGTATTCGCACCACACCACACTCAAAAACAGGTCTGACCCTCTTTGAACTGCTCTACGGCAGGCCCTATCTCCTAACTCACCTTCCTGAGGGAAAGGCTCCTCCACTCGCTGGATACCTTCCCCTCTTCTCCCTCCTATGCTCCCTGCTGAGGGAACATGCCGACCGGGTCTTGCCACAACCAACAAATGGCGAGGGGCCGCCTCAGCCCCTGGCCCCAGGAGATCAGATGGTGATCAGACACTTGCAAGAGATGGCGCAAGCAACAACAAGCAAGATCCTGATGACGGCAGCTTACACATGCCTAGACCAAGAAGATACGGCCAAGGTCCCCTAAATGACCCTCACCCCGGTTCCCGCGACGCCCTGCCTCCATCCTGGCCTCACCCTACCCCTCGCCACCCCTGTTCAGCAGGAAGTAGCCAGAGAAAATCGGCGCCTGTTGTCCTATATCAAAAAGGCCGGGATGAGAGGTCAGGTATGTTCGGGCATGTTGTGACAAAAAGCCCCAGAAAAGGATCGTAAAAGGCCACCGTCCAAACAGGAACCGGAAGCGGGTCAAACTTCCTTCCAGGAACCAACCCCATGGCCTGGCCCAATCAAGTGCCGACACGGAGCCCTTAGACGCCAATCAGCCTGTGCTTCCTTCCTCATATGGGAGGACCTGGCTTGAACGCCAGCCCTGACTATAAAACCCCCTTCTGTAACCACCATACTTCGCAGACTCCCTTTGTTCCCTTGCCCGCTTGTCCCCGGGAGTTCTGCCCGAGAGCGACCACCCAATAAAGGTTTCCATCGACAGTCCTTAGAGGTGGCTTTTTCTTCCCGCGGTGTTTCTTACAGAACTCACTTTTAAGCCTTCCTTAAAATCAGCAATGGTCATAAAGTAAGCTATGGTCAATGAATTGGAAGCACCTTGGAGCCTTTCTAAAAGATTTTTTTTCTCTCAAGAAAAGGAGTCAGACACTGGAAGAAATATTTACTCCTCAACCCTCAGACTTCTTATACTGTGGGGTCATCTAATATTTTGTTACACAAGCTATTATAATTAAATGAATTTGGATGCATTTATAAATGATACAATGGTCTCCTGTTTCCTAAGTTTTATTGAAATTTTACTATAGTAAAAGTCCATGAATAACAACAATTTATTTAATAATTAGAATATACTAAACAAAAACTTTGTGTGATGAATCCTACTTTCATGAAGCCTAAGTGGAAAAAAAAAAAATCAGGCTGACTAGGCTCCAAAATCAATGTTGATGGTGACTGCAGCAACAAAATTAAAAGATACTTGCTCTTTGGGAGAAAAGCTATAACAAACCTAGACAGTGTATTAAAATGAAGAGATATCACTTTGCCAACAAAGGTCAGTGTAGTCAAGTCATGTACAAATGTGAGAGTTGAACCATAAAGAAGGGCTGAAGAACTGATGCCTTCCAATTGTGGTGCTGGAGAAGACTCTTGAGAGTTCCTTGGACTGTAAGGAGAACAAACCCTCTATCCTATAGGAAATCAACTGAAATATTCATTGGAAGGACTGATGCTCAAGCTCCAATACTTTGGTCACCTGATGCAAACAGCCAATTTATTGGAAAAGACCCTGATGCTAGGAAATATTGAGGGCAAGAGAAGGGGGCTGACAAAGTATGAAATGGTTGTATGGCATCACCAACTCAATGGTATGAGTTTTAGCAAACTCTGGGAGATAGTGAAAGCAGGGAAGCCTGGCATATTGCAGTTAATGTTGTTGCAAAGAGTTGGACATGACTTAGTGACTGAACAACAGCAAAGAACTCAGAATCACCTTTGTATTCAGTCTGTACTTACAGTATTGTATTTTAAGAATGTGCTTAGCTTTGTTGCACTACAATTAAATGAAACTTAAATGAATAAAACAATTCTGCATGTGTGCCTTTAAAAATAAGTGTGAGACTAAAGTAATGACTCATAATTTATGTTTCAGGTATATGCAGAATTTCAAAAATAACTGCAATGAGTATTCTTTGCTCAATTTTAGACAAGTAACATATGTCAACTATAAAACTGTGTCTATTTTATAAGCCAGAGACACTTTTCCATCTTTGAATTGAAAACCAATTAGTGACGAATAATGAAATTCCTTCTCCTGTACAAAGTAAAAAGAACTCTCAAAGGACCTTATGTTTTTTGCTGTTGTTGCCAGATTAAATCTCTACTCTCCAGTTTATCAGGATCAATCCCATTAAGCTCAGTTTTATCTGTGTAATTTGACTAAAGATTTCCCTGTTGGCTCAGTGGTAAAGAATATACCTGCCAAATGTAGGAGATGTGGGTTTGATCCCTGGTTCAAGAAAATGCCCTGGAGAAGGAAATGGCAACCTACCCCAGTATTTTTGCCTGGGAAATCCCACTGGACAGAGAAGCCTGGCTGGTTCCAGTCCCCATGGGGGTCACAAAAAAGTCAGACACAACTTAGCAACTAAATAACAACAGCAATCTATAGGATCTTTTTCGTTCCACTTGTCATTCTGTCACTAAGTCATGTCCAACTTTTTGTGCCTCATTAACTACAGCACACCAGGCCTTCCTTGTCCTTCACTGTCTCCCAGAGTTTGCTCGAATTCATGTCCACTGAGTTTGTGATGCCTTCCAGCTCTCATCCTCTGTCACCCTCTTTTCCTTTTGCTTTCGTTCTTCCCCAGCATCAAGATCTTTTCCAATGAGTCAGCTGTTTGTATCAGGTGGCCAATGTATCAGTCCTTCTAGTGAACATCTAGGGTTGATCTCCTTTAGGATGGACTGATTTGATCTCCTTGCTGTCCAAAGGACTCTCAAGAATCTTCTCCAACACCACAATTCAAAAGCATCCAGTATTGGTTCAACTGAGTTCTGACAGAAAATGTGTCCTATGGGGCTTCAGTAAATAGCACATTTCTTCCTCTTCTAAGAGCTAAGTCAATTGAGAAATAAGCAAAAAGAGTAAGCAGTTACAGGCCTAGATGTCATTTTCATTACTGATAAAAACTTATTTAGAAAACATAGCTTTTATCTGTGGGAGAGTGAGCTTCATAACCTTGAAGTACATGGTTAAACCCACCAAGAAGTCCTTGTCCCTATAAATTAGTATAATAGAGTGTTAGGAACAATGCATGCTTTATTAAGATAGCTCACTTCCTTGGAGGAAAATTTTTTGAACAACGCTTAATTGGATATCATTCCAAAGTCATTAAAGTTACATTTTGTACCTTAGAGAGAAGTAGCTCAAAGTGTAAGATAAACCACGAGTAGGTTGTTTAGTGTATGATAAATGACCTTAGTGTATAATGATCAAATGAGTTTTATTCAAGAGACAGATATTTAGCTTAACATTAACAATCAATGTGATTCACATTAACTGAATAACAGTGAATATTTATGATCATACCACCAGATAAAAAGTCTAACAAAATCCCAAAAACATTTATAATAAAAATAACTTCACTAAAAGAAAAATAATTTNTCACCAACTCAATGGTATGAGTTTTAGCAAACTCTGGGAGATAGTGAAAGCAGGGAAGCCTGGCATATTGCAGTTAATGTTGTTGCAAAGAGTTGGACATGACTTAGTGACTGAACAACAGCAAAGAACTCAGAATCACCTTTGTATTCAGTCTGTACTTACAGTATTGTATTTTAAGAATGTGCTTAGCTTTGTTGCACTACAATTAAATGAAACTTAAATGAATAAAACAATTCTGCATGTGTGCCTTTAAAAATCAGTGTGAGACTAAAGTAATGACTCATAATTTATGTTTCAGGTATATGTAGAATTTCAAAAATAACTGCAATGAGTATTCTTTGCTCAATTTTAGACAAGTAACATATGTCAACTATAAAACTGTGTCTATTTTATAAGCCAGAGACACTTTTCCATCTTTGAATTGAAAACCAATTAGTGACGAATAATGAAATTCCTTCTCCTGTACAAAGTAAAAAGAACTCTCAAAGGACCTTATGTTTTTTGCTGTTGTTGCCAGATTAAATCTCTACTCTCCAGTTTATCAGGATCAATCCCATTAAGCTCAGTTTTATCTGTATAATTTGACTAAAGATTTCCCTGTTGGCTCAGTGGTAAAGAATATACCTGCCAAATGTAGGAGATGTGGGTTTGATCCCTGGTTCAAGAAAATCCCCTGGAGAAGGAAATGGCAACCTACCCCAGTATTTTTTCCTGGGAAATCCCACTGGATAGAGAAGCCTGGCTGGTTACAGTCCCCATGGGGGTCACAAAAAAAGTCAGACACAACTTAGCAACTAAATAACAACAGCAAT
This sequence comes from Raphicerus campestris, assembly GCA_006410735.1. NCBI lineage: Eukaryota > Metazoa > Chordata > Mammalia > Artiodactyla > Bovidae > Raphicerus > Raphicerus campestris. The sequence continues at coordinate 358,650 of SJYW01042533.1, read as the reverse complement.
CTATAGGATCTTTTTGGTTCCACTTGTCATTCTGTCACTAAGTCATGTCCAACTTTTTGTGCCTCATTAACTGCAGCACACCAGGCCTTCCTTGTCCTTCACTGTCTCCCAGAGTTTGCTCGAATTCATGTCCATTGAGTTTGTGATGCCTTCCAGCTCTCAGCCTCTGTCACCCTCTTTTCCTTTTGCTTTCGATCTTCCCCAGCATCAAGATCTTTTCCAATGAGTCAGCTGTTTGTATCAGGTGGCCAATGTATCAGTCCTTCTAGTGAACNGGTAATGCTATCAAGCCATCTCATCCTCTGATGCCATCTCTTCTTTCTGCCCTCAATCTTTCCCACCATCAGGAACTTTACCAATGAAAGAGCTATTTGTTTCAGCTAACCAAAATAAAGGAGTTTCAGTGTCAGCATCAGTCCTTCCAATGAGTATTCAGGGTTGATGTCCCTTAAGACTGACTGATTTAATCTTATTGCAGTCCAAGGGATTTTTCAGGGATTATCTAGCATCAATTCTTTGATGCTTCATCTTCTTTCCTACTCTCACAACCATACATGACTACTGGGAAACCATAAGTTCAGTTCATTTGCTCAGTCATGTCTGACTCTTTGTGACCCATGAACCGCAGCATGCCAGGCAGGCCTCCTTGTCCATCACCAACTCCTGGAGTTCACCCAAACCCATGTCCATTGATTCAGTGATGCCATCCAACCATCTCATCNTGACTCTTTGTGACCCATGAACCGCAGCATGCCAGGCAGGCCTCCTTGTCCATCACCAACTCCTGGAGTTCACCCAAACCCATGTCCATTGATTCAGTGATGCCATCCAACCATCTCATCCTCTGTCGTCTCCTTTTCCTCCTGCCCTCAATCTTTCCCAGCATCAGGGTCTTTTCAAATCAGTCAGCTCTTTGAATCAGGTGGCCAAAGTATTGGAGTTAAAGCTTCCGCATCAGTACTTCCAGTGAATATCCAGGACTGATTTCCTTTAGGACGGACTGGTTGGATCTTCTTGTAGTCCAAGAAACTCTCAAGAGTCTTCTCCAACACCACAGTTCAAAAGCATCAATTCTTCAGTGCTCAGCCTTCTTCACAGTCCAACTCTCACATCCATACATGAATGCTGGAAAAACCATAGCCTTGACTAAATGGACCTTTGCTGGCAAAGTAATCTCTCTGCTTTTGAATATGCTATCTATGTGGGCCCTAACTTTCCTTCCAAGAAGTAAGCAGGTTTTAATTTCATAGCTGCAGTCAACATCTGCAGTGATTTTGGAGCCCCCAAAATGAAAGTCAGGCATTGTTTCCACTGTTTCCCCATCTATTTCCCATGAAGTGATGGGACCAGATGCCATGATCTTCATTTTCTGAATGTTGAGCTTTAAGCCAATTTTTTCACTCTCCTCTTTCACTTTGATCAAGAGGCTCTTTAGTTCTTCACTCTATGCCATAAGGGTGGTGTCATCTGCATATCTGAGGTTATTGATCTTTCTCCCGGCAATCTTGATTCCAGCTTGTGTTTCTTCTAGTCCAGCGTTTCTCATGATGTACTCTGCATAGAAGTTAAATAAGCAGGGTGACAATATATAGCCTTGACGTACTCCTTTTCCTATTTGGAACCAGTCTGTTGTTCTATGTCCAGTTTTAACTGTTGCTTCCTGACCTGCATATAGGTTTCTCAAGAGGCAGGTCAGGTGGTCTGCTATTCCCATCTCTTTCAGAATTTTCCACAGTTTCTTGTGATCCACAGAGTTAAAGGCTTTGGCATAGTCAATAAAGCAGAAATAGAGTCTTTCTGGAACTCTCTTGCTTTTTCAATGATCTCTCGGATGTTGGTAGTTTGATCTCTGGTTCCTCTGTCTTTTCTAAGACCAGCTTGAACATCTGGAAGCTCATGGTTCACATATTGCTGAACCCCGACTTAGAGAATTTTAAGCATTACTTTACTAGCGTGTGAGATGAGTGCAATTGTGCCGTAGGTTGAGCATTGTCTGGCTTGCCTTTCTTTGGGATTGGAATAAAAACTGGCCTTTTCCAGCCCTATGGCTACTGGAGAGTTTTCCAAATTTGCTGGCATATTGAGTGCAGCACTTTCACAGCATCATCTTTCAGGACTTTAAATAGCTCAACTGGTATTCCATCACCTCCACTAGCTTTGTTTGTAGTGGTGCTTCCTAAGGCCCACTTGACTTCACATTCCATGATGTCTGGACATCACATTCCATGATGTTTAAGTTAGTAATCACACCATCATGATTATCTGGATTGAGAAGATCTTTTTTGTATAGTTCTGTGTATTCTTGCCGCCTCTTCTTTATATCTTCTGCTTTTGTTAGGATTCCATTTCTGTCCTTTATTTATCCGATCTTTGCATGAAATATTCCCTTGGTATCTCTAATTGTCTTGAAGAGTTCTCTAGTCTTCCCATTCTATTGTTTTCCTCTATTTCTTTGCATTGATTGCTCCTGAAGGCTTTCTTATCTCTCCTTGCTATTCTGTGGAACTCTGCATTCAGATGCTTATATCTTTCCTTTTCTCCTCTGCTTTTCTCCTCTCTTCTTTTCACAGCTATTTGTAAGGCCTCCCCAGACAGCCATTTTGCTTTTTTGCATTTCTTTTCCATGAGGATGGTCTTGATCCCTGTCTCCTGTACAATGTCACGAACCTCATTCCATAGTTCATCAGGAACTCTGTCTATCAGATTTAGTCCCTTAAATCTATTTCTCACTTCCACTGTATAGTCATAAGGGGTTTGATTTAGCTCATACCTGAATGGTCTAGTGGTTTTCTCCACTTTCTTCAATTTCAGGCCAAATTTGGTAATAAGGAGTTCATGATCTGAGCCACAGTCACGTCCCAGTCTTGTTTTTGCTGACTGTATAGCTTCTCCATCTTTGGCTGCAAAGGATATAATCAATCTGACTTTGGTGTCGACCATCTGGTGATGTCCATGTGTAATGTCTTCTCTTGTGTTGTTGGAAGAAGGTGTTTGTTATGACCAGTGCATTCTCTTGGCAGAATCTATTAGCCTTTTCCCTGCCTCATTCTGTACTCCAAGGCCCAATTTTCCTGTTACTCCAGTTGTTTCTTGACTTTCTAGTTTTGCATTCCAGTCCCCTATAATGAAAAGGGCATCTATTTGGGATGTTAGTTCTAGAAGGTCTCGTAGGTCTTCATGGAACTGTCTAACTTCAGCTTCTTCAGCATTACTGGTCAGGGCATAGACTTGGATTACCGTGATTTTGAATGGTTTGCCTTGGAACTGAACAGAGATCATTCTGTCATTTTTGAAATTGCGTCCAAGTACTGCATTTCAGAATCTTTGGTCAACTATGATGGCTACTCCATTTCTTCTAAGGGATTCCTGCCCACAGTAGTAGATATAATGGTCATCTGAATTAAATTCACCCATTCCAGTCCATTTTAGTTCACTGATTCCTAGAATGTCGACGTTCACTCTTGCCATCTCTTGTTTGACCACTTCCAATTTGCCTTGATTCATGGACCTGACATTCCAGGTTCCTATGCAATATTGCTCTTTACAGCATTGAACCTTTCTTCTATATCTAGTCTTGTCCACAACAGGGTATTGTTTTTGCTTTGGCTCCATCCCTTCATTCTTTCTGGAGTTATTTCTCCACTGATCTCTAGTAGCATATTGGACACCTACCGACCTGGGGAGTTCCTTTTTCAGTATCCTATCATTTTGCCCTTTCATAGGGTTCTCAAGGCAAGAATACTGAAGTGGTTTGCCATTCCCTTCTCCAGTGGACCACATTCTGTCAGGTCTCTCCACCATGACCCATCCCTCTTGGGTGGCCCCACATGGCATGGCTTAGTTTCACTAGGTTAGACAAGGCTGTGGTCCATGTGATCAGATTGGCTAGTTGTCTGTGACTATGGTTTCTGTCTCTCTGTCCTCTGATGCCCTCTCCCGGTGCCTACCAGCTAACCATAGCCTTGACTATACAGACCTTTATCGGCAGAGTAACGTCTCTGCTTTTGAACCCACTGTTTAGGTTTGTCATCACTTTCCTGCCAAGAAGCAAACGTCTTCTCATTTCTTGGCTGCAGTCACCATCCACAGTGATTTTAGAGCCCAAGAAGAGGAAATTTGTCACTACTTCCATCTTTTCCCTCTCTGTTTGCCATGAAGTAATGGAGCCAAATGCCACAATCTTAGTTTTTTTTTTTTTTTTTAATATTTAGTTTTTATTTGGCTCTTTCACTCTTCTTCTTCACCCTCATAAGAAGCTCTTTAGTTCCTCTTTGCTTTCTGCCTTTAAAGTGCTATCATCCTCATATCTGAGGTTGTTGCTGTTTTTCCCACTGATCTTGTTTCCAGTCTGTAACCCATCCAGCCCTGACATTTCTCATGATGTACTTACTGTATGGATTAAACAAACAGGGTGACAGCAGACAGCCCTGTTGTACTTCTTTCTCAGTCTTGTATCTATCAGTTGTTCCATACAGGGTTCTAACTTTTGATTTTGACTAGCATATACATTTCTCAAGAGACAGGTAAGATGGTTTGGTATTCCCATCTCTTTAAGAGATTTTCACAGTTTGTTATGATCACACAGTCAAAGGCTTTGGCAGAGTTGATGAAACAGAGGTAAATGTTTTTCTGGAAATCCCTAGCTTTCTCTATGATCCAACAAATGTTGGTAATTTGATCTCTGGTTCCTTTTCCTTTTCTAAATCCAGCTAGGACATCTGGAAGTTCTTGGTACGCATAATGCTGAAGCCTAGCATGCAAGATTTTAAGTACGACCTTACTAGCATGGGAGATGAGTGCAATTGTCCTATGGTTAGCACTTTCTTTAGTCCTACCCTTCTTGAGAATCGGGATGAGGATTGACCTTTGCCAGTCATGCAGCCACTGGTGGGTCTTTCAGACTTGCTCATATAACCTGAAAGCAACACATAGATGCCTTTATCCTTTAGGGTTTTGAATAGTTCTACTGGATTCCTATCACATCCACTAGCTTTATTAGCAGCAGTACTTGACTTCACTCTCCTGAACGTCTGGCTCTGGCTGGCTGACCATACCATCGTAGTCATCCAGTTCATCTAGATCTTTTTTATACGGTCTTTAAATGCATTCTTTCCATCTCTTCTTGATCTCTCAGTGTCCACTATGTCTTTACCATTTATGTCCTTTATTGTGTCCATCTTTAGGCAAAATTCCCTTGATATCTCCAATTTCCCTGAAGAGATATCTAGTCTTTTCCCTTCTGTTGTTTTCTTCTAGTTTTATACACTCTTTATTGAAGAAGGGTTTCTTGTCTCTCTGAGCTATTCTTTGGTAATCTGTGTTTAGTTGGATATACCTTTCCCTTTCTCCCTTGCTTCTCACATCTCTTCTTTCTTTGCTGCTGCTAAGTCGCTTCAGTTGTGTCCAACTCTGTGCGACCCCATAGACGGCAGCCCACCAGGCTCCCCTGTCCCTGGGGTTCTCCGGGCAAGAACACTGGAGTGGGTTGCCATTTCCTTCTCCAATGCATGAAAGTGAAAAGTGAAAGTGAAGTCGCTCAGCGACCCTATGGACTGCAGCCTACCAGGCTCCTCCATCCATGGGATTTTCCAAGCAAGAGTACTGGAGTGCAGTGCCATTGCCTTCTTTCTTTAGCTACTTGTAAATCCTCCTCAGATAATCACTTTGCCTTACTGCTTTTCTTTTGCTTTGGAATGCTTTTGTTAGCTGCCTCTTCTACAGTATTATGGATCTTTGTCCACTGTTCTTCAGGCACACCGTTTACCTATTCTAATCATTTGAACCCATTCATTACCTCCACTGAATACTCATGGAGAGTTAGATTTATGTCATACATGGCTAGCCTAGTGGTTTTCCCCATTTTCTTTAGCTTAAGCCTAAATTTTGCTATGAGAAGCTGATGATCTGAGCCACAGTCAGCTCCAGGTCCTGTTTTTGCTGACTGTATACATCTTCATCTTTGGCTACAAAGAATGTAATCAATTTGATTTTGGTATTGGTCATTTGGTGATGTTAATGCGTAAAGTCATCTCTTGTGTTGAAAAAGGATATTTGCTATGATCAATGTATTGTCTTGGCAGAATTCAGTTAGACTTTGCCCTGCTTCATTTTGTTCCCCAAGGCCAAATTTGGCCTGTTACTCCAGTTATCTCTAAGCTTCCTATTTTTACACTTCAATCCGCAGTGATAAATAGAACATCTTTTTTGTCTGTGTTCCAAGAAGTCTTCTAGGTGTTCATAGAACTAATCAACTTCAGTTTCTTTGGCATCAGTGGTAGAGACATGGATTTGGATTACTGTGATGTTGAATGGCTTGCTTTAGAAATGAACGGAGACCATTCTGTCATTTTTGAGGTTGCCTCAAGTAGTGCATTTCTGACTCTTGTTGATTATGAGGGTTACTCCATTATTTCTATGGGATTCTTGCGCACAGTAGTAGATATAGAGGTCAGCTCAGTTAAATTCACCCATTCTTGTCCATTTTATTTCACTGATTCCTAATATGTTGATGTTTATTCTTATAATCTTCTGCTTGATCACATCCAGTTTACCTTGATTCATGGAACTTACATTCCAGGTTCCTATGCAATATTGCTCTTTGCAGCACTGGATTTTACCTTCATCACCAGACACATCCACAATTGAATACCACTTCTGCTTTGGCACAGCTACTTCATTCTTTTTGAGGCTATTAGTAGTTTTCTGCTCTTCCCCAGTAGCATGTTGGACACTTTCAGACCTGGGGAACTTAACTCTCAGTGTTGTGTCTTTTTGTCCTTTCATATAATTTGTGAAGTTCTCACGGCAAGTATACTGGGGTGGTTTGCCATTCCTTCCTCTAGTGGATCACGTTTTGTCAGAACTCTCTGCTATGATCCATCCATATTAGGTGGCCCTACATGGCATGGCTCATAGTTTCATCAATTTATGCAAGCCCTTTCACCACAACAAGGCCATGATACATGAAGGAGTGATAAAGGACTGCTATCCAGAATGTATGAACTATTAAACTCAAAAACAAGAAAATGCACAACCCAACTAAAAGATGGGCCAAACACTTGAACACACACCTTACCAAAGTGATATATGGTGGGAAGTGATTGTATGAAAACATATTCAACATTATATGACATTATGTAATTTAAAGTTAAAACAAAATACCACTACATCCCTGTAGGAATGGCAAAATTTCAAAACATTGACAATATCAAATGCTGGCAAGGTTATACAATAACAGAAATCATTGTTGGGAATGCACAATGGTACAGCCATTTCGGAAGAGAGCTTAGCAGTTTCTGATAAAACTAAACCTAATTTTACAGTGTGATACAATAATTTTTCTCCTTGAAATTTACCTAAAGAAGTTGAAATCTTATGTCAAACAAACAGCTGCACTCAAATAGCAGCTCTATTAATAATAGTCCAAACTTGGAGGCCACCAAAATGTTCAGTAGTTGAGGAAATAAACATTCAGTTGAAAATGGAAAAACATTTAGTGCTAAAAAGGGCTGAGTTATTAAGCCATGAAAAGACATGGAAGAATCTTAAATGCATATTGTTAAGTCAAAGAAACAAAATATAGCAAAGGCCCCATACTGATTCCAACTCTGCAAAACTATAAAGACAGTAAAAAGATCAATGACTGGGGACAAAAGAGAAAGGGATTAATAAGCTGAGCACAAAGTATTTTTAGGGTAGTGAAACTATCCTGTGTAATTCTACCATGGTGACATGTCACTCTACTTTTGTCCAAAACCACAGTGGACAACACAGGAATGTAACCTATAGGCTCTGGTTGATAATGGTGTGTCAAAATTTTTTCAGTTGTAACAGATGTACCACAGTGATATAGGATTTGATGGTGAATGAGTCAGTGTAGGATATGCTAGTGAAGTATATGAAGCCTCTATACTTTCCTCTCAATTTTTCTGTGTACCTAAAACTGGTCTAAAATGAAGCCTATAAATTTTTAAAACTAAATCTCTGCAGATGAAAATTTCAATATTTAAGTTAAGAATACCATGGATGGAATTAAAGGAGTGTTGTATATGGCAAAATAAGATGATTGAATTTTAATACATAACAGCAAAAACTATTCAGTATGAAACACACCAACAAACTCAAACTGATCATAACATCAGTGAACGGTGGGACAGGTTAGTCTGAAGAGGCTCAGCAGAGGTAGAGGAAGATTACTTGAACAAATAATGGGTCAACATTAAAAAATAAGAGAAAAACATCATGAAAGCAAATTACAATATAATTGCTCATAGTCGATGATTTTAACAAATGCACTAAATAATAAACAAGTCTTTTAAAAAGAAGTAAATAAAAAGTATGTTCTTTAATCATAATATTAAGTTAAAGATAACAAAAACTATTTGAAGAAATCTGCACATTTATGGAAACTAAATACAATACTTCTAAATAGCCCACAGATCAGGTAATATAGGAAAAGGGAAATTAGAAAATATTGTGAACTGAGGGAGAAGGAAATTATATGTTCAAAGGAAGAAAGTTCTCAAATCAGTTTTGTCAGCTTCAAAAATAAAACCCAAAATTAAACAAAGAAAAGGAGAGCTCATTGAATCCAACATAAGCAAAAGAATAAGGTATGAAAAAAAAATAATGGATGCTAGCATAAATTTTGTGAGATTTGGACAAAAGCAAAATCTGTATTTTGTTAATTCTATTTTTTTCCACATCATATTTCTTAATATTCTCAAAATTGGATTAGAAGTTTCAAGCCTCTTTCATCTTTTTTTAAATCACTAAGATAAAAAAACTTTCTAGATTTTGGTAGTAATACTAGATTCCAAAATACATGGAACTACATCAAAATTTTGAGTGAATATAAATTAGAAATCTAGCATTCTATTCATACTAAGTCAAACAAGTGGAATCAGAATGTTAACAATTTTTTTATCTAGGCAAAAATTCTTTTCTAATATATATATATTATATATATAATACATATATATTACATGTATATGTATTATATATAATACATACTATTTACATATATATTATGCAAAAGCTTGAAAATATGTGAGCTGTTTTCAAATATCTTTTGGTATTGATCTCTAACATAATTCCACAGTAATAGAAGAACAGACTCGGTATAATTTCAATACCTTTAGATCATGGAATTCATGCACCTGGTCTTACGTCTCTGGATATGTTCCAGTGTCTCCTAGTTTATAGTCTATGGGAACTTAAATAGAATTTGTATTCTACTGCTGTATGAAAATTGTGTAGATCTTAATTATATTGAATTGGTTCATAATGCTTTTCAGGTCTACTGTATTCTTCTACTTCTCTGTACATTCATTCTATTAATTTCTGAGAGTTTGGCATTGAAACACCAACTAAAATTCTTTACACAAACAATTGTAATATATAGTGAAGCTATATATAACTTTATTCTGTATTTTCCACATCTCCTGTAAATGTGTTATCATTTTTTCATAATTTCAGAAATAAAGAAGAAAGATACAGAAGTAAGCAAGAGCATCAGTTCAGTCTCTATGATAAATATCAGAGAGGAAATCAATAAAATAGGAAGTAGAAAAAATAGAGAAAAATAAATGAAACCAAAACTCTCTTTCTTGAGATCAGTAAAATTGATTAATGTATAGATAGATTGATTGTGAAAAAAGAAAGAAGACACAAATTTTCAATATCAGGAATCAAACGTCTAGCATCCATTGATATTCTACATATATGAAAAATATAATGATGGAATAATGCAAATTTAGCCAATAAATTTAACAACTTAGGTTAAATGGACAAATTTCATGAATGAGATGAACTGAAACTCACTAAAGAAAAATCAAAACAACTTCAATATTTCTGTATTGATCTTTTCTTCAAATTGAATTTATAGTTAAAATGTCATCTATAACAAAACCTGTAGGGCATATGGCTTCGCTGGTGAATTCAAATAAATATTGGAAGAAAAGTTATGACCAACCTAGATAGCATATTCAAAAGCAGAGACATTACTTTGCCAACTAAGGTCTGTCTAGTCAAGGCTATGGTTTTTCCAGTGGTCATGTATGGATGTGAGATTTGGACTGTGAAGAAGCACGGAAGAAGCACTGTGAAGAGCACTGAAGAATTGATGCTTTTGAACTGTGGTGTTGGAGAAGATTCTTGAGAGTCCCTTGGACTGCAAGGAGACCCAACCAGTCCATTCTGAAGGAGATCAACCCTGGGATTTCTTTGGAAGGAATGATGCTAAAGCTGAAACTCCAGTACTTTGGCCACCTCATGCAAAGAGTTGACTCATTGGAAAATACTTTGATGCTGAGAGGGATTTGGGGGCAGGAGAAGAAGGGGATGACAGAGGATGAGATGGCTTGATGGCATCACTGACTCGATGGATGCGAGTCTGAGTGAACTCCAGGAGTTGGTGATGGACAGGGAGGCCTGGGGTGCTGCAATTCATGGGGTCGCAAAGAGTCGGACCCAACTGAGCGACTGAACTGAACTGAACCGATATAACACAGGGAGCCCAGCCTGGCACTCTGACAATCTAGAGAGGTAGAATGGGGGTGGGAGAAAGGCTCAAGAGGGAGAGGCAATAACATATGTATATATGTATGTGTGTGTGTGTGTATATATATATATATATATACATATAATTATGACTAATTCATGTTGTTGCACAACAGAAACCACCACAAAATTGTAAGGCATTTATCTTCCTATTAAAAAAATAAGAATTAGAATTTACAATTCATCAGACTGAAGGAATTATATCAATTAAATTATCTGACTTATAGTAAACAAATGAGTAAATATAAATTACAAACAAGATAAGGCAAAATAACGAAGAAAAGAAAAGCAATAGGAGGAGGGATAATTTTTATTTATGGTAAAGAAAGAAAGCTTATCTAATCAGCAATATTTGACCATAAGTAGCAGACAGAGAAGGCCATATGACTACTGGAGAAGAAATGTTTCAGAAAGAAGGAAGAGCATGTGAGACTGGGCCGTGATGTGGAAGTATGCTTGGTAAGTTTGAGAAAGGGAAGGAAGTCAGTATGGCTAAAATTTTGGAAGGATAGGGG